>JBAIAA010000944.1:0-244873 GCA_037893245.1 Crossaster papposus
GGTAATAAGTTTAAAAAACAAAAACACACAACATATGTCGTATTTTCCTGGTCATCATTTATCCATGTGTTACCCCGGTTTCTGTAAATGCGCAATATTCATTTATATAAGTTTACATTGATTTATATTACATTTGTTTTCGGCAATAAAACTAAAATGAATGTCTAATACAATCAGATTTTTACAATGCGAATAAACCACCTAACAATTAAACGAAAATGTGGGGTTGTTTTTTATAAAGAATTAATAACTGAAATCCCTTGACCTGGAGTTATACGGTTGTGGTAAAAGACTGGTTTTTGTGCACTATACGTATGATTCGTGGTTTTTATTCCTGACACATAATTTTATAACCGGCCACCGTTTTTCTATTTGTTTTATGATCTCAACTCGGAACTATTGTCAATGATAACACAATGGATTTCAGACCTATTTTTATAATCAATTACAATCAATTGTTGCCCTTAGTCTTGGCTTATTAAGTTGCTTTTGCGACTTTTCTAAAGTAAATTAATAATTGATGATAAAGTCCGAGTATTATTACAAAATATATTCCTAAACAGTTATATCGTATGACGAATAATTTGTATTATAATAATAATTAATTTGAATTATTGGCTTTAGATACATTATTTTATTTCAAATAATACCACCCCTCCAATTGACAAAAAAAAAATTCAAAACAATATCAGTTTGTACACAAAGGAAAACTGACTAGGTACATTTACATACATTTCAAAGTAAACAAACAAAATTGGCAAGGCGGGACTCAAACTTGCGACTTCCGAAATGCCGGACTGGCGCCCTACCAACTAAGCTATCTTTGTGCATTTTAAAATAAAAATTCGTATCCTCACAAAGTGATCCCCACAATGTCGCTTTCCAGGTTGTATCGTAAAATTTGGCGTGATTCCTGGCCACACGGAATTATGGTGTTTATGACTTCTGACTAGCGCCCTCGAACAAGCAGTGAGGAAACGCGTATGTTCGTTTTTGAAAAAAAAATGTGGTTTTTTTTGTATACCTATAAGACTGATCGTAATACAGGTACGTGTACAAAATAATGTAGGTACATATTACATTGTACACCATACAACACTTGTGCATAGTAACTCGTATCGCTTCTTATAATTACATCGGGAATTGCCTTGGAAATGCATGACGTCTTTTCTTCGCGCCTTCATTGGATAGAAATTTTGTTTGAACAATCACACGGGGCAATTTTGCGAACACGATAAACACGACGCGATTGGAACGCAGCATTAGTACCATACACGTTAAAGAGCGCCCCCTGGCGTGACATGCAACGCTCGCCGGCGAAGGGCAGAACCAAAGATAATTAGCATATTACCCCCCCCCCCCCCCCCCCCCCCCCCCTCTCCCACCTGCACACCAATTTTTAAAAAAGAAGATTATAATTATTCTACGTAAAAAAATCTAAGCAATTTAAAAAAATGTTTTACACTTTAATTAAAGATGTTAAATTCTAAAACGAGACGCAGCCAAACGACTGCAATCTCATAGTGATTGGCCATATTACCACACATTACAGTGTGAATATCACTGCAATCAGGCCTACAGCTGCAGTAGTCAGGAGATTCACCGACACTGACTCAGCTCCGTTGCATAAGTCTGTGGTGCAGCAGCAAGCGCCGACAGACTGCCCTTGAGACTCGGCCGAAATGCAATCATTCTCGTTGCCATTCGGGCAAAGAGAATCCATGACACAACCTCTGACTGCGAAACTCGAATCGGCGCTAGCCGGTTTCAAATAGGATTTCTGTAAAGGGCAAAAAAAAAACACACACACGAATGTCCCGCTATTAATTTCCGGGTATTAAAGGAAGCCACAAGGGCCTAAATCAAAAAAAAAAGATGGATTAATTCAAATATACCTGCAAGTAAATGACGTCATGCTTTGTTTAAGAAATCCACAAAGCACACGAAATGCGCCGTATTTCTAGCCGCATGAGGGCGCTGTAAGACGCCATTTTCTGGGTACCAAACACATGCAAAATCGCGTCTATTGAAGTAGTTTTAGTAATTTTACTTTATCTATAAATTAAATATTAGAAAAAATAACAATTTGGAGCTGTAAGAATATTTAAACTGACGTGAATTATCTCCTAATCACTTTTAATTATACCCCCAAATACCGTGAGCACAGCGCCCTCAACGTTCAATAATACGGCCTATTCCTTGTGAACACCAAATTCCTTGTGGAGACATCTAACCCACAGAAATACAGTGTAGATGGAAACAGGGTATGTGTACCAAAAGAATAATAATGGTGCACAGATTTTGCGCAAGATATTGTGCAAATTTAGGTAGGCCAATATTTGGTTAAACTCTATATACGCACTTCTCCCCCTCCCCCCCCCCCCCCCCTCCCCTCCCCTCCCCTCTCCCTCCCCCCCCCCCCCCCCTTTCTTCCCTTCCCTTCTTCCCTCCCTCCCCTCACCCTCCCCTCCCCCGTGGTACCCTGCTATTTGAAACCTACACTGCAAGTCTGTCCAGCTTCGCACGTCTGCATTGTAACAGTGCTGTCGGTTTTATTGAAGGGATCTCGACAACCAATTGAAGTGGAACCCTCTACAAATCCGTCAATACAGAGGTAGCATTTGAGACCCATAATACTACCTGCACAGTGAAAAACAGACAACAAAAATTAATGTCAATATCAAAACACGATGTGTAGACTCCTATCTCCTCCACATTCAACCTCATGCCCGGGATCTTACTTGATTTTCCAACTCGTTTCCAATACAGGGTGCCCCCCCCCCCCCCCCCCCCTAAACAAAAAAGAAGAAAGGGACAAATTGTGCTTTCGCTGCACTGAGGCCAAATTGATAACGGATGGAGAGTCTTTCAAGAAAACAAATTAAGATAGCAAGATGGGGTCTTGAGCTAAAACTACTCGACGAAATCGGGATATTTGTGTGTGTATAAATCTTTTCTAGGATTCTCCATCCATTGGTAAAGGTAGTTTTGGCTTTGGTTGAGGTGTGCTCGTCTAGAAGGATTCTCCATCCATTGGTATATGTAGTTTTGGCTTTGGTTATATTGTGCTCGTCTAGAAGGATTCTCCATCCATTGGTATAAATAGTTTTGGCTTTGGTTGAGGTGTGCTTGTTTAGAAGGATTCTCCGTCTATGGTATAGGTAGTTTTGGCTTTGGTTGAGGTGTGCTCGTCTAGAAGGATTCTCCATCCATTGGTATAAATAGTTTTGGCTTTGGTTGAGGTGTGCTCGTCTAGAAGGATTCTCCATCCATTGGTATAAATAGTTTTGGCTTTGGTTGAGGTGTGCTCGTCTAGAAGGATTCTCCGTCTATGGTATAGGTAGTTTTGGCTTTTGGTAGTGGAGGTGTGCTCGGAAGGATTCTCCATCCATTGGTATAGGTAGTTTTGGTTTTGGGTGGTTGAGGTGTGCTTGTCTAGAAGGATTTTCCATCATTTTCCAGTTTTGTCTTTGGTTTGGGGTGTGCTTGTCTAGAAAGATTCTCCATCCATTGGTATATAGTTTTGGCTTTGGGTGGTGGAGGTGTGCTTGTCTAGAAGGATTGTTCATCATTGGTACAGGTAGTTTTGGCTTTGGTTTTGGGTGTGCTTGTCTAGAAGGATTCTCCATCCATTGGTATTAGGTAGTTTTGGCTTTGGGTGGTGGGGGTATGCTTGTCTAGAAGGATTCTCCATCCATTGGTACAGCAACAGCGACGTGTAATACGTATTTAACGTTCAATGGGAATTTTAACATCCTCTCGAATCAAACTCATAAACAATTACAACTTTTCAATTTTGCTTATAATAATTATGCTAGGTCATTCTAAATATTGAATTGATAAGATTCTAACAGTTTATAGATCTCACTAGGACTGGACTAGGTCAGGTACAAATAAATTAATTCTTTAATAAATTAATTTCGGAAACAAAAGAAGAAGAAAAACAATGTAACCTAATAAATCCTACCAATGAAGCAGAACACCAGAGTGATAAGCAACAGCTTCATGATGTAATTGTAGTTTCGTTGTCTGACAAGGCACAGAATCCTGGGTGGTAAAAAGCAAGTTGATACACTTTGATGAATACTATGTCACGTCATCAAGTCTGTATAGCTACCTGACTGTCCACAAAACAATACAGTTCAAGATCATTTCCATGTCTTGAAAATGTTGCTTTTGGCTTAGGCCTATTTAAATGTTCAGCTGCGTCCGGAGATCGGCAATAGGGACCATTAGATTTGATACGCATACGTGATACGTATGCGGCTCGGAAAAAGTTGCCTATTTAGCCAGTTCGCGCCGGATGACGAATATAAACGCAAAATGTTCCCAAGATTCAAAACGGATGACACATAAAAACGCCACGAGCAAGGCTGGAAATGTCCGTCAGCAGCGAGCAAGGCCGGAAATGCGTGGGTGTGCTTCCCGGTACTGGCGGCCTGAACCTGCTTCGGATCGAGTTTTGTTAAAAATAATCCCACGCGTCGACTCAGTGATGTTAAAATAATCCCGGCGCGAACTGGCTATTAATTAAATCATCATTTCGTGTGATAATTTTATCAGTTTTACATTTTAACATTTTGAGATGAGATGTACAGGGTGTCTCTAAAAAAAGTATACCCATTTTCAAATTCATATTATTGCAAAATTACTGAACATTTCAGAAAAAGGCAAATGTCTGTTGAAAGGGTAGAATGCCCTCTGTCCAATGGTATAATGTTCATTATGTCATTGCCATGGATGACTGAACAAACAAGACAGTTATGAGAGGTACTGAAATCAGCACTGTGACAAGTTGGGACGATAAGTCAGGCATGAGACTAAGATGCCAGTTATGCATTAACAGGAATGGTGACCACCACCTTGCATTTGTCAGGAAAGAGACCCTGTCATAATTTTTCCAATTTGTTCAACCTCAAACAGCAAAAGAATTTGTCCTTAAAAACACCTGCCGGAGCTTCGTCGCTCAAGTAAAACCAACTTGTCACAGTGCTGATTTCAGTACCTTTCATAAATGTCTTGTTTGTTCAGTCATCCATGGCAATGACATAATAAACCTTATACCATTGAAAAGAGAACATTCTACCCTTTCCACAGACATTTGTCTTTTTCTGAAATATTCAGTAGTTTTGCAATAATACCAATTTTAAAATGGGTAGGGTACGTGCAGGTAATATGGGACTGCAGGTAATATGGGACGCATGAATTAAATTCGGCGCCTATTTAACTATAAAGCTTCAGAGACAAGAAATAGCGCTTTCAATAGTTGCGATAACTCATTGCCATCGCTGCCAACATGGCTGATTTGTTCGGGAACGGAGATCTCGGTGAAGAAATAATCAAAATGTGACAATGTATGTTAAGTTGACAGTATTTTTTTGCTCTGATCTAAAAATAGATATTTCATGGAATGTACTGATATTAAAAACTGACCAGAGGGTGAGCTGAATTCTTGACATATTTAGGATGCTTATGAAGTGTTTTGATTGTATTGAAGGTGTGGGGTCCTGTGTATAATTGTTTTAGTATTTATTATGCATTTAATGGGAGCTCCGAGAGCGCAACAAGGTGCAGGTAATATGGGACGCGATAGATGTGATAGAGCGGAATGAAATTGCATTTGAAAATTATATTATCATATACAAATTACCATACGTCCCATATTACCTGCACTGCAGGTAATATGGGACCTTTGGTGATGACGTCATAATTTGAATGTAACTGTCATAAATGGATACAACATGGTTTAAATTATATCATCAAAAGGAAGGGTAGTTGTTACTGATTCCAATAACCAATGTTTCTTTAGAATGATTTTATCTATCTTTATGCAAATTATGCAAATGAGCTTAATGGGCCCATATTACCTGCACCTACCCTATACTTTTTTTAGAGACACCCTGTACATTGCCGATAGTGTACCAGATGAAATAACAACGAACAATGATGATTGAATAGGCGACTTTTTCGAGCCGCTATTATGTATCCCGTACGCATATATCAAAATCTATTAGTACATATATATTCGGCAAACTACTTATCTTATATTCCACGTGTGTCTAGGTTTTATTAAATGTCTATGGTGTCTGCAAGGTACGGTGTAGTAGGCACATGCGTTTTCAAAGTACACATGTGACTGGAAATACGACTAGTAAACATGGTCCATCATTTTGTGGAGTCCAAAATTTGGTTCTACAAAATGAGGACCGTTTTGTCACAAAATTAAACAAAAAACACGCAATTTGGAGTAATAGTTGTGTGAATTTATTTTTTAAAAGCTTCCCAACCATATCAATTTTATTTGTATACATGCATCTGCCCGATCCAAAGCAATGTCCCCTTTAATTGTACGCGACGCCGTGTGCCAGCCAATCGGGAGTCGACTGACGTCAATTGGAGCAAAAATACAGTAGGTACCTAATACTATACAAAACAATATCTCAAATATAAGGAGAATAATGGCCAACAAAAGGCGGGGGAATTCCTTGTATATTTTCTTGTATCGGTGCATGTCGAAACTCGAAAATTCAACTCGAAACTCGAAAAGTCAACTCGAAACTTAGAGAAAAGTAACACTCTAATAATTGTCCTTATTGAAAAAGTAAAATAAAAAGCGCCTATACGCACAAGCAACTTTGCATCGTCATGGCCCAGGTTTTTATTACTTTTTGGGGTCATGCAGCTTTATTCATCTTCTACTGTGATTATGGGTGTTTTCGTGATTTATCCTACACTACACATAAATATCTACCTTTCCCGGTAACCGTGGTTGGCCACACACGATTTGTGTATCAGAAATAGAAAGTGCGTCACAGAAATTCTACAATAACCAGAGTCGAACACAAGTTCACTGTGTCCTTTGTATTGTCCTTTGTATTGTCTGCAATTGTCCATTCAACATACGCCTACCCTACCCTACGCCTACAATTACAGATCCCTGAAATCAAGGTTGTACTTTGTGCAATTGTGATGCGATCAATCAAAGTCAAAAATGGGATTTTTACATATTTGTTTGTAGCGTACTTCAGGCTCCATTTCAGTGAAAACCCCATGTGAATACGACCTTTGGTTAAACAATTACAACCATTTGAACACCAGCACGTTAAAAATAAAGAAACTGAGAAAATCATGTTTTTGTATCACTTCCCTTCTAAATTTGGTTAAAAGAGTATTTTCATGTAAAAGAAAAAATATTTTCCCCTTCTGTTTTTGTAAAAAAGTCAATTTGGATTTGTCCACCCATACAAACATATTTTGGCCTTATCTCAAAACAAGAATTGCCGAGTTCCTACTGATTTTGCTTGATCGCATCACAATTTCGGTTAACTGGCGTGGGTGGGATGGGACTTGCCCTCCGCGTTTAAAACGTTAAGCAGCTATACCAAGATTCGTGAAATGGTCCGTATAAGGAAATGGCGCAGCTATACACAACCTATGTTGCGTAAGCCTTACGCCACTTTTGAAAATGGCGCAAGCTACGCACTTTAGTGAACTCGGCTGTAAATTGCAATATCTATAAGTTAATTGGGCATACGAGTTTCATTATTTTGTCAGGATTTTTTCTCACGAGAAAATGGTTCGAGTACAATCGTATACGTACATGTACCTGCATTATAAGTGCATATCTACTCGTAGAAAAACATAAAGATCACGCATGCTGGTAAAAGATGCAGAGCGTTCCAACTGACATGGTTTATAACTCGTCATACAAAACAGTTTGTCATCCCGTCTATTTGAAATAAAAACTCGCATCCTTTCTCCAAGTGTTATTCATATTTGCAGCATTGCTATCGTGACTATGGACATGCATGATCACATGGTTCTGATGTGCAAGTAATACTAGGTCGACTCGGCCTGTAATTTAGCGCCGTTGAAATAAAGACATTGATTATAGAGGTTATTAGAACACTAGAGCTTATATAACAGTAGTACTGGCATATTCCGTACATTGCAAGTACAAACCCCGTTCCACCCAATCACCCTTCAGTAAAACAAACTTGTTTAAAATCAGCAATGTTAATCTGTACCAGAGCTTACCTTTATTTTGACTACAGTCGATCGAAGGCACCACACGTCTGTTCTGGGTTTCGTTGGTGGAAATGAAGTACCCGTCGCGTCCTGCTGCCGCGCCCATATACTGACGCCGAGAACTGGTACCTGATTGGTGCACGGTACCGATTATAATGTTAACATTAATTTCACAATGTGAAAGCTTTAGTGACGTCATAGCGACACGTGCTCGCAAAGTATAATGTGCGACATCTACGTATGCGCGAGCTCATTAGCATGAAAAGTGCACCCGTAACCTTTTTTGAAAAAGGAGACCATTGGGTTTAAAAAGGTGGGATGGTGTAAATGTAACAGATGGAAACGGGCTCTTCAAGTCTTGAGATGAACTCATATTTTGATTTCTTATAATCAGTGGCTGCATGGCAGCGGCATGTTTGCACCCAGCGCTGTGAAAAACTTTCTCAACAACAGAAGACTTTAATGTGCTTTCGTGTCATGCAGTGGCTACTTCATGACTGAATTATTTGACCACAGGATGTGTGGGTCTGTGCCTCTCATTCCTGGCGAACTTGAGGGATTCCGAGGGGCAATAAACAAGTAATTATAAATCCTAATAAATAATAATAAGTTAGGGGCAGTGGCTATGGTCATAATGGTGATTACTTTAGCAGAGGATTGGAATGAGGTTTATGTACACTGTACATGTACAATGTACATAACAAAAACAAAGAAAATATCGAGATATACTTGAAAAGAAAATTGATCCAAAATATGCCAAAAAGCTATCTTGTCGACAGAAAAATGTAAAGTTTTTGTAAAATGGCTGCAAGCAAGTTCGGAAAGTATCACTTTTCGGGAGGTGAGCTTGTTTTGGTGTGAATATTTAAAAGTGTCATTGGATACCCCAACCAAAATTAAATAGAAATGGAAAGATGACAATAATGGGACATTTTGTTTGAGAAACCCCAGTGATGTCGGCTTGCATGTTATTTGTCCCTGAACTTTGTTGACTTTACACTGTTTTTAACGGGGCTTGAATTAGTGCAGTGCAACCTAGTATTACCGTAGTGAAAGGAACTGTTCATTTCTATAATGGCAATACGCATGGTTCACGTTTCATTGTAGTTTCGCTTGGCTCCCACCATCCATACTGGGCGCTGGATGTGAAGTGCTGTTGCGCTGCATGCATCATGTCTAGACCCAGCACGATATATACCCAGCACGGCAGAGGGGTACACCCCTCTTATCCCTATACCTTATACACACAACACTATTGTTACCTAACACATCCCCCTTGAAACCTAAAAAGAATTCCTGAGATCCCGGGAACACAATGGTCAACACAAAAGGGGGAAGGGGTGGGGGAGGGGGGTGTTTCTCTGTCACATACCGCGCTTCATATGATCATGGAGGTAGGCTACTCCATGATATGATCAGGGGCCAATTTCACGGAGCTGCTAAGCACAAAAATTTGCTTAGCATGAACATTTCTCCTTGGTAAAAACAAGGTTACAGACCAAATTTTCACGTGATCTTTATTGTTTTTGATTGATATAATGCTGGTTTTTTGCTTAGCATAAAAAACACGTAGAATTTTGGCTGATAACTTGTTTTTAATGAGCAAGACGTTTTTGTGCTAAGCACATTTGTGTGCTTAGCAGCTCCGTGAAATTGGCCCCAGGTCAGCGCTTCCGCAGCGCCACGCAGTGTGGGCATGCGCATGCGCATTACAGCAAAATTGCAAACGACCTTGGTTTTGCTCGCTAGCAGACAAAGCCAAGCGACACCGTTTTATGAAGAGGGAATAAAAACCAATTACAGTAAAGTTATTCAAGAATTTCTATTACAAAAGTAACGCTCTCAGAATCGAAGACTAGAATAACACATTCGAAGCTCGAACGAAGCTTGGGTTTGAAAAACTGCCACAATTCATCACAAATAGTCAGAATCAACGGTGCAAATCACACATACAACAAACTTTGATTCGTTTTATGTCGATCATCATTTTATTCATAATTATTGTGTATACAATCTCAGTCTGCTTGGGAGCATTTGCTCATTCATAATGTTACTGACGTCCTGCTAAGGATAGTTCACATGAAATACAATAACATGCGTTATCAAGTTGTTGGATTGGATGTTCTTCAAGCAAAAAAAGCATCTCCCAAGACGAGAGGCAAAACAATATTTTGAAGTTGCAATTCGGAGACCGAAGTTCGTTTAAAACCCTCCCCGACATGCCGCGCTGTAGCCACCACTGATAATTTAGGTTTTTTTCCTTTCAATTTGATGTATGATTCAATCATTATCTCATGTTGAGCACGTGGTTGTATCTCATTTGGTCCTTGTTCACGTGGTCCTTTTTTTAACTACATGTATCTAATTCAGAGTGGTCGATTGCTTACTAGTGTATTGTATGCAAATAAATTGTTATTGCCGTAAATACATCATGAATATCAGATCGTTTTTATATATTTGCAAGCATCCCAGACTTCATTGTATTTAGCTCAGTCTTGACTCAACAAATTAACTTCGTAAAAAAACCATTAACACAAACAATTACAATTTCTGAGTATCATCTCGCAGTATGTTTGGTCTTTGTCAAAATACGTGATTAATTACCTAACACAAAAAACATTTGAGTATTCCAACTGCGCGTGCGCACAAAATGACCATAAGGCCGTCCGTGATGAAAATGGCCACAAGCGTGATGAGCAATCATCGCATCGTGGAAATCATTATTACGAAACTTTCCTTTTTTAATAGTGTGTTTTGGGCTTTACGGTATTTTGTGATATTCCGTCCACTTACGACCAGCAATCCAATATTTGTTTTGCAAGAAATCGTTGTGGATTAAAACGGCAGGATAATATTTAAATTAAACTTGTATACATTATAATGCGTGCTTATCCCCAAAACCCCCCTTTTTAGGTCATATCTTTGTGTTTAGGTCAAATTTTGTGACTAATAATGTGGTAAACGAGAAAATTGTGGTATGTTGGCAACGTAAAAAACGATATCCAGACCAGAAAAAAAAACAGAATAGGGGTGCACCAATTTTAAACAAAATAAAAATTAGACCAAAAAAAAAGGGGATTGAATTATAACCTATAATGAAACTTAAAACCCCAAAACCCGCTAATTGGAAAAAGGGGCAGAGGAGGGGGGGGGGGGGGGAGGTAATGGTTTACAAGGTAAACAGCATTGCCATGGAGATAACGGCAATGGTAGTGATGATGTTAACGGTCACCGACCCAGCTCCGTTGCACAGAGTATCTTTGCAGCAGCAGAGTTTAGCAGTAACCCCACCCGCACTTTGCTCGGTGCAACCGTCTTGACAGATAATACTCGAGCCACAACTCCTTGATACCTGTGTCAGATCGCCGAGTTTGACAACTACTTTCTGTATTAAAAAATATAAACAGTAATGTTTTGTTTAACTAATATTTCACATTCATAAATATCTTGGATGGTTTACCCATTCCTATTGGTTGACAGCCTGTCATGTGGAAAGTTTTTTAAAGACTTTTTCCGGGCGAACTTCGCATTTGCATGAACCGGCTGTTTGTTTGCAAGCCAACTGCGCGAGTGCGGCTTCGTGCACAAGTTAAGTATCCACTCGCTCGACGGCAAGAAAGGGACTCGGGTATCACTATCGACACTTAGTCAGTTTCAACTATCTTGCATTACGACTTCAGCCATTTACTAACTGCATTTTTGCATGCAGTTTGGCAGTGGGCTGACAATAGACGGAGCTGTAGCTGAAGCTGTGGTGGCAAGAGCTTAAAAGAGCTTAGTGGTCACCATACTCGATACATGTATTGCCCTATCTTCCTATCTACGGAGCTCGTGCCAGGGATGTAGTCGAGTCCATCACAAGTCCCTGCAAGTCCCTGTAAGTCCCTGCAAGTCCATCACAAGTCCTTCAGTTCCAATTCAAATCACAAGCTATTCAAATCAGCTTTGACAAAGGCATTCCTTTGTCATTGTTCATCTAGTTACTTGTGACTGCCTTTATGAAGGGACTTGTGACTGGCTTCACGAAAGGACTTGTGAAAGGACTTGCAGGGACTCGACTACAACCCTGGCTCGTGCAATGTTTATTAAAAGAAATGCGCCTTATAATAAGATGGGTTTTAACTTCAGATATCTGCACATTCAAAGCTAACTATGCATAAACCCAGTAATATCGGTTTAACTTTACGAGGTGCACTCACCGAGCAAACATCCAATCCAGCTGGGCATGCAGTTTCCATAACGCCAGTATTGTTGGTGGCTGCGTCGAACGGATCATTGCAGGCAGCGACAGTAGATCCTTCACATGTGTAACACTTGAAACCCATGATACCAGCTGAACACCGTCAAGAAAGAAGACAAAAGGTAGGAAGAACTTGCATATGAAGCACATATGTGGCAGAGAAACCCCCCCCCCCCCCCTCTTTTGTGTTGACCATTGTGTTCCCATACTGCAGGATCTCAGGAATTCCTTTTAGGTTTCAAGGGGTTAGGTTACAATAGCGTTGGGTGCGTATAAAGTATAGGGATAGGAGGGGGGTACCCCTCTGCCACATATCGTGCTGGGTATAAGAACTTGGATTACATTTTGAAAAAGAAAGGAGTTGATTTATGATGTAATCACCTCAAAACATCGTAAGAAAATAAACGCAGTACGTACTATACACTGTACAGCAAACACGTCCATCACTGATTAATGGTAAAACAATTGCGTTAACATCCGATCGGGTTTAGTGTCAGGTTTCCAGTTGCACTCGCTAAAATAAGCCGCAAGTCAACTGGCTACAAATTACATGTAATTAGTGTCAACTTTACGAGTGTTTATACTCTCTTGCTATCAGACTATACGAATTGAAATGAAGACATTTACCAATGGAGGTCAGAAAGATGATAGCGACGAGAAGCTTCATGGTGAATTAGTTACACAGATGGACTTGGGTACTCGGCTATAGAATCGGCAACAAACCTGTGCACGGAATAATAATAGAGCAGGTAGTAAACAAAAACAAACAAACTAGTTATCACCATATAGTTGCGCAGGTCGTAGGGCCTTTTCGAATCCCTGGCTTCGTCTTCGTCTTCGTCTTTGGCTTAAGGCGATTTTTGACTCCCAACTGCAAGGTCTCTATCCACATTCTGACGCCTGTTGTGCTTTAGAAACATTCACTCGGTTGATGTGAACCCGAAAGTTAGACTATTTTAATTTTCTTCAATTTCTATTTGCTTCCCAGTAATTCGGAATTTGGAGGCGAAGCCAAAGACGAAGCAACGGTTTCGAAAAGGCCCACAGTCGGCGAGTGGAGAGGGGGGGGGGGGGGGGGGGGGCAACCCCTACCCCGGCTGTGGAAATATGAAGGGGGGGGGGGTCTGGACAACAGATGACTCTAGGAGTTTATGACAAATGGTTTAATGTACATCAAATGCAAACTAAACCTAATTTGAGATGGTTCGTGAGTTTGAACCCTGCCAGGCATGATTCATTCACCTAATACTCTGTTGTACTGAAGTCTGTTGTACTAATGACAATCGGATTTAACTCGACGCATGTTAACTTACACCCAAATACAATATAGAACTGTTAAAGTGAGGAATGTTTAATAATAGTTGTACTGAAAAGGCTGAATTTCGTGACTTTTTCTGACCGTTATAGCTGTCGCACAACAAACGCTGTATATAGCTCGAATTATAGAAGGCAAAAGGGTCAAATTTTGGTTTGCCTTGTCTATGGTAAATTTAGGGAACGGTCGAGAATATTTGATCAGTTTAGTTTTTATGAGGAAATATTTTGCAGTGTAAACACCAGGAACTGTTGTAGTGAGTGAGTGAGTTTTTAGGGTTTAACGCCGTACCAGCATCAATGGCCATATTCACGGCGGGAACAAATTGCATTCAACAATTTTTTATTTCATTCAACAATTAATGTGAAGAAGTTACAGTTTTAGAGGTGGGAGGAAAACCCCAGAAGAATATTCTGGGGGAAAACCCACGGAGTCAGGCAGGGACTGAAAACCCAATCCACATATTGGCCCAGGCCGGATTCGAACCCGGGTCATAGTGGTGGAAGGCGAGGAAAGAACCGCTACACCAACCCGACTCTCCGGAACTGTTGTAAAGCATTGCTAGAGTTTAAATAATTATGCCGGGGATTTGTGTATTATTACGCAGTGTGAAGCTTGCTATAGCGGAGAACAAATTGCTAGCAAAATACAAAAGCCACAACCGGAGAGCGGTGCAGGTAATTGCCCTTATTGAACAAGTTAAATACAAAAACCGCCTATAACACACAAGCAACTTTGCATCGTCATGGCCCAGGTTTATTGCTTTTTAGGGTCAAGCAGTTTTATTCATCTTCTCTGTGATATGGTTGTTGTGATTTATTGTTCACTTTTTTTTGCTCCAAACAAGTGACAAATATCTACCTTTACTGGTCATCATGGCCACACACGACTTGTGTGTCAGAATTCGAAAGTGCGTCATAAAAACTCAAAAATAACAGGGTCGAAAAAAAGTCCACTCTGTTCTTTGTATTGTCCTTTGTATTGTCCTTTGTATTGTCTGCAATTGTCCATTCAACATACGCCTACGCTACTACAATTGAAGATCCTGAAATCAAGGTTGTACTTTGTGCAATTTTGGTTAACAATTCAGAGTGATGAATATATTGAGGGGGGGGGGGGGGGGGGGGGGGGGGGCAAGAGAACCCTTTATTACTAAGATAATTATTATAATCAGTAGCGTGGGTGGAATGGAACTTGCCACCCGCGGCGGCAGCCTTTTGGAAAGCAAGAAAGCGAGGACGCGCGGCCGATTTCAGAAAAACCTTGCGCAAGCACCATTGCGCCACAATCTATTGCGCCACTTTTGTTTGCTGCGCAATATTTCGCTTAGAGAAACTTTGACAGTGCGCATGTCCGCTGCTTATGCAACCAATTAGGGCGTAGCTTGCGCCATCAATTTAGTTGGCGTTAAAGGTCGGTTCATACTTCACACGCAAAAACGATTACGATACGAATTTGACGTCACAAAGCATTCGCTGCTAAAGTTTAAATTTGTCAAACTTCCCCCGATTTCGCAGCGCGAAAACCTGACGTGACGTCACAAATTCGCGTTGGCGTTTGCATTCGCGCCGAGTAAAAGCTGGGGTTAGGCCTAAGGTGTGGCGTAAGCGACTGAAAATGATCTATTTTACCAGAAAATTGTAATTGACGTGGAGCCCGTCAAACTTAATATTAAGCTTGATCACAGTTTTATAATTGAAGTAATGAAAATGATATTTTACCCGCGACATAATTAATTGTTAACCTTGCCGCACAATTCCGCGGAAAGATTTGATTACATTTGACGGTAAACAAATTCCGTTATAAACCCGAGTTTATGAGAAAAAAGAACGTATTGGTGATTAATAAACTTACGCCACTTCTGAAAATGGCGCAACCTACGCACTTTTTAGTGAAATTGGCTGCCGATGTAAATTACAATGTCTATATAGTATAAGTTACTTGGGCATACGAGTTTCATTATTTTGGCAGGTTTTTCTCTCGAGAAAATGTTTAAGAGTACAATTGTCATGCACCTGCATAGCTACTCGTAGGAAAACAGAAAGACCATGCACGCTGGTAAAAGATGCAGAGCGTTCCAACTGTCATGGTTTATAACTCGTAACGAATACAAAACAGTTCGTCATCCCGTCTATTTGAAATAAAAAGTCGCATCCTTTCTCCAAGTGTTATTCATATTTGCAGCATTGCTAAAACTATTATCGTGATGGACATGCATGATCACATGGTCCTGTGCAAGTAATACTAGGTCGACTCGGCCTGTAATTTAGCGCCGTTGAAATAAAGACATTGATTACAGAGGTTATTAGAACATATAGAGGTTACATAACAGCAGTATGACATATTCCGTACATTGCAGGTACAAACCCCGTTCTACCCAATCACCCTTCAGTAAAACAAACTTGTTTAAAATCAGCAATGTTAATCTGTACCAGAGCTTACCTTTATTTTGACTACAGTCGATCGAAGGCACCACACGTCTGTTCTGGGTTTCGTTGGTGGAAATGAAGTACCCGTCGCGTCCTGCTGCCGCGCCCATATACTGACGCCGAGAACTGGTACCTGATTGGTGCACGGTACCGATAGATCGTAAATGATCACAAAACTGTCGCAAACTAGTCGCAGACCATCTGTACATGTATACATGTATAGAATTGCGCAAGATTAATTGGTTCATATTTGTATGCGACCATGCGACTTACGTACGAAAGTAGTTGCGAAGGCCTGACCACTGACTGTTAAATTCCTGCATCGCATCGCAGCGTGAAAGCTTTAGTGACGTCATAGCGACACGTGATCGCAATTATAAAACCTGATGAATAATAATAAGTTAGGAGCAGTGAGTATGGTCATAATGGCGATTACTTTAGCAGAGGAATGAAATTTGGTTGACCTTGTGGGGCGTATATGAAGCAATATGCGGGACGGAGAGAACAGGCATTCTTTGCGGGGCCATTGTGCTTGCGGATTGTTGTGGTATGGGAAAACCTTTCTCAATGGGTATACGTATGGTCCAAGGAAAAGATTTTTACACAGTGGCTCTACATGTAGTAGGTTTATGTACATGCACAGTGTACGTGTACAATGTACAAAAAAACTACTAAAGAAATTATCGAGTTATACAAAATATGTCAAAAAGCTATCTTGTCGACAGAAAAATGTAAAGTTTTTAAAAACACTAACATAGGTTTATCACTTAAATTTTAAGTAAAGATATAAGGTTAAATGTTGCTGGAAATTATCATTGAAATATTTCACCGGTTACATAAATATAGCCGAGGATCAACTCCCTGGTTTGGGGGCTTCCATCTACGCTAACAAAATGTTCTTTTTGCCAGAGAAAGTGGAGAAATACCATTTGTAAAGTGGCTGCAAGCAAGTTTGGAAAGTATCACTTTTCGGGAGGTGAGCTTGTTTTGGTGTGAATATTTAATAATGTCATTGGCTACCCTAACCAAAATTGAAAAGAAATGGAACGATGAAGGGTCAGACAATAATTTAGTATTGTTTGAGAAACCATAGTGGGTGGAATCGTAACTTATAGATATAGATAGTACCACTGGTAATTTGGTGAACACGAGTTACCAGGCGATTAGAACGCCATTATACGACTCGTGAACTCGTGATCGAACACGATAAACACGACGCGATTGGAATGCAGCAAAATGCAGACCGTAGAGGGATACATCGGGTACAAGGGGACGCAAGGCCTCCAGGACTATTTCACGAGTTCTTGTGTTTTTCACGAGGCGTGCCTCGTGGGAATAACGCCTCGTTTGGAGGAGGTTAATCTGCGAATAAGTGGTAATTCGCAGTCTATAGGATCGCCTAGAGCATCAATATATCGTTGGGCGGCAGCCACGGGGCAGGTTTTGTTTGCCGTTCTAGCAATTGTTACGTCGGAGCCTTGTCTGTATTGGTCCGTTTTAGACTTCACTAAATGGATCTGGAGACTGTCCTGCTTAAAGATAGTCTTTACGTGTGAGCGAGCTGATATCATCAAATCTAAAAAATCCGGCGTAACTGACAAGGCAAATAAACAGTATGCGTAAGTCCGCCAAGGTTGCCGAGGCATGGCCATGACGGTCAACGAGTTTTTGTAAAATGTCCGCAGTGATCGGCTCCTTTCTGACGACGGGCGAAGCGTGGATGCGCTGGTAACCCTGGAGAGCCATCTTAAATATTGGAGAGTCGGTGGGTGACTGTAGGCCGGCGAGGTTATGCGCCCATTTTGACTGCTGCTGCTAGGGCGTGAGCTGCCGTCTTGGCACCAGACGAAGTGGCCAAATGCGACATGTAGAGGCAGAGATGATACGGGTCTGCTGGGAAGGAGTTGATGCTTGGTTGCGAGTTTGCCCATGTCTCCCAACGGTTCCAGGTTGCGGTGTACTTGGCAGTAGTTGAGTCTGCTTTAGCTGAAGCCAGAAGCGTTGGTAGAACATTGGTAGCAAGGCGATGCAAATATAGGTCTTCCACAGTACGGCTCGACCGATTCCATAATTCTGTCAATAGACAAAAACAAAGAGCAAACAAACAGCAAAAAGTTTTCCACAAAGTACAAAGCCGATAAAGGTCGGCAGAGGTCAGGCTATAAAAGCAAAAAAAAACAGATTTCAAATTTTTCACTGGTGTGTAAAACACAAACAACTTTTCCCACAAAGTACAAAACCGACAAAGGTCGGCAGAAGTCAGGCTATAAAAAAACAAAAAACCAAGACTTATTGATAATATTAATATCGAGTCACAAGATTTTAAACACTGGTCCAGGCAATAAGCAAGACGTTTGGTATCGGTCCAGCGGCGAGCTGGCGCTCGGAGGCCACGAAAAACCTCTTATTTGAAGAGGAAACGTGGGTGCATCCAAGAATACCAAACGAGAGTGCACTCTCTTGCTGTTGCTTTGCCTGGGGGAGGGAAGGGTGGAGTCAAAGGGAAGGGAGGGTGGGTAGGCGAGGTTCCATTACTCGAACCGAGAAGAACAAAACGTGTGAAGTGCACTGGCTATATAGCCAGGGGCACTGATGCGTAACAATGGAGTTACGTAAGGCGCTCAATGAGCGCACCTGTCGTTCGATAACGAAAAGAAATGTAAATTTCTTCCTGCGTTCCTGCGTTCCTACGTTCCTCTATATCTATCTTAGAAAATAAAATAACAAGAGAATGAACACCAAATTTTGTCAACTTGGGATACGGCTGAGTGCAGGAACTCGCTTATGAGAAGGACGTCAAAGAACGTTGGTTAGCCTAGGTACACAATCAATATGGCCTTCAAATTTGGCCTCCAGACGCGAAATGGTCCTTTGTTTTAATACAAAAATAGTGCGACAATGTTACACATGTGCCCCGACTCAAATCGCGGGGTGAATTAGGCTACAAATCAGCCTGGCGACTTATAATTGGCGCCAAATCATGCTAATGACTGATACACAAAGAGCAGTAACCAAGATCGGAGCAACAAAAGCCCCCGTTAGCATTTATGGGTGTTCGCGTATAATCGAACCTAAGAGCCAATGACAAATGTAGGGTGTGCGCAAAATGGCGATTGCGGGCCCAAAGATGGCGATGAAAAGGTTATATTCATTAACCTCCAGTCATGAATCTGGCTGTCCAAAATGCAAACCGTCAGGGCAAATTATGGGCCAAAAATGGGACGCCGGCCATTTAGGAACAATAAGTGTTCCAGAAGCTTTGCAAAACTGCATACGCTTGACCACCTGGGCTATGAGTGAAACTGGAGGGCAAAAATAATTATTTTCGCCAATCCAATTTTGGCAAAAAGCATCTACCCCTGCAGTATCCTTGGACCAAAACATGGAATTGAAAGTTGGCAATTTCTTATTATGAGGCGACGCAAAACGGTCTACGGTGTGGGGTCCCCACAGGGAATTGATGACAACGAATGATTGGTCATCGATAGACCAATCGTCATAATCTTTGAACTTGCTTATTCGATCTGCTATTCTATTTTCTGTTCTTGGTAGCCACTCTGGGTCAAGGAGAATATTATTTGTTTGACATTTGGTAAAAATGTCGTGAGCTATCGAATGTAGCTCCTGGTTGGTGCTACCGAACTTAATTATTATAGGGACATTAGAATTATCCGTGAACCATTTGACTTTTTGGCCGATGAAAAGGTCTACGGCTTGGAACAGAATGTTTGTGACTGCGGAAAGTTCGCGCCAGGTGGAACTTTTCCGTCTTTCCGCTCGAGTCCAGTCGCCAAAGACGTAACCGCCATACCCGGTATCGCTGGCGTCTGAATAAACCTGCATGGAAGGCGCTAACCTAAACTCGAACGGAAATCCGTTCAAGTCGGAAATCTTGCCCTGCCAGAATTCGAGCTCTAGCAGTGCTTGGGGTGAAATTGTTATTGCAACGGACCACGAGGTACGTGATTCGATGACGCGATAACAAGCGCGCGTCATGAATCTGGCTATGGGACCGAGGGCCGGTGTCATGGCGATGATTTGCCCGGTAATCGAGGCTAAGGATTTAACCGGGACGCATCGAGCCGTAGCGACGTTTGCTAGTATACAAGCTACGTCGGACCATGGAGCAATAAACTAGATTATTGCTCCATGGTCGGACAGAAGTCTGGCGAAAACATGCCACTCCGTGAATCAATGGTAAAGCCTAGGTAATTGATTCTTTGGGTGGGTTCCCACACGCATTTCGTATCGTTCAGAACAAAACCGCTGCGCGCGATTGTTTCTTGCACGATTTCACGGTTGGTGCGCGCAGAACTAATGTCCGGAGAAATAATAAGGCCATCGTCTAGATAGACAAAAGAAAGAATGCCACGCGCGCGCCAACTGTACACTAGGGGTCTTACCATCTTGGTGAATATGTGACAGGCGCTACTTAAACCAAAGGGGAGGACTGTAAAAACATAATAGCGGGTTGTGGAATTTATGTGATTCCAAGAAAAACCAAGGAATTGCTGGTGGGGTTCATAGATATCTATATGGTGATAACCGGATTCAAAATCGAATGACAAATAATATTGATTGTTATCAAGAATCTTCGTACTTAAAGGGGGAGGCTAAAACATATTTGTTGGGGTGGCGAAGATCAAGCACTATTAAAGCGTAATTTCTTGCCCTCTGCTACTGTCAAAGGGTTACAGCAGTAGGGGCGGGATTCAACTTTGACCACACAGCGTTTGGAAATCAAGTCAGAAATAGAAGATTCAACAAAATCAAAGTGGGTCAAACTGCTTTGATTATTCTTGGCATAAAATGAGGAAGGATTACGCAAAAAGGGAATCTTGTAACCGTGTAATATGGTCTTGACAACAAGTGCATTTGCTTTAAGATCTTTAGACCAAAATTGTCTACAAGATTTCAATTTACCTTTCGCTCCTGCTGGTATGCGGTCGTCATGATACGACAATCCCGGGCTTGCGTGTGTAGATTTATACCGAGGCGAGGCGGGGGTTTCCGGTGGATGGGGTTGCTCGTATGGCTCGAAGTGCCGGGCAGTTTGAACGTACATGGCCGCCGATGCCGCATTGGAAGCAGGTTCTTGTGTCGAGGTTGTAAGTTGGCCAGGGTTTTCCAGGGAAGCGACGAAAATTATACTGACTAGAAGGGCCAGAAAAAGCCCGTGCCGGCGGAGAGACATACTTGGTTTTAGCTCTCGATTTCTTGGACGCCTCGAGTTCTTGTCTGCAGCAGATTTTTCCGCTTTGCGAATGCGCTTTTCGTCGTCCGGGTCGTCGGCGAGGTTGTCCGCGACGTACTCCTTCACGGTGGTCCAACTGTGGACTGAGCGGTCGGCAAGCTTGATCAGCTTTTGGCGTTTGTTGACCGCTTCTACGGCGCTTCGTTCACGGTGGCTTTCGTGGAAGGAAAGTCGCCAGATTTCAATGATTCCAGTGCGTTCTCTAGCAGGAGCTTAATCTGTTCGCAATGTTGAAATTGCTCTCTATTCCCGTCGCTTTTCAGGGGCACTGATGTTTCAAACGTTTTCTGTTTCTTGGTCGCCGAAGCAACTTTCTGTTGTAGAAAGTGAATCGCAGCCAAAATGTCGCGATCAAGTTGAGGCGGGCTCCTCGCTATTCATGCTTGAATCGGACTCCATTACTCGAACCGAGAAGAACAAAACGTGTGAAGTGCACTGGCTATATAGCCAGGGGCACTGATGCGTAACAATGGAGTTACGTAAGGCGCTCAATGAGCGCACCTGTCGTTCGATAACGAAAAGAAATGTAAATATTCTGCTGTGCTATCTAACGCTTGAAGTCGGCGCGAACTGGAAGTGCAACATGGCGGACCCAAGACGTCACTTCTGTGAGCCAATGAAATGTCCAGGTGTAGAGGTCCGTAGATTTACTCTGTACATGCTTTATTTATAAACATTACGTCATACGTACCGTACCCACTGAACTTTACACCTGGACATTTTAGTGACGTCGTGGGTCCGCAATGTTGCACTTCCAGTTCGCGCCGACTTCAAGTGTGAAACAATGATGATCTGTCCATATGTGCAGAGGTCAGTGCGGGAGATACTAGCCCGTGTAGCGGCTGCTGGGTAGTGCGTTAATGTATAAGAACAATGGCAACTTGGCTACATTAAATAACTGTAAAGAATGGCTGTCCTCGACCAACTCACCAATAGCCTAGTTTATAGAGAGGCGAGCTATGTATCGAAAGGTCTGTGGTTCGAATCCGGTTAACGTTTATCTTTTTCTTTGCCAAATACTCTTGTGGATTATTTTAACCATAGAGCAAGGCTAAAAGAAAAACCGGGTGAGATTACCAAAGTGTCTTGAAAAATACAACAAGATCCGTTAGACGACATGCTGTATAGTCTGGTTCCCTGACCTGACCTGAATGCTGTGGACGTTTTTGGAAACGGCCTGGGATTCCTCCCTGTGCTGGTCACCTGATATTGGCGGCTTCCGGACCTAAGGCCGTTTTATTAAAGTCCTGGCTTCGGTTTCGTCTCCGGCCCCTGCCCATTGTTAAACTGCATGGATGAAGCCCGAGACGAAGACGAAGCTTAGCTTTGAACAAAAGCCTATAATTCATTCATCACAAATAGTCAGAATCAACGGTGCAAATTACACATACAACAAACTTGGATTCGTTTTATGTCGATCATCATTTTATTCATAATGTGTATACAATCTCAGTCGGCTTGGGAGCATTTGCTCATTCAAAATGTTACTGACGTCCTGCTAAAGATAGTTTACATGAAATACAATAACCTGCGTTATCAAGTTGTTGGATTGGATGTTCTTTAAGCAAAAAAGTATATCCTATGACGAGACGACAAATACATATTATCTCATGTTGAGCATGTGGTCGCTTCTTTTCATCTGTATATTCGCCGTTTTCGTTCTGTTTTAATTGTTTCAGAGTTGTCGATTTATTTAAAAGAACTAGTGTATTGTATGAAAGCTGTGTTATTGTCGTAAATACATTATGAATATCAGATCGTTTGTATAATATTTGCAAGCATCCCAGACTTCATTGTATTTAGCTCAGTCTTGACTCAACAAATTAACTTCTTAAAAAAAACATTAACACAAACCATTACAATTTCTGAGTATCATCTCGCAGTATGTTTGGTCTTTGTCAAAAATATTATTATTGTTATTATTACCTAACGAAAAGGACATTTTGGTATTCCAACTGTGCGTGCGCACAAAATGACCACACGGCCGTGAGTGATGAAAATGGCCACACGTGTGCGTGCATTCAATCGTGGACATTTAATACGAAACCTTTCTTTTATGAATAAAGTATTTTGGGCTTTACTGTGTTTTACGGTATTTTGTGATATTCCGTCCACTTACGACCAACAATCCAATATTGTTATTTCAAGAAACCGTTAATTAAAACGGCAGGATAATATTTCCAATTAAACTTCGGGTTCTATCTTTATGTTTAGCCCAAATTAGGTCAAATCCTAAATTAACTTTTCTAGTGGCCCAATCTGTTAGTGTACTTAAAGGTAGGATACACCATTGGTAATTGCTTGAATTATCATGAGTGGGTGAATTTTGGGGTTGTATTTTATAGTAAACATTGTTTAACTGACCTGTCCGAAGTTTTACAATCGTGGATGCCGAGAAAAGCACGAAAAACAGCGTTTGTTTTCAACCGGCGTCGAGCAGTTATTCTTAATTTTTTTGTTCGTGATCGCCAGACGGCGATCGCGAATTTGTTTTATAAAATTATATTTTTTTGGAATAATTACAGGGTATCTAGTGCAATCATTTTGCTAGATGCCTACAATCATTAGTTACTTTCAAATAAGTAAGATATTTCCTAATAATTCGGCCAGTAAATATTTTCGATATCTGCAAATGTTGTATTCTACCTTTAAGCATTTGGAATACCAAACGGCGAATAATGTGGTAAACGAGAAACTGGTAAATTGGCAACGTAAACAAGATGTACACTATCCAGAGGTGAAACTAGTTAAACAAAACAGTATAGGGGAACCCTGGGGTGCACCAATTTTAAACGAAATAATTTTACCTCCAAAAATCAAATTATTAAAAAAAGAAATAAATTCGAACCTAATAAAACTTCGAACTTAATTTTAAAAAAAATACACCCAAAAAACTCCCAAATTTACAAGGTAAACAGCTTTGCCATGGAGATAACGGCAATGGTAGTAATGATGTTGACGGTCACCGACCCAGCTCCGTTGCACAGTTCTCCTGTACAGCAGCATAGTTTACCAGTTACCCCATCCATACTCTCCTCGGCGCAACCGTCTTTGTTACCGTCTTTACAGATAACACTCGAGGAACAAAGCCTTGCCGCCAAAGACTGATCGCCGGATTTGATAACGGTTTTCTGTGTGAAATACCATAAACAGTAATGTTTTTGTTTAACAAATTATTTACATTCATACATATTTTGGACGGTTTATTACCCATTTATATTGGTTGAGAGCCCGTCACTGTCTTGTGGGAAGTTTTAAACACTTTTCACGGGCGAATTTCGCAACCACCGTACAAAAAGATACATGTTGTGGCCTACGGAGCTCGTACAATGTTTAATTGCGCCTTATAATAAGATGGGTTTTAACTACAGATTCTGCGTCTTCAAAGTGAACCGTGCATATAAACACAGAAATATCGGTTTAACTTCCAACTTTACGAGCTGCACTCACAAGGCAAACATCCGATCCAGTTGGGCATGTAGTTTTCACAACGCTAGTACTGTTGGTGGTTGTGTCGAACGGGTCATTGCAGCCACTGTTGGGCTTAGTTACGCCCTCACAGGTGTAACACTTGAGACCCACGATACCAGCTGTCCATTTAGGGAGGAAGAAAAAAGAACAGGAAGATCTTAGATTACATTTTTTGTTAAGAAATGAGTTGGTTTATGATGTGATCCCCTCAAAACATCGGAATAAACGTGTAGGTTGACCAGCACGTACTGCATACACAAATTTAACAGTCGAATACAAATCACATGTATACATGTAATTAGTGTCAACGCCCTCGTGCAATACTCAGTATACGAATTGAAATGAAGACATTTACCAATGGAGGTCAGAAAGATGATAGCGACGAGAAGCTTCATGGTGAATTGAACAGATGGACTTGGGTACTTGGCTATAGAATCGGCAACAAACCTGTGCACGGAATAATGAATAATAATAGAGCAGAAGTAGTAAACAAAAAACAAACAAACTAGTGATCGCCATTAGTTGCGCATGACTATGTCGGCGAGTGGAGGGGGGGGGGGGGGGCACCCCCTTCCTGGCTGTGGAAATGTGAAGGGGAGGGGGGGGGGGGGGGGGGGGGGGGGGGGGTGCTGGACATGTAACTCTAGGGGTTAACTGTTTATGACAAATAGTTGAATGTACATCAAATGCAAACTAAACATAATGTGAGATGGTTCGTGAATTTGAACCCTGCCAGGCAGGATTCCTTCACTTTTACTTTGTTGTTATACTGAAGTCAATGACAATCGAATTTAACTCGACGCATAACAAACACAATAGAACTGTAATTAAGTGAGGAATTCCTAATAATAGTTGTACTGAAAAGGCTGAATTTAGTGACTTTTTTTCTGACCGTTATAGCTGTCACACAACAAACGCAGGCAAGCTCGAATTATAGAAGGCAAAAGGGTCACATTTTCTGTTTGCCTTGTCTATAGCAGATTTGGGGAACGTCGAGAATATTTCAACAGTTTAGTTTTTATGAGGAAATCTTTTGCAGTGTAAACACCAGGAACTGATGTAAAGCATTGCTAGAGTTTAAATAATTATGTTGGGGATGTGTGTAAACGCAGTGTACACCTTGCTATATTTTGGTCGAGAACAAATTGCTAGAAAAATACAAAAGCCACAACCGGAGAGCGGGGCAGGTATTAATAATTGCCCTTATTGAACAAGTTAAATACAAAAACCGCCTACGGCACAAGCAACTTTGCATCGCCATGGCCCAGGTTAATTGCTTTTTAGGGTCAAGCAGATATATTCATCTTCTACTGTGATTAATGTTATTGTGAATTTATCCTACACTTTTTTTCTTCTTCTCCAAACAAGTGACAAATATCTACCTTTACCATTGATCGAGGTTGGCCACACACGATTTGTGCATCAGAATTTAAAAGTGCGTCATAGAAATTCAACAATAGGGAGCTTTCGATTTGGGAATCGACGGGACCGACAAAGAAGACGTCAAGCCGAGCGAAAACGGGGCGATCCGCGCATGCGCAAAACCGAACATGCCTTGTCCTGCTGAGTTTGGGAACCCAAACACAGCGAGCTTTCGTTTCGGGACGACGAGACAAAGGGAACGGTGCAACGAGCGAAAACATCGATCCGCACATGCGCGAAAGGGGAGTGCCTCGTCCTGCAAGTTTGGGAACCCAAACACAGCGAGCTTTCCTTTCGAGACGAGGAGACAAAGGGAACGGTGCAACGAGCGAAAAACATCGATCTGCGCATGCACGAACCCGAACTCATCGTCTTTTGTCGCGTCGCGTCGCGTCACGGGAACGGTTCTTGGGTGAAACAGCGTCCGGTCTGTAAGCACGACGGAGCGTTACATTGTGTACACTAGTTGGGTCCATTATGTCATTGGGTGTTTTCTAAGACCCAAAAGTGAGCTGTAAACAGATTTTGAATGCTTAGGACTCTTTAACATATTTATGTTTCCAAAATTACTTTTGAAATTTGGGTTATTTTTGCGGCCTTCATGGGAAAAACGTGTGGGGGTGGGCAAAAAGTGAAAAACGCCACTATGTCCATTAGCAAATTATCTAAACATGGTGGTTTTGAATTGTTAATGGTTATGAAAATATGGAAATATTTTAAAAGTGATAAATCATGTTTTATGTTTGACATTGTTTTTTTTTAAGAAGGCCACACCATTAATTTGTAGGGGTTTCCATTTTACCTGAGCTTATTTCAAACAACAGGCTCAGGTCTTTTTCAAGACCTAGAAGTGATATGAAAGCAGTTTTGGGATCCTCAAAAGCTAAATTTATATGAATTTACATGTTCCAACTTTTATGTTGGAAAACATCATAGCAATTTTTTTGGCAAAAAACAATTAAAAATCTATAGCCGTTATTTTCATACTAAAAACTTGCTGTGGACGTCACAAATTCGCGTTCGCATTTAGTAGGCCCAAGGTGTGGCAAAGCGACTGAAAATGACGTGGAGCCCGTCATTGCTCAACTTATTAAGCTTGATCACAGTTTTATATTTGAAGTAATCATGGAATTAATATTTTTACCAGTGACAGGATTGTTAACGTTGCCGCAGAATTCCGCGGAAAGTCGGACAAAACTATTCTAAAGATGGCCGGTGGAGGTGAGTCAATGACGATTTCGTGAAAAAACAACACTAATTATACACAAACAGTAATCGTAAACGCTGTTTAAAACGTTAAGCAGCTATACCAAGATTCGTGAAATGGTCCGTAAGGAAATGGCGCAGCTTTACACAACTTGTTTGTTGCGTAAGCCTTACGCCACTTTTGAAAATGGTGCAAACAACGCACTTTAGTGAAATCGCCTGCCGATGTCAATTGCAATATCTACAAGTTAATTGGGCATACGAGTTTCATTATTTTGGCAGGTTTTGTCTCCCGAGAAAATAGTTTGAGTACAATCGTATACCATATACCCGGCCGCATAGCTACTCGTAGAAAAACGTACACTCTTAAAAGTCCCGGGTCAGAATTTTGACCCGGACTCCGGGTCAATTGTTTTTGACCCATTCCGGGTCAACACGACCCGGAAAAGGGTCATTGTGCTTGACCCGGTGCCGGGTCAGCCTTCGGTAACCCTTTTCCGGGTTAAAATTGACCCGGAAAGCCGGGTCAGCCATAGTTAACCCGTTTCCGGGTTAAGTTTGACCCGGTGGTGCCGGGTCATTTAATGAAATATCATTTCCGGGTTAAATTTGACCAAGAGATGCCGGGTCAGCCATACTTAACCCGTTTTCGGGTTAATTTTGACGCGGTGGTGCCGGGTCATCCATGAAATCATTTATCATCCTTAACACATTTCCAGTTTATTTGACTAGAGATGCCGGATCAGCCATAGTTAACCCGTTTCCAAGTTAACTTTGACCCGGAGGTGCCGGGTCATTTCATGCAATGTCATAGTTAACCCGTTTCCGGATTAAATTTGACCCAGACTCGGAGATGCCGGATTAGCTATGTTAATTAACGTGTTTCCGGGTTTTGACCCAGATCGAGGAATACCGGGTCATTTCATGTTAGGTCATCACGTTTCCAGGTTGATTTTGACCCGGAAGGTACCGGGTCATTATGCGGGGTCACCGTTAACCCTTTCCCGGGTATAATTTTACCGGGTACTATATAGGTCATTATGCCAGCTCATTGTTAACCCATCATGTTTACCTGGTTAGTTTGGATAAACTGCCCATCATGTTAAAATTAGCCTGGGATTAAGCATTTACAAATACATGTACCCCTATATTATATTTTTCTAAAAACAAATTTCAAATGCATGTCAGTGGTAAAATAAATGTGTATTCCATTTCATTTTTTTCGTATAACTGACCTAAGATTTATCAAGAGTCGTCAGTGAATCTTCAAGATCAGGTCAGAATTTATTTAACCAGACCACCATGGAAGTAAGAGATTAGCAGATTTCGAGGAACAATCGAAAGTGAAACTTTCTCAGAGGCCGTATAGACAAAAAGATCAAGACCCGGCCTATTCTAAAACATGCAAATTACATGATTGGTCCACATGCATTTTGTCAGTAGCCATGACCGTAACATGGCAAGGGTACCAGTTGAGCTGCAGCATTAACTTAAATGATTGGACGAGGTCGATCATGTGACCTTACTGCGCGGAAATTGAAGCGAAGCGCAACCAAACCGTCAAACAGTCAACGATGACAATGTCCGGATTTGTTCAACTTGAAAGGTTAAAAGAATGGGATTGGAACGGTACTCGGATACATTTGAAGGTAAGATAGAGCGAGATAAGAGTTTATGTTAGTTTTGTCATGGTTTTGTAGAACGCATCACTTTGTTTACCATGGTTTGCATACGATAGGCCTACGACAATGAAGCTTACATTATCAGTGTAAACTCCGTACTCTGTTGTGGAGTACCTCGCCACATTGCCCCCGCCGCGCCATGCCCACATGCGCGCTACAGGACAGGCCACCATTTTTGTATTTCCGCAGGCAGCTGTCCAAGGCCTGTACTAGTTTTTAATTTTACTCCTATGTTCTATAATCTAGTATCAATCACTCGCTTTTATTATGCTGTCATGACAAAGTAAAATATTACTTTGGTTGTAGCTATCTGAAATATGTTTCAAATGAAAGAGCTAGGTGAATGAGGAGGATTGGTGTTTGTTTGAGGAAAATCGGTCATACGGTTTGAAAGTTATATCGTTTTTAAACGACACCTGTTCGCACATTCCGTTACCTGGCAACCGTATAAACAATCAGTTGAATGAAATTCAATTTTAATTGGTCTGTAATTAATTAATGAAAGTATCAAAATTAGCACAACTTCCTTTTTGTCAAAGAAAAATATTGATTAGTACAGACAATATTGAAATAATGCATGCAAAGTTAATGAATGTTTAATTATGACAGAAGAAAAAGGGTCTTAAGACAAACACCGTTATTAAAACAAAGGAATTATGGGTAATTATTTTGAATATTTGGCTTCCAAGCAAAACATGCAATAATCTTGGTTTTTATTATTAGTCCATAAATGACAATCCAAAACTTTAATCCCACTGTTGTTTTTTAGAAATATTTAGAAGAAAATGGCGTCTGTAACTTGTTAATCATTTAACAACAATATTTACTGAATTTAATTAATTATACTATTTTGAATACTGCTAATTAGTGTATTTCTATCCTAACAAAATACTGAAGATGGTCTATCAGTGTCTATGGTTGATTAATAAAACACTAATTATGCTAGTGTATGCTAGCTAAAAGCTTAATATATTATTGTTTTGAGAAAATGAAGTGTTATTTAATGTTAATTAATATGTTAATTAACTTAATTAGTATTAAGGTCTTGTTATATTTTATTTAAAACCTTTTTTAAATTGTTTAATTAACTTAACTAGTAAGTATTAATATGGTTTTGTTACATTTTATAATTTTGTTTAAGTGTACCTAAACTACTAGATCAATTAAAAAAGTTAATTACCTCTACCCCCCCCCCTTTTTTTTGGGGGGGATAAGTCACGCCCTTTCACTTCCTCTAGGTTGCCGAAAGCAAATACAAATTACAATCACATGTATTTTTTTTAGCAACACAGAATTCAGCGTGGTCCCCATGAAATGCAATGATGTTTCCCCTTGGATGTTTTGCAAATTATAATACAGGTTATGATATATTAGTAATTATTTTTAGTAATTTACTAGAATGACTTTCCGATTGTGAAAGTTGCAGGCAGCATGCACAAAAGACTACCCACCGTGTGTATGGGGTGTGTGTGCGTGGTAAACTACATGTATTAGTACAGGAGCTAGCAGACTTTTATCGGTATTGTTGAGTACGAAAGGTTTGACACCTGAAATGAGTAGGACTATGTGGGGGAACCCCAAAATGTGGATTCTTAAGTTTGGCACTCTTGCACTGCCCCCTGGGGGCACTCTCAAAATGACCCCCCTATACTTTTTATCGGTATTGTCGCGTACGAGGACCAAATTTTTGTCATATGTACTTCAAGGGAGTCTAATTTCAAAAAGCCAATTCTTAAGTTTTCAACTAATGCACTAAGCCACTTAAGAATGGCCTAATTAACGCTAATTAGCACTTTTATCGGTATTGTCGCGTACGAGGACACATTTTGGCTCAAAATGTACTCCAAGATATCCTGATTCCGAATATCTAATTCTTAAGTTTCAACTCCATGCACTAATCCACTTAAGAATGGGTCAAAGATCGATAATTGACCTAATTACGTTTGGAATAATGTGACCCGCTCCATCGAAATGAGGAATAAGTCTAAAAAAAGTTACGGTCTGATGAAGATGACAGGTGTATATTTATTTTCCGAATCCACATTCCGAGAAAAACAGCTCTGAAATAAACAAAATTGACCAAAATCATACGGACAGCACAAACAAATACTTGGTCACGATTTTCACCCATGCCTTCACTTTAACGGCCGATTGCGTAAAACGGCCTCAGCGACTTATTCCTGATTACGATGGAGCGAATCACATATGCCATTTCTCCGGAACCACATGGGGTAGAGGATTGAAATATGGTTTAATGTGAAGGTCTAAACATTGTGGACAAGGACCAGTTGTTAAAGTAGTATTTTGTTGGTGTCTTCATGGCTTAAACATGCAATTAAGCCTAAAAGTGTACCCTTTTGACCCACCACGTGTTTATAATTGTATCGGTATGATCGAGTACGTCCACAAAACTTATGTCAACATGTTCATCTGGCAACCCAGAATACGAAAAACTCGTTATTAAGTGTCCATCTGACAGGGATGTAGTCGAGTCCATCACAAGTCCCTGCAAGTCCCTCTAAGTCCCTGCAAGTCCATCACAACTCCTTCAGTTCCAATTCAAATCACAAGCTATTCAAATCAGCTTTGACAAAGGCATTCCTTTGTCATTGTTCATCTAGTTACTTGTGACTGCCTTTATGAAGGGACTTGTGACTGCAGGCTTCACGAAAGGACTTGTGAAGGGACTTGCAGGGACTCGACTACAACCCTGCCATCTGATGCACAAATCCGCTTAAGAATAAGAAATCGGTCAACTTATGAAAGCATGTTTAAGCTATTATTGAGTTATTTCTCATGAAAAGGAGGCCTTCTTCAGAAGTTTAATTTACCAAGAGCTTTTCGGAGTTTTCATGTGTATTTTAAGAATTGCTCGCATCCAATTATTAAGCTGGATAGTACAGTAACATCTGTGTCTAGGACAATAAGACTATATATATGCCCCATTGTTCATTGTACCTTATAAAATAAGCACAAGCTCTCGTGACAGATGAGGGCACTTGACAGAAGATATTGATTGAAATAAAATTTAATTAAAAATCAAATCAAAATTAGGTGTAACACTGTCACAATACTAAACACATTAATTACAATATTGCACTGCACTGCACTTGAATTAGAATAAATCTATGTTAATACAAGAACTATAAGGATCTGCTTAGTGTGACAAATTGCAAATATTGACCTATGATACAATAATGATCTGCGTATTAATCTCGAACAAGCCAGCCCATGCCTAAACATGCAAATACTTCTTTGAAGTACGGTGCAATATTGCAGTTACTGTATATTATTATTATTATATCTTAATCTTGGTGATTTACATTTCCCAAACATGTTATCCATGAATAAAGCTGCAGCGCCTTGCTTACATCGATGTATGTTCCCGGGTGTAAGTTATAATAATTTTTAATAAATATATATGCATTTTAACTGGCAGACTATTATCATTTCAAAATATACTGGTAGCTAAAGTACCATGGACATGAATAAACTCAAGTTGCATTTATAGCAACTTTTATAGATGACTTCAATATAAGGACAAGATTAATGTGATTTAGTAAAGTAAGGAATAGCCTGTATCATAAATCGCTACAATTTTGTGTACATCATGATTCATAATCCAGAAACTTAGCGTTTTAAAAATCATACTGCATTGGCAGAAGCCGACTATTTGCCCTGCGAACGAAGAATCGTGGTTGGCTGCAGTCTTTGGAAAATAGAGCATCTATAGAAACTACATGTAGTTCGGGGGGTCTCCCCTTGGATAAGGGATCAGTTAGGTTTCTGTTCTACAAATATGTTCATGGCGTCATGGGGATGATGGGGAGGTTAATACTGATTCTTGGTAAGCAACATTCATCATCAACCACAGTTTATTAAGCAAAAGATTATCCAAAAAAAGTGTGGAAATAACCTGTAAAAGGTTTCCGTATTGTTTACGGTAAAGGTATGTAAATATTCATTGTGAGTAGGCCTGGTCGTGTAATTGCGAGTTACATTTTATTGGCACACCGCCACAATGAAATATCTCTCCGTCTCCTTTAATTTGTTATGATGCTTGTAGTTTAGAAGATTTTGTAAATGTTCTACTCTTAGCTATGCAAAACAAGCATGATGGTCAGGGTATGGATATACACTCCAATCTGGTTTGAACTTGAAGGACATCAACTACCGCAAACCCTGGTAGAAGAAGATGAAATGAAGACTGACGGGAGTGAGGAAAGGCAAGAGGTTGCATCATCTGATGAAGAGGAAGGACTTTTCGAAGAGAACTAAGTTAACAGCTGAGTGATTCAATTTGAAACAAGGTGGAAATACGCCAGCCGGGAATTGAATGATTCCATACTTTGTAACCATTCAAATCGCAAACTGAGAACATGACTATAATACGTGTTAAGTGTTACACGTAATTTTGATTTGATTTTTAATTAAAGTTTATTTCAATCAATATCTTCTGTCAAGTGCCCTCATCTGTCACGAGAGCTCGTGCTTATTTTATAAGGTACAATGAACAATAGGGCATATATATAGTCTTATTGTCCTAGACACAGACACATGGTTACTGTACTATCCAGCTTAATAATTGGATGCGAGCAATTCTTAAAATACACATGAAAACTCCGAAAAGCTCTTGGTAATTAAACTTCTGAAGAAGGCCTCCTTTTCATGAGGAATAACTCAATAATAGCTTAAACATGCTTTCATAAGTTGACCGATTTCTTATTCTTAAGCGGATTTGTGCATCAGATGGACACTTAAGAACGAGTTTTTCGTATTCTGGGTTGCAAGATGAACATCAGATGGACATAAGTTTTGTGGACGTACTCGATCATACCGATACAATTATAAGCACGTGGTGGGTCAAAAGGGTACACTTTTAGGCTTAATTGCATGTTTAAGCCATGAAGACACCAACAAAATACTACTTTAACAACTGGTCCTTGTCCACAATGTTTAGACCTTCACATTAAACCATATTTCAATCCTCTACCCCATGTGGTTCCGGAGAAATGGCATATGTGATTCGCTCCATCGTAATCAGGAATAAGTCGCTGAGGCCGTTTTACGCAATCGGCTGTTGAAGTGAATGCATGGGTGAAAATCGTGACCAAGTATTTGTTTGTGCTGTCCGTATGATTTTGGTCAATTTTGTTTATTTCAGAGCTGTTTTTCTCGGAATGTGGATTCGGAAAATAAATATACACCTGTCATCTTCATCAGACCGTAACTTTTTTTAGACTTATTCCTCATTTCGATGGAGCGGGTCACATTATTTCAAACGTAATTAGGTCAATTATCGATCTTTGACCCATTCTTAAGTGGATTAGTGCATGGAGTTGAAACTTAAGAATTAGATATTCGGAATCAGGATATCTTGGAGTACATTTTGAGCCAAAATGCGTTAATTAGGCCATTCTTAAGTGGCTTAGTGCATTAGTTGAAAACTTAAGAATTGGCTTTTTGAAATTAGACTCCCTTGAAGTACATATGACAAAAATTTGGTCCTCGTACGCGACAATACCGATAAAAAGTATAGGGGGGTCATTTTGAGAGTGCCCCCAGGGGGCAGTGCAAGAGTGCCAAACTTAAGAATCCACATTTTGGGGTTCCCCCACATAGTCCTACTCATTTCAGGTGTCAAACCTTTCGTACTCAACAATACCGATAAAAGTCTGCTAGCTCCTGGACTATATGTAGGTATGCCATACACACGCAACGTCGCACATACGTCTGAAACCTTAATCACTCATGTTGGATTACGCGCGCACACTGGCTGGGTACCTGTCTATATAAATCGTGTATAGTCTGGCTTGCGTACATGCATACCGACGCATTCCAATGCATTTCTCGATTAAAGGAGGCAAAAGCCAGACAAGCTGGTGTTCGTTGGACTACATTTCAAAGGCATGTGTTATGAAGCGGAGACCAGCATGGACTGTAGTATCGATGCCGTTGTGTAGACCGTGTAGCCAATGAATTAAGCTTTCGTTTGAGGGGCGACTTTTTGTTGGATAGTTCATTCTGACATCGTGTTTTCGTCGGTGCTAGTTTTGTTCGATTATTTCGAAGCTTTTACTCTAATCGGATGAAATCTATCCGGTAATCAATGAAATGAGCATTTTATCAGCTTTATGTTGGTATCAAATTCAGATGTTTAGACCCTGATACGATTGTTCTTCGAGCGTTAGAAAACGGGTTGTTTTGACTCTGACTCTGACTCGCATTTTTAGCTGTGCGCGGTGTGATACCACGCACAGACCCACGCACACAAGTGGGTAAATGCCGTCAATAGGGGACGGGGCATTGTCCGACCGTCTTCCCTCTTTTGTTTGTACCTTAACGTTTTCGGATGATCGCCATAGGATTTGCACACGAGTCTGAATCGGGGACCTTTGCGGAATAGGGGACCCCATTGTTCCCTTTGTCATACGTCCCCTATTTCAATCAAAAACAAACGCATACACACACCCTGCCACGTTGTGCGTTGTGTGCACACACAGGCTGTCGTCCCTGTGCTAGTACTAGTCTTACCTTACAATTTTCGAGAAATGCTGATGAGGCCCTATTTAAAATTTAATTTCAGTCGAGCATGACGAAGTAAGTGTAGCCATAGAGCAAGGAACAGTGTAGCCAAACTCTGTTTATTTAACTCGTGAGCTTCGGCTCCATCAACATTGCTAAACTGCATTAACGAAGCCCACCAGAAACACAGCTGTGGTTTCCAAAACGACCATAGGCGTTTTCGAAACCACAGCTTTGTCTCCGATTGAACTTCGTTCATGCAGTTGGCAATGGTGATGGAACCAAAGCCGAAACTGGGGTTTGGATAACTGTCAAAATACTTTAACTGCACCGCATACATCATGTAATGTTTAAAGATGACTTTTGCAAGATGAAATTAATATAAATATGAAGAAGTGTCTCGGGTGAAGATGAAGATTGTGTTCAATTTTGTGGTTTATATGCATACATTATGTGTACCGTACATTCAAATGTGTATCTTTATTTTTACCCTGAATGTAGATTGGTACGTATACGAACAGCAGAGTACCTGGACACGCTAGGCAGGTCACACCATTTTTTAAACATATAGCTACAGCACTAAATTATATATCATATGAAGCAGCTTGATGAGAGGAGTTCGGAACAGCAACAAACATTGAAAACCGACACTCGGTTCTCGAGTTATTGTCAAAAACTCTATTCAATTTGCATAGTGTTTTCAGCCACTTTTGGGAAAAAACCCAAAAACTCATTTTCCCAGTTTTTCCCAGAAGAATTCATAGTGAATTACTAGGTTTAAGCCATTTGTATTTGATATTATATGGAGTTCTAATCACATAGAGTAATAATTTAAAAAATGGGTTTGCTATGGTTTTCTGTTTTTCCGCAGCAAGATGCCAAAAATGGCGATTTCTTCAAATTTCTTCAACGGGAAAACAAAAAAAGTTGTAAAAATGACTAGGTACAGCTAATTAATATGCGTAATTACTGTAACATTTTAATGCAATGACATAGAAGTATGAAACTTGGCACATATTATGTTTGTGTATAGACCTTTATTCCTGAAAAAGATTTACACGATTCGAGGCAGCATTATGCAAATTAGCCTCATTAATATGCATTTTATAAACAAAAACGCCCGATTAAATATGCGTAATTGCAGTAACTCTTTAATGGAATGACAGAGAAGGATGAAACTTTGTAGGATTTATGTTCGAGTATAGACCTTTGTTTCAAAATAAGATTTACATTTGTTCAGACATTACATATATGTAAATTAGCCTCATTAACCCTAACTCCCTACCCATTTTTACTTACACATAACCTGAATCCTGCAAAATCCTCCAATTCCTAAATTGTTAAAAATCCAAGTAACCTGAATCCTGCAAAATCCTCCAATATTGGTCACTGGTGACCATACAGCCTGTATCCTGCAAAATCCTGCAGTCTTGCCCTGGCTGCTGTCAGTAAAAACCCAAGTAACCTCAATCCTGCAAAATCCTGCGATGCATCAAACTCCAAGTGACCTCAATCCTGCAAAATCCTTGTGTCACATTCAGCCTGATAACCTGAATCCTCCATATTCCTGCAGGGGTAAAACCCCAAGTAACCTCAATCCTGCAAAATCCTGCAATGCATCAAACTCCAAGTGACCTCAATCCTGCAAAATCCTGCATTTTGCAATGAGGAATTTGGAGGATTTGGGAGGGTTAGGGTTAATAACCATTTAGGAACAACATTTCTAATTAAATGCGTAATTACTGTAACGCCTTGACAGAATGACCGAGAAGGATAAAACGTAAGAATTATGTCCTAGTACAGACCTTTGTTCCCAACAATTTATTTCAGACAAAAATATGTTCAATTCAATTCGATGGCGAATCGTTTCAATTAGGGCGACACATGGGGTTCCTTTCCAGTGAGCTGCGAAAGAAAATGAGAAAATAACAATCAAATTATAAAATGTTAACAACAATCAGGAGAAAGGAGAAATATTCACCTAAAAAAGCATAGACCTGCCTCTAGCTCATTTTTGAAATACAATAGGTCTAAATTATATTAATTTAGCACCCAAAAGTATAGAAGAAAACAATTCACAAGGAAAATGAATACAGCTCAAGTTGTCAACAAATCTAAAACATTGATCAATTTATTTATTTCCATCTAATTACATGCAGGAGAAAAAGAAATGTGATTTTCTTTAAAAAAATCACTTTCAAATACAGACGGAGTCCTTGCAACAAATAGAACAGCCAAAATTGTCCCAACAGTGGATCTGATTAGTCAAGTTAGTCATAAACATGTCACGTGACCTGTTGTGTTGATTGTACTCCCTCCCCATTTTATTTAAAAAACTCAGGCTACTTCAACTTTTTCTTTGTTTTTTATATCAAAAATGTGCGCAAACTAATATTTCTTAACATATTATTACAAAATATTATCACAGAATTTACAAAAGGACGTTAATATTTACCTGGAACACGATATTCTGCTAGCAAATGGTCGAATTCCACTGCGCTCCAACCAGAAAGTTGTTCAACCTTGGAAGTGAAAAGCGGATCGTGTAGATCTCCACTGCACTGGCGTCGCGATCGTGTATCTCCACTGCACTGGCGTCGCAGTTTCTGAAATGACATGTAATTTTCCGAAGTTTCAGCGCCAAGTTTCGAACGGTTACATTTACACAAATGGTACGTTTTATACATCAAAATGAAGCTTAAGATGTCTATTTGTATATGTAAGTATCGAATTTTTCTATAATCGTCGTATTTCTGGTAAAATATGAGCTAGCTTACCGATCCGTCGTTTACCGCTTCTCGTGGCCATCTTGAAAAATTTCGATCGTGCAGCTGTATTGTAACGGGCTTACTCAACCTAAAAATAGCTCTGTTGCCAGGCAATGCGACCTGTAACCCCTCGGAATCTACCATTCTTTGCGATGACTAGGGGTGTTTTAGGTTTTTGACTACGCGCTACGGCGCACCGCTCTGGAAATGTTGCCACGTGGCCGACGAACGGGGTATTTTAAAATCGCGATAAATACCTTAATATTGCTCTAATTTCACACGGAAAAACATGATAACATAGGACAAACTTTCCTTGTTTTATCTGTCAACTTTATTTTTACATTTGAGTAATACTTGTTTGCATAGCCCCGCATAAACGCCACCCCTATTTTCATACGAAAACATCAAGTGGCCCAGTTCGTGTGCACAGCTCCCGGGTCGGCTGAAAATTGTACGTGTACGAGTGACCTAGTAACACTCAAACAGCCTTTCGTACTGATCATTGGTGAGCAACTCAAGCCGGAGCAGATAATGGTATTTGTTGAAAGACAGGCAATGTTTGCTTTAAACTGTTTTGTACTAGATATCTCCTTCCCTTGGCAGTGTTTCATTGGGAGTGTATGGCCTCGGGGAGGGGAAAGAGAGACAATCGACCTCTGCGTGTGTTTGGTCACTCAGGGCATTTCTTGGCTCCCAAAAGTCTGAAAACCAGTGATAACATTATTCTGCTGGATGTTTAGACTCATTATTTTACTTTCAAATAAGATATTTCTTAATAATTCGGTAGTAAACTTTTTAAGTAAATACTTGCGTGAATACTACAGTAAAAAAAAATTGTATAAAACGTTTCGTACAATGTATCTTTAGTCCTCATGAATATGTCTGCTGAGTTTCAAGGCATAGGTATAACAAAACAATTGTCGACTGCTGTGATGTGGGATATGACGTTTTGAACACCCTCGGGGGCGCATAGCACACTCGGCTTCGCCTTGGGTTGCTTATGCATATCTCGGGTGTTCAAAACGCATCCCACACCACAGCAGTCAACAACTGTATAATGGTGTATCCTACCTTTCATGAAACTTTGCAGTTTGTACACACTCCAACTGACTCTGAAATTAGTATTCCAGTACTTTGTGTGTATTACACATGTTATGATGACGTCATCTTAAAGTTGTAACTTTTTATTCATTTTTTTTACATATTTTTTAAATTCTTTGCCTTGCATTTTAAAAACAATTTACTCTTTCTTTTATTAGAATCATAGAATGACTACAAACTTGACAGACCAAGAAGGTATCATTTTTTCAACTCATCTGCATATCATAAACAAAACATGCTCACGTAGGACTTGCATGTCTCACGTAGGACTTGCATGTCGTACGTAGGACTTGCATGTCGTACGTGGGACTTGCATGTCGTACGTGGGACTTGCATGTCGTACGTGGGACTTGCATGTCGTGCGTGGGACTTGCATGTCGTGCGTGGGACTTGCATGTCGTGCGTGGGACTTGCATGTCGTGCGTGGGACTTGCATGTCGTGCGTGGGACTTGCGAGTCGTGCGTGGGACTTGCGAGTCGTGCGTGGGACATGCGAGTCGTGCGTGGGACATGCGAGTCGTGCGTGGGACATGCGAGTCGTGCGTGGGACATGCGAGTCGTGCGTGGGACATGCGAGTCGTGCGTGGGACATGCGAGTCGTACGTGGGACTTGCGAGTCGTACGTGGGACATGCGACTCGTACGTGGGACATGCGAGTCCTACGTACGACATGCGAGTCCTACGTGGGACATGCAAGTCCTACGTACGAGTTAGCTGAAGTGAGAGAAATTAATTATTTTTGCCATGTCCCTAATGCAGCTTCGTATGGTTCAGTATCAAAGCAGAAATATCCACTAAATCTGCATTATAATGTGAACACACTGCAGCTGTTTCGTTTTTACTGTACAGTTTTTGTAGTTTTGTTTGTTTGAGAGTAACAGTATATATACATTAATAGATTATTTCCCACTGTGCAACTTTCCTGCAAAGCCTAAAATTGTTATTTTTGCCCTAGATGAATAAAATGTGATATTTAACTGGCATGTACGTAAACACAAAATTGTAGTTTCTCTTTTGTCCTTATTGCTCTCCATCTTGAAGAAAGCAGGTCTTAAATAAGATAAGCATCCATGTTGTGGAGAAAAAAATTACATCTCTTCATGAAATTGGACGGACAAGACATGCATACACTGAATGTATGTACATGTATATTACTTCTGAAATTGATCTGACTTAAGATGCCAGGTGCACGTCGGTAATACCAGTATGACAAGTCTAGAACAATAGAATAAGTCACAGCAATCTAAATACAATTTCCGGGTCGATCCAACCCCGTTCTCCGGGTTAATCCAACCCTGAGCCTCAGATTCCGGGTCAGTTTTAACCCGGAATGGGTCATATTTGACCAGTTCCGGGTCAAAAACACGACCCGGAACGGGCTAATTTTTTACCCGGATATTTTGGATTTCGACCCGGTTTATGGGTCATTGCGAGTGACCCGGGTCCCGGGTCAGAAAATATTGACCCGGAAACCCAGATTTTGGGTCACAAAACCTTTGACCCGGTAATCCGGGTCAGTATTATTTAACCCGGAAACCCTATTTCCGGGTCATTTAAAAGCAACCCTTTTCCGGGTCAGGAAATTCTGACCCGGAACTCCGGGTCACGCTGACCCGGAATGGGTCAGGCCCCCTGGGACCCGGAATCGGGATTACACATGTGATAATCTTGATAATTTTAAACATGAACTTCTTGCCCACAATTGGGAATCGGTTTTAAATGCTAGTGATGTTAATTCTGCTTTTGTTAATTTTAACGATATTTTTGACGCTTGTCAAAATAACCATATTCCAGTTAAGCAAAATAAATCTAAATCACGCAAATTAACTCCTAAATGTCCATGGGTTACAGTTAGTTTATGCAAATCAATATGTCACAAAAATAAGCTTTATCATAGGTATATTGCCAGGCCTACAGATACTAATCGCTCTGAGTACGTGCGTTTTAAAAATATACTTACTAAAGTCCTTCGTAATTCAAAGCAGGCTTATTACGCTAAGCAGTTTGAGAAAGAAAAAGGTAATATTAAAAATACTTAATAATAATTAATAGTGTGCTCCAAAATAGATTACAATCAAAAATTAGTTCAATTGATATTGATGGTATAAATGTTAGTAATCCTCACTTTATTGCAGATCATTTTAATAGTTATTTTATTAACATCGGAAAAAACCTTTCCAGTACAATAACTTATAGCAGTAAAGACCCTAGTTTTGATGATTACTTAGTCAACTCAAATTCTAATTCTATTTTCCTTTCTCCAGTTTCTGAGGAAGAAGTTACTGATATTGTACGCAATTTACCTAATAAAACTAGTGCAGGCTTCGATCAGATTAGTTGTTCATTGCTCAAACAAGTGATCCAGGCAATATCCAAACCTCTTGCATATATTATTAATCTTTCCATTTTATCAGGTGAAGTACCTGACAAAATGAAAATTGCCAGGATCACTCCAGTTTTTAAAAACGGAAATCCCAAATCTGTTAACAATTATCGACCTATATCTGTTCTGACATCTTTTTCAAAAATTATGGAAAGAGTTATTTATAAACAAACCTTACAATTTTTAAACAAACACAACATTATATCTAATAATCAGTATGGATTTCGGGAAAACCATTCAACTATACATGCTATAATTAAATTAATTGACAAAATAACAACTGATCTAGATGCATCTACTTCTACGATTGGAATTTTCCTGGACCTCTCCAAGGCCTTCGATACAGTTGATCATGAAATACTACTATTTAAGCTTAAACACTATGGAATAAGAGGAGTTGCCTTGGATTGGTTCAGGAGTTACCTTTCTAATCGTAAGCAATTTGTATCGATTTCTGGTATTCAATCTACTTTTTGTAATATTTCTTGTGGTGTCCCCCAGGGCTCTATTTTGGGCCCCCTTTTGTTTTCAATCTACATTAATGATTTTGACCAATCCTCTGATGTACTTTCTTTTATCTTTTATCCGTCAGTAAAACAAACTTGTTTAAAATCAGCAATGTTAATCATATCAGCGCTTACCTTTATTTTGACTACAGTCGATCGAAGGCACCACACGTCTGTTCTGGGTTTCGTTGGTGGAAATGAAGTACCCGTCCTGCTGCCGCGCCCATATACTGACGCCACGAACTGGCACCTGATTGGTGCACGGTACCGATTATAATGTTAAAAATTAATTTCTGCATCACAATGTGAAAGCTTTAGTGACGTCATAGCGACACGTGCTCGCAAAGTATAATGTGCGACATCTACGTATGCGCGAGCTCATTAGCATGAAAAGTGCACCCATAACTTGTTTGGAAAAGTAGACCATTGGGTTTCAAAAGGTGGGACTGTGTAAATGTGACAGATGGAAACGGGCTCTTCAAGTCTCAGTGAGATGAATTCATGTTTTTATTCCTATAAGTTATAATCAGTGGCTGCATGGCAGCTGTTTGCACCCAGGGCTGTGAAAAAAGGTTCTCAACAGAAGACTTTAGGCCTAATGTGCTTGCGTGTCAGTGGCTACTTCACGACTGAACCATTTGACCACAGGATGGTGGGCCTGTGCCTCTCATTCCTGGGCAAACTGAGGGATTCTAAGGCCTATGCTATACGCCGTGCTACTGCCGTGTCGAACTCAAATAATTTGATTTTTATTAGTTCGACGCTGCAATAGCACGGCGTTTAGAACGAACTAGGCTCGGCAAATAATTCGGCACGGCAAAGCCCTTTAGCTCGACAGGGCCTGCCGCGCTATTGGTGTTCGGAACGGCAGTGGAACGGCATGGCGTTTAGTGCAACGCCGTGCTATTGCCGTGCTATTGCTGCACTCATTTTAAATAAGTTCGGCACATAGAGCTATATTAAATTACTAGAGCGCTGACTGGATGTACAAAGTGATGCGAGCTGGGCGCATCCATGTTTGTGCACAAACCTATGGAAACCTCAAAATTGTGTACGGCTTTTGTACGGCATACCTGCGTTTGTATTCTATACAACGCGTTACCGGAGCCGATACGCCCAAAGCCGAAACACATGATCAGCAAATGAGCGCAAACATCGCAAATGCGCGTGCGTATTCGCGCGCTGCAGTTGATTTTGCCGTGACTTTTTTAAACTGACATGACGCGCGTAAAGTTGTTTGCGTCTGTTCTACTTGCACGCGCGTTGCATTTAGAGTACACTTTTAAAATTAAATCCATCTATTTTTATTATGTTCTACAACACGCACATGAATTCAAAATGTCGGCGCGCAGGACGGCTTCAAAGCGTTTCCGCGCGTAAGAATGAGGAGTTAGCGCTCTAGTAATTTAATATAGCTCTATGGTTCGGCAGTAGCATGGCGTATATAGCACAGGCCTAAGGGGCAATAAACAAGTAACTATAAAACCGAATGAATAGTAATGAGTTAGGGGCAGTGGGTATGGTCATAACCAGGGGGGGGGGGGGGGGGGGGGGTGCGGAGGGGGGGGGCCCAAGAAAGTGCGCCACCAACGTTGAAATGTATCTCATTCGTTCTTCCACGCTCATGAGCCACACATCTCACACAGTAAATACGTATGATCGCGCTACCGCGAAGCGCACCATTGAAACACGTACAGATTTGCTCCGTGTATCGCGCGCTCTCCGCATTTAGTGATTCATACAACGCACGATCTACACGGATTTTGTTTGGGGCGATGTCATTTTCTGCCATTTTCGTTCGAAAACAACACGATAAAACGCAAGGGGGTCACAGGCAGATTTTTTTTAAAATTCAGTATATCACTGCTACATCCTTTTTTAACGTATCCATGGAAAAAAATGAGTGGGGTCAAAGCACGATTTTTCACAATTTATCGATGATTATTGCCCTTTTTAGGGGAGGTATTTGTTAACGTCGTTTGAGTATTTGTGCACAATCTCCACTCGCATCAACGGTACGTCAACGCTTAATTTTTTCGACTGCTTTTTTCATTTTCAATACAATTTTTGCCATTGGATGATAAACATTAAGGTAAATAACAACCTTGTACAACTACAAGGATGCCAAAAACTCTTAATTTTTCGAGTGAGAAAATTGTTCCCCCCTATTTTGAGAATGGACGGTACCACAGCGTTTCGCAATCACAGCCTCGAAGGGCCCCCCCCCCTCCGCCCCCCCCCCCCCCCCCCCCCCCCCCCCCCCCCCCCCCCCCCCCTGGTCATAATGGTGATTACTTTAGCAGAGGATTGAAATGTAGTTGACCCTATGAGGGCCAACAGAAATATTTGTACACAGTGCAGGCTCTACAATAACATGAAGCAATAAACTAGTTTATTGCTCCATGCTTGTGTACATGTACAATGTACATAAAAAACAAAGAAAATATCGAGTTATACTTGGAAAGAAAATTGATCCAAAATATGTCAAAAAGCTATCTTGTCGACAGAAAAATGTAAAGTTAAAAATATACGGTTTATCACTTAAATTTTAAGTAAAGATATAAGGTTAAATGTTTCTGGAAGATATCATTGAAATATTTCACCGGTTACATAAATATAGCCGAGGATCAATTCCCTGGTTTGGGGGCTTCCATTTAAGGGCAGACTTGATAAAATTACGCTTACAAAATGTTCTTTTTGCCAGAGAAATTGGAGAAATACCATTTGTAAAATGGCTGCAAGCAAGTTTGGAAAGTATCACTTTTCGGGAGGTGAGCTTGTTTTGGTGTGAATATTAAAAAATTTCATCGCTACCCCAACCAAAATTGATAAGAAATGGAAAGATGAAGGATCAGACAATAATGTAATATTTGTTCGAGAAACCCCAGTGATGTCGGCTCACATGTTATTTGGCCCTGAACTTTGTTGATTTTACACTGTTTTCAACGGGGCTTGAATTAGTGCAGTGCCGTGCAACCTTCCATTATACTAGTTTCGCTCGGTTTGCACCGCCCATTATACTGATAATGAGCGCTGAACGTAATATAAAGCGCGATGCCGTGCAGGTGCTGCATGCATCAGCGCTGATCATATCCCGGTGTGGCGGTCTCACTTCTCCGGGGTGCTCACTTCTCCGAAAGAGAAATTTCGCTTCAACACGCATGCGCAACATTGCGCAGTGGCTTAGATTTTCGCCGACTTTATTCCGTGTGCTGAGTTCCTTGGCGATGTACTGCTGGTGCACGTAAGATTGTAGAATATGTGTCTACGTTAGGCTACATACAAAAAATTGATTGTTTCTCATCAGCGGCCGGGCCAATTTTTCGTGCCGGGTGGATATTTTTTTATATTTTATAAACAAAATATAAATGTACCGGACGCCCGAAAATTCCGAGATTTTTATTTTTTTAATTTTGTATATGCTGTAAAAACACGCTGTTGAAAGCAATAACAGTTAAAACTCACGCGGGCCAAGTGAATGTTTTTAGTGGCCATACATGTTCCAGCAGAAGCAAGCCGGAAAAATCTAAATCGACGGCGGACAGGAGATCGGAGAAGCCGAGTATAATAGTAGTGAGAACGGTGTCTGTGGGCCTCTTTCATTAAAAAAACCTGGGGTGCTCAAAATTATATGGGAAAACAAATCGACTTAACTATATTTTTGTGTTTCTACCAACATTATTTGAGCTTTTATTCTATATGAAATGTGTGCATTGGTCAGTTTTGGAAAGTAAATCAACGAAAACAATTTGTAATTTAGATAAAGAATGCAATGTCCCAACGAAGTTTTTGTCAACTAGCGCTTTCAACCCCGCACGCGGTGGCGCCCATACTATAACTGGGCGCTGGAAAACACCTGACGAGCTTCATAGATTTATGTGTAGAAAAACGCACGCCATTCTGGGTAGCGTACATGCTCTGCCGCGCAGCTGAGCCACGGAAGTAGTAACCTACGTTCGCAGGTCGCAACAAAAATTATCCAATCAGAGCTAAATGCACATCATCAGCGCTTACCACCAACGCCCGGTTCATCAACATATACATGTAATGTATGTATATGCGGTAGGCACGAACGAAACCAGCGCGCCTGTAGTTGTTTAGTCAGATACCGGTTTCAAAGATTCGGCGACATTTGTATTCTATAAAATATAAAATATAAAATGCCCTGACGGACCATTTTTTCAAAAAGGTTCTGATGAGAAACAATTCATTTTTTTTATGTAGCCTTATAGGGTACCAGTATAATCAGGATTTTCGCGGCGGGCGCGTGCGCGAGGGCGGCAAAATTGTACTACGTACATGTAATCGTACAAGTGTTGTATACTACTACTGTAGGCCTACTACTCGGTCTTTTTCTTCGACATGGCGTCGGCAGACATGACGGCCAGACTCGCTTCTGAGAAGAAAAAGAGCGACCGTATTATCTTCTATCTATCAGAAGGCCACTACCCTGCTTCAAAATAATCTCGATTAATGATAAATATTCTCAACAATTATTACATATTTCAAAAGAAATATACTAGAGGAACCTGAAAATGTTGTTTCTAGTTCAGTTCTACTTGTGTGCTTGTACGGATATACATAGGTGACCTGTCATCACAATATGAGAGTAAAGTCGCACAATGTTATTTAGAAATGTGGCCATCCAAAGTCAAAATATGAAGGGGTGGTCAATGTGAGATTTTGCATAATTTGAAAAGCCTAATCAGTCCTCTACATATTCCCATTTTTGGGGTGCATTCAGATGATTAAAAACCATTACGCGATTTTGCGTAGTACGGTTTGCGTAGTTAGTGTTTGGATCAAAGTCCATCAGTGGTCTAATTAACACCGTAACTAAATATGCAAATTAGGTCTTCGTAACTGTCCCACGTTTGCGAAATTTTGATAATTTATTGTTTATACAATAATTCGTATGTGTGGAAAGTTTCAAGAAGAAATAATGATTAGAGCATAGTCATTGCTATGCTCAACCGAACCTTACTTGTCCTGTTTTGCAATCTTTTGTGTGTTTTGTTTAGGATGTTTATAAGTACGTTTTCTCACAAACGCGTGTTGTGAAACCTATGACTTTCTGGAGCACAGTAACATTTATTTAAAAATAATAAATCAAATAGGTTACAGGGCCTAATATTTCGATCTTAACAGATCTTCTTCAGAGACTTAATGGCTGTGTACAAGAAACAAACATATATGACAACATGATGCACATCATGGATGGAGGAATTAGGAAACGCAAAAGAAAATTTCAAATCTTCAAATTAAATTATTGTCCATTCTTTGTTGATCCTGTTGCCCAGGTTGTCTTTTCCCTGTATATCAGCCACGTTTTGTCATAAATGCGACGAATAATATGGTGATAGCGCCCTCTGTTGGTAACGCGGCATCAGGAGAAGTGAGCACAGCGGATAAATGAGTATGTGAGTGTAACGTGCTGACTTATCCGCTCAATCTGCCCGGAGAAGCTAGCACGCCGGAGAAGTGAGACCGCCACACCGGCAACGCCATGCAGTTTGGGCATGCGCATGCGCATTACGGCGACATCGCAAACGACCTTGGTTTTGCTCGCTAGCAGACAAGGCGAGGCGCGCGACACCGAGGGAATAAAAACCAATTACAGTAAAGTTATTCAACATTTCTATTACAAAAGTATTTTTTTTTACGGAATAAAAGCAAACGCTTTCAGGGGACTATAGAATAACACACATTCGCATGCATGTACAATCTTTTACGACCGTCCTTGAATTTGAAATTGTCTCGTAACCGTTGTAAATATACAAAAAACAATCAAAAGCAGTATTATTCGATTATGGATACCCATACCGCTTATTTAAATGCAGGGTCGAATCATTACCTCGTATGTGTTTCAATTGGAACGGTATTCGATCCTTGGCGATACAATTTAGGTTGGGCCAAATTTAGCTTGGGATCCATTACTCCCGTAAAATGGCCTTAGATTTAAAGTTCCACATCAGTCTCCTCCATAATGTTTTGCGAAAAGAGAATAAAGCCAATAGCAAAGTGTGCCAACAAAGTGGCTAATATATTGCAGATCCTGTACAATTATGGCACTAAGTTGGTAGGCTGTCATAGTTTTATATATCAATTTCCAACGCTGGTCTGCGCAGGCGAGTATTATAGCCCTACAGGGCCCAATTTCTTGGCTCTGCTTACCGTTAGCGAAGAATTCCTGCTTACTATAGCAGAAAATTCGGTGCTTACGGTAAACGTATTTCACGCGTTAGCGAGGAATTTTGGTCTCTGAGCATGCGTACATCCCGTAACTAAGGATTCTGTGCTTACAGGGTTAGCGCAATTTTTTTTCTGCTAGCGCGGTTAGCGGAAAATGGTGATTGTATGCGCGGAATTCTGTGGTTAGCAGAGCCAAGAAATTGGGCCCTGTACAGAGCCTACACACGACTAGTGTGAATATTGATGTACGTACTTCGTACTTCGCACTAAATCCTTTGTTACTTGTTTGCAGTGGCGGTTGTTTGAGAATTTCCATGAGACGTTTGACTGCAGAAAAGAGGTCAACGTTTCTCCAACAAATTTGAGTTAAGATTAAAGCATTAACCTGGACAGTACGAGCGAATCGAAGAGATTACAAATAGTGACATACAGTAACTTATAGTAATCTCAACAGTAGTTCTTCTGCAAGGTGTGTAGGCCCCTATAGCGCAGCCGATATTCAAAATAGCATACGGAAACACAGAAAACACATATAACTTTTGGCGCAAACATTTACCCCCCCCCCCCCCCCCCACCACCAACTCAACTTGTAATGAAAATGTATATATGCATATAGCTGTGTAACACGAGAATCTAATTAACCCAGAAACCAAAACAAACATTAAAAAAAACAACTGGGCCACACCCACCTCAAGTGAATACAAACTTTTTAAAAGGATACACATGATCTCACCATTACAAGTTTTATTGGGTGTAATTACAGTTTCGCAAAATTTGCATAAATGGCGCGTTAATTACCATTAATGTTTCGAAAGTTCTGATAGAGGGCGCTCTAGTAGTAGTAGGTCATGACAAACATGGCGTCGTCTCTGGTTTAAATGACAATTTGAAGTGATGTCTTCTTGGTCATTTTTCATTCTTCTCCTTTATCACCAGAAGAAGCATCTGCAAAATGCACGTGACTCTTCCTGAATTCAAGTACATGTAATAAAAATCAAAGTAAAGTATTAGGATCCTTGGCCTATTATGTCGTCATATTTAAAGCAAAGATAACGGACAAGGCTGTGTGGTTTAAAACAAATATATTATCTTATCTTATACAGGTTAAATGCGTCTCAACTAGGCTGCCGTTCACTTACTGTGATTGACTTATCCACCACCAGATGGTCATGCAAAACACAATTATAATATTTTTAGGCTATTATGTTTTCTACCCAGCTTTTGATTTAACTTTTGTAAGTACATGTACATGTACCAGCAATATGAAAATAAAAGTATGATAAATTAATGAATTGACAATGCAAGACATTGATATTTAAATGTGACCCCTACGTCACAGGTCACCGTACATAGGCCTATGCCAATAAAGGGCTAGCATGATCTCTAATTCGCCTTAAGGTATCGAAAACCCAGCTTACGCTCTGTCTCTGGCTACATCATTATTCCTAAACATGAACGAAGCCAAAGAGACGGAGACGAAGCTGGGGTTTGGAAAAAGGCCAACATTTCTTGGGTTTGCAATCTGCTGATATGCAAAACAATATATATAACTACTTTAGAAAACCACCGCTCACCTTCAAATTTGGTAAACCACCCGGGCTTGCGTTTGGGAAAGACAAACAGGTAATAGGCGGGAATCCCCGTTAAGGTGATACCGACGCCAATGGCCGTGTCTACTGGCGCGTCAATGGTTCCCATGACGACCAGGAAGATGGAGGCAACCACGAAGATAATTGGAATGACGATGTTAACCTTGTATTAAAAGAAAGAGAATCGATTTTGTTTAATCTGCAGTCATTTAACTCAAGTGGAATTTTATAAACTACATACCCTATGGATGAAATCTATCGAGATAGAACACTGGCTGGAAGAATTACGAGATCAGCAACAATTTTAACAAAAATATTGGTCAAAATAACAAATGTTTTGGTAAACATTACCATGCACATACCACATGACAACACACAACTTTAAAGTCAGTCAGATACAGTGTATGAATATGCAAACTGAGAGTCAAATTTTGACAAAAGGTAAAATTATAGTTTGCGATTATAACCTTGTAAGGGCGCGGCCGGTCAGGTTCCCGCCACCTCTTCCACACCATGCCAGCCATGACGGCACCGTACGACGTCCATATCACGTAGCTGAAGAAATTCAGTAACGTGGAGATGTCGTTGGAGAAAGTGTAGCAAATGGACAGTGCAATCTGTGAAAGAGAAACCACACATGCGCCATCTTGTGGTTTTCCAAATACGTCGGTGAATAAAGGGGTTGCATTGACGTCACGCGCGCTACGCGTACGCGCTAATCGCACGTACAACCGGGCGGAGCGGTGAGGTCAAACAAAGTGTGTTTGACCTCACCGCTCCGCCCGGTTGTACGTGCGATTAGCGCGTACGCGTAGCGCGTGTGACATCATATGCATTAACTTTATTTTTGACTGCAAATTAACTTGGGGCTGGGTTCGGGCGGTCTGTTCTTGACACGCGAAACTCGTTCTCGCGCTCAAACGGTGGAAACGCGACCCAAGAACATTGCACTCGGAACAGGATAGGACCACACGGGGAGGTTTTGCAGGAACACATTTCGCCTTTCAAGAGCAGACCGCCCGAAATGCATGATAAAGCAGGCTTACAATGACAACGATGGAGGGCAATGGCGAGTGAAACTTGACGTGAATCATGGATAGAATTGAAGGAAATTGACCATCTCGTGCGCCAACAAACAACATCCTGGAAGGAGACAAAAAGGAAGCAAAACATATTAGAAACCTTGCATCTTCTGCCAACAACGGGTTTTACAAAGTATGGAAGGCAAACGTTGCCAACAAAATGCGTATTGTTTTTAAACAATAAACCAACAAATGCTACCACAGACTAAATAGCTGAATTTGTTAATGTACAATTTTGTTTTACAACCAACCATAGCTTCAATTTTTGACCTTGTGGCGCTCCATCGGAAGTAAGTTACACGCACTTGTCTGTGGTTACACGATATAAACTTGAATGCAGCAAAAGTGCAAAAGAATGCGATTATGATTTCAACAAGAGAAAAAAACAAAGAATCGATTCATCTACGCTTTATATCTTTCGTGTTTGGTTTTAGTTCAAATCAATCTAGATAGTATTTCGAAAAATTCAGTTGTTGCCATTTAGTTGTTTTTTGTGTGGTTTTTATGTCAACTTGTAATTTTATAATGAAGCACGTCGGTAAGAAGTAACTTGAAAAGGCGAAATGATACCTTGAGACAATAAGAATGTTTCCGTTGATCGCGCCAAATGTTGACATTGCCACACAGATCGGCATGACGAATGCGAATCCACCCAATAGCTTATCCCCGAAGGTCTAAAGTAAAAGTGAAGTAAAAGTTCCCGACAAGGAATAGACAGGCATTTTATGAGGGTAGAACATGGCGATATCCCTGAAGCATAATAGTTACAATTATTTCGAAGTTGGGGGCCAAATACAAAAACAAGACATAGTTTTAAATAGAGCCGAAGAGACGATGCCTAAGCTGGGGTTTGGAAAACGGCCCAGTTGTCCAAACCCTATTCACTTAGGGTCTACGTTATATCATGGAGGTAGGAAACATGGTTATATTATAGGCCTATATGTATTTCTTGCACAAAATATCCCGAGTCCTTTGACATGCAGTTGTATACATATGCCATTTTCAAAACCAGGTCAAATACAATGTTTATGGACACGTTTGGGAATACGCAGTTCTATATGTCGAACCGGAGTGGGCAAAATATCGGGCTAAAAACTGTTTAAATTGTTTTATTTGCCGCTTTCGATCCTTTACGCATATAACATGTACATAACATAATGGCTCTCATATCGTGCTCCACTCTTCGTACCACTGCCACAGCGTTCGACGCCAGTAGTTCCGTCGGTGTCATTGCTGTGAAGTACGCCACGTTGGTAAACACGTAAAGAAAGGTGACGACCGTTACGCTGATGAATATCGACCACGGAATGTTTCTGAAAAAAACACAAATCACGTGAACCGCATTGGGGCTCAAGGCTTCACACAAATAAATCTCAATTCTGGTTTAAGACCATGCACACAAAAGTTGTCATTTATTATGGGCCACAAATCCACACCATTTGCAGATTAATTATTTTGTTTACTGTACTACCGAATTATTTAGAAATATCTTCCTTTTTGAAAGTAAATAATGATTGTAGGCATCCAGCAAAATGATTGCGCTAGATATCCTGTAATTGTTACGAAAAATATAATTTTAGATTGGATCAGACATTAAGATTAGAAAAAAAACCAAGAACAACATAAGAACCACTGCCCGGCGCTGGTTGAAAAAGAACGCTATTTGTCTTGCTTTCCCCAACATCCATGATTGTCAAAGTTCAGTTAAACGATATTTATACCTTTTTATTTAAGAAAAAACAGTGAATTTGCTTCAATTTTTGAAAGCCCGGTCAATTACTGCGTGATAATGTCCTCCACGTGATCGATTCTCGACCAATCAGAAGCTTTGAACTCTCCTAGGTATTTATTAATATTTAATACAACCGCCAAATCCAGTCATTCATGATAATTCAAGCAATTACCAATGGTGTATTGTACATATACCTTTAAAGGCTTCACACGCATATCTGAAGCCAGAATGAGACTGAGTATGTGAAGTTGCGGAAGGTAACAATAGTGTATAGGTTTATGGGGGACTAAGGGGGGAGTCCCTCAGTCTCGTATTGTAATGGGTATACACTCGCATGATCAACATGCTTTACCTTACATACGTACTGTGGACATTCCTTTGTCTTCGTGTAGTTAACAAACTTTGACTAAATACTCATTTTTCTCGCTTCTCCAAAACAAATTTACCCTCAAATTTGGATTATGGGCCTCTCAGCTGTCCCTTCTATCTTTTCTATATATAACCCTAACCCGTTTTTCCTCTAGCGCTCTTTTTCGGAAACTGAAAAACGGACTGTGGACGTGTGCAAGTCCACAAACCGTAACCTCTTCCCGCATCGTGTGGACCTATATTGTTCGGAGGTCCACAGTGCGTATGCAAGACTAACTCACTAAAACACAAAACCCCAGAAATTATTATGGCCCATATTCATACACATTGCAAGTCATGTTCGTAGGCTTTATTTTCCATTAAAAATAAATCCTCCAAAACCGCGAAGTAGAAAAAGAAAATATCAAAAAGACTATCCCATAAACCTAATGGTGTTTTAAATGGTTATTTTGTCTCTTATAGTAATACCGTTACGTCATCATGTTACCTATAAGATCAGTCATTTTGAGCAATTTGGGAATTCAAAAATAGTAGGACCTACATGTTACATTATTTAGTTTACAGGAATGGTTTACTTTGTAATTGGCAATGTTTTGCGTTATCAAGTATAAGCCAAGCAGCTTATTCAGTAAGCTTCATCAAAGCTTCGATCGTCAAACCGTGTTTAGATCTTAGTGGGTGCTTATGAAAAAACACAGTGATGATAAAACTAAAGTTCTAAGTAAACTTTTAGTACCTACTTCTTTGGATTCTTCACTTCTTCGGCCACATAATTGACACTGTCCCTGTTCAGAAAAATGAGGATTTTGTTTTTTCAATTTTGCGTCGGATTGATGTCGTTTAACAAACCCTGGTATAGTGTTTAGAAAACGTCGCTGAAGGGCAAAATCTCAGTATTGCGTCATGTATTCTAGCTTGTATGACCTTTTTTGTACCAATGCTGTATGTTCTGTCCAATTTGCCCTCCATAATATTTTTGTTTCATGGAGTTTTTTAGCTGATTGTACTTTAAAAAAATACCATCCCGTGTAGGAGAAAAGCCCGGAGTAGAGAGCGAACCCCAGACCACTGAACGTCGATCCTTCGAATGCGTTCTCGAAGTTTTGCGTTTGGCCTGCGGAAAATAAAACGGGAATTGGTATTTCTGTCACGGTGAATGCCTCGTCCTTGTTCACATTTTCATAATTTTTACCACTTGCATTTTACTTTTAGATATGAAGAAAAAGCAAACATTTGCCCGTGTGATAAGATGGCTTTATTAATATAAGCTATGTTTGCACCAGAGCTTGATTTGTGGCACTGCGCCTCGCTGAATTAGGCCCATGTTGTGCTTGATAAGGCCATTATTTTATTTTTTTAATTCAGGGATAAAATCTAAGTCTGAAAAGCTCCAGGTCACATTTCACTCAGAATCTGGTTCAAATTCAACCTGGAATCCCGAGGTCAAAATGACCTTGAACTGCTTCTCTAAAATGCCACTTTCTCTTACTAAAATGTTGTTTTTTCTTTCTCGGGGCACTTAATGTCGTATAAAGACGACAGAAAAGTATCAGGACAAATCTGATCCGGATTGGAATCCATTTTGATCTGACTCTGTGCTCTGGTACCACATAACAACCGAGGGGCGAGACACAAAAGAGAACAAAGGGAACAAAAGCCCCTCGGTCGGCGGTATGAATGGACAAATTCGGTCCTCGATCGACGGGGCAAGCGCTAAGCAATGGGGTTTGGGTATAACATAGGAATAAAGGAAAACACAATATCGATCCTCGATCGTTATGTGGTTCACGACTGTATGAACTTAAGTGTGTTACATCATTGATCCCCTTCACTACCTCAGTTTTATCACACTGTACCTCTTCAAATGGTTACCTTTGATCAGTTGTACGAGGCCAGCAATAATTATGATAGCCAGTGCAAGTACTTTGCCAATAGTAAACACGTTCTGTACCCGGGTAGCTAGGCGAATGCTCACGGTGTTGACAGCACCAAGTAACACTGAATATAAAAAAGAACACAACAATTATAACCAAAAAAACACCACCCCTAAACAAAATATATTGGTTTGCCCCCAAAAAAATTGACCAGAACTTATCCTGGCCTCATAGCATTGTTATATAAAAGACCAAAAATACCAAAATTTGTTTACTCGGCGAGGTCAGACTGCCAACTATAACAGATATCGGCCAAGATAACAGTTCCACTTTAATTATAATTGTTTAATGTTAACGGCTTTGCATGTAAGTGGCACATGTTGTAACTCTCGTATGGAGTCTTACTTGAATATAAAAAAAAACAAGGACTGGGGTTGTTTGGTGCAAAATGTAAAATTAATTACAACTCACCCATGGCAGCCGTTCCGAGGATCTGAACGACCAAACGCGGTGGCTGACAGCCCGGGTTCGGGTAGAGAGGCTGCAGGCAGTACTCGCCGAACGTCAGCGCCACGATGCCAAAAAACGCCGGGAAAGACATCAGGGTGCAGACCCAGAGGTAAAGGAAGGCTACCAGGTCACCGTAGATGGCCTTGAGGTAGGCGTAGACCCCTCCAGATGACGGGTAGGTGGTACCCAGCTCGGCGAAGCACAGGGCTCCGATGACGGAGAAGACCCCGCACAGGCTCCAGAGGACCAGGGTTAGTCCCAGGGACCCTGCTCCCTCCAGCACACCCTTCGGGGAGATGAAGATACCCGAGCCGATGATGATGCCGATGTTGATGCAGACGGCGCTGAAGAGACTGATGTTGCGTTCCAAGTAGACCATCGATGAAGAGGGACTGGTGTCACTATCATGTGACGTCTTTCTCCCCATTTTAGTTGGAAATATAATAGTTTACTGATAAAACATCACCACGGCTTGACTACTTAGTGCTTCTACCTTTCCAGTCAGTAGTTGGCACGTAGGCCTATATTGAAACTGCAGTCTGAATTGTATTGCCTACTACATGCAGTAGCGGGGTATGTAGTCCGACACGTATTATCACTTCAAACTTCACAAAAATGGCTTTAGCTCAAGCCCGGACGACCTTTGACTTATCCCTGATCCAATAACAAAAATCAAGAACGTTTGTGTGACTATCTTTAGCAATGTTTGTTAATAGGGCCATTAGATTTGACGCGGGTATACGGCTAAAATAAGTCGCTTGTTATATCATAATTTGGCGTTTTTGTTTCAATAATCTGGTACACTATCGGCACTTCTCATATCAAAATGTTGAAATGTATGTAAGACTGATGAAATTATAACGCAAAATGGTAGTTTAAAGGTAGTATACACCATTTGCAGATATCAACAATATTTACTACCAAATTATTAAGAAATATCTTACTCATTTGAAAGTAAATAATGATTCTAGGCATCCAGCAAAATGATTGCGCTAGATATCCTGTAATTATTCCGAAAAATATAATTTTATGAAGAAAAATTCGCGATCGCCGGACGGCGATCGCGAAAAAACACAACATAAGAATAACTGCCCAACGCCGGTTGAAAACAGACGCTGTTTTTCGTGCTTTTCTCGGCATCCACGATTGTAAAACTTCGGAAAGGTCAGATAAACGATATTTACTATGAAATACAACCCCCCAAATCTACCTATTCATGATAATTCAAGCAATTACCAATGGTGTATCCTACCTTTAATGGACCACTTTTCTGAGCCTCATATCCCGTACGCATATTATTATTATTATTATTATTATTTTCTGGTAATGAAACCAAGGATCCTTCAAAAGCGCTCAAGGCACTGTAGCTCGTAGGCCAGAAGAAACCCGTAGAAAGAGTCTGTGTCAGCCAGGAACACCGGGGCAAACCCCTTCTCTTAGCGATAAGTGTTCTGGGTTCTTTTACGTGCATTATACAATTTTATAATGTTATAACGGGAAAGATATATACACACATTATAAATTATACAACACACGGGACCTACAACTTTACGTCCCATCCGAAGGACGAAGCAATAGTGGTTTAATTGCCTTGCTTAGGGACACACGTGTCCCGGCCGGGATTCGAACTCACGCTCTGTGGAACAGAAAACACACGCTCTTAACCACTCGGCCACGACACTCCACGATTCAGATTCATTAAACCCTCGTGCGCCCTTCAAACTGAGCAATCCAATAATCGTAACACAATTGCTTTTGAAATACTATAAAACAAATATTTTCTTTTGTGCAATCTCAGTTTAAAACCTGAATGTCTGGGCCCCCGGTATTATGTCAGTTTCAAGGTCAGTCTAAAAAGAGCAATATAATTTGAACATTCAGTGTTGGAAATTTCGAAAAAAAAATTGGCGATTTCTTTTTTACAACTAAAAAAGCACTTTCGTACGGAACGCGCTCCTTTGTTCAGCCTAAAACACGAACTTTTCCTGAAATGGCGCACCAGAGCATTGATAATTGCATAGGGGGCCTATCGCTACTTTATACGCATCACTGACACCGTGACTCAGCGGTAGTCTGGTATTAAGTTAACAAAAGCAGCTTTATTTTGCTTGTATTTTCAACTGCAAATGCGTACCATAGGAGTAAAAGGTAATTCTTTAACTTTTAAAAGTGCCCCCCCCCCCCCCCCCACACCGGCACAATTACATACACGTTTCAAACTAAAGTTTAATCAACATTATAAGTGTGCGGTCAGTGACTACTCTTTAAAAGTTGGGATTTCAACCATTAAAACTGATGAATTCAACACATTGAGTGTTAAATTCATCAGTTTTATGTATGGAATATGGAATTTTTAAGAGTCGTCGCTGACCGCACACATAAAGTTGATTCAACCCTTTAGTTTTGACCGTGTATGTAAAACTTTAAAAGTGTTCCCCTGCCCAGTTAATTCTGCCCCCTCCAGGTAATTCTGTCCCCCGTTTGCTTCACGTATAACAAATGTGTCTGTATATTGCTTTAAATAAACGTTAGGTAACAATAGTCTATAGGGAGTGTATAGGTATAGGGGACTAAGGGGGAGTCGCTCGGTCCCATATCTTGCTGGGTAAACGCGCACCCGGCCGCGCTTTTTCTTTCCGTACCACTAACGCGTCAATTTGCCTGTTTCATTGGAATGGGGCGACTTCAAGTTGAATGGAGACTTTTATAACTTTTACTATAAGACCCTATCTAGATGAGATTATTAACCAATAATTTGGGTTAATAGAAAAAGGTATAAAAGTCGTGTATACGAAAAACTAGGGACTGTATACAATTAACTAGGGACTGTATCCATTAATTTTGGTGAATTATGGCTGTCAACGTCGTTGGTCTTCATACGTTCCGCCCGTATCAAAATCGATTCGTATTGAGCGCGCGCTTTGGTCTCCATTCCAGTCGCCCTATTCGAATGAAACGGGCAAATTGACGCGTTAGTGGTACGGAAAAAAAAATCGCCACCCGGCCGCCCCGGTTGCGACGCCCCTGTCAAGCTTGTTCCCTGGACGAGTGATAAGTAAGCGGTCGCTATACTAGAACGCTATCCTCAAGCCAGGGTTCGTACAACAGGGACCATATTTGATACGAGTACGGGATGCGGCTTGAAAAAAAGTAGCTTATTAAATTAATCGCCATTTTACATTGTTGTTTCATCTGTTACACTATCAGCAATTTTCTTCCCAAATCAAAATGTTGAAATGTATATTGTAAGACTGATGAAATCGTAACGCAAAATGATAATTTAAATCCCGTATTCGTATCAAATCTAATGGTCCCTATTGTACGTGTATGTGTGGGGCGTATAGGTGGTGTACGTGCTTGCAGGCGGTTGAGTATGACTATGATGAGGCCAGCGTGCGCTGATGAGCGATGTGTGTGGCGCTCACTGTACTATAGGGTATGACGCATCGGATAAATTCTGAACAAAGCTTGAAAATCTTGGCTAAGAATAAACAGTCAAAGGTCAACTGAACTGAAGAAGACTTATTCTTTTCCTGTAGGCCTATGTAAGCTACAGTACTCCAAAGAAAAATGCTTTTAGGCCCCCTATTTGTTTTCCTTTAAACTCAGTCCCAATAGCTATGTCGCCATGGCCGTACTCAGTAAACATACCACAAACGGTGGAGTGTTTGGCCACGAATTGCTTTCTGATTGGCTCTTGGGATAATACGTTCACAGTTGGTTGACGCTTAATTATTTGGCCTTGAACTTTGTTGATTTCCCACTGTTTTCAATAGAGCTTGAATAGATCGTAGCCATGGTAACGAGGTTGATGTAGGCAACAACCACACACAAAACTCCGTACTGTACTGAACCCATTCTGATAGGCCCTAGGGTAGCGAAAGTCCAACCAATCACAAACGAGATGTCAGCAACATTATACTCAGTGTAATATAACGAAAGTTCGTGTACCGAAGACATCACGTATGTGTACGAGCAAAGGCGCGCGATTTTCGTGAACAAAAGTTACTGCATGTCAGGTCATTGGAACCGTTTATAATTCGTTTAGGTAAGGGTTGCGTCTGGGATTGAAGAACAATGTTTTCAAATTATGCCAAGAATTTATTTCCAGACTCAATTTATTAATAGAAGTCCCGCTGGAACTTATTTAGGCATGAACTGAATTCTGTGCTAAATGTCTTATCTCTTAATTTTATTATTTTAACTCGCCCCTCTTTACAAAAGGACGAAACTTCAGGAAATTCGAGTCGCCATTGACTATTCTTCTAACTCGCTTATTATTTGCATAAAATAATAAATAATTCATATAGAACCTTTATGAATAATTCAACACCAAAACCGCAAAATCAAGTGTTGAAATTACGAAATCATCATGTAGTTTTGAATAGGACCTGGCGGTCTATGGGTTTGTCTGCCGGTAGGCGCTCATCACCACGTACCACACCAAAGACCGTAGAGCCTTGCGGCGCTCTACGAGTACGATCTTTATCTTTGCTCGCCACCGTGTTGGTGCTAGGGCGCCCTCAACAGTCTTAATATAATATCAACAGACCAATGTGTGCAACTACAGTACCCATCAGTAGTACTAGAGTCTAGACATACATGTAGTCGCTTAAAAAAGGGAATCGCAGGAACAGACGGACTTTTATGGTATAGTTTACTCTTGCTTTTACGAAAATAACATTGAATAACACTTTTAAAATAGTCAAGTTATTAATGAGTTAACCTACTTAATTTTCACACAGATTATCCGTCATCGCATGCATCGTATCCGTGGCCAACTATAGCTCATAACAGCTGTCATTTTTCCAGAGGGATATCTAATTCAATTGTATAAATTGTTTGGCTCATTGATTAATTTACAATAAAGGGTTTGATTTTCTAAATCAAAATAAAGACATGTTCTTCTGCCTAAAAGCATTGTTATATGTAACAAACACGACAAGCAATTGTTTGCAGTTTTTGCTATTGTATTGGGGTTTTTTTGTATCAAGGAAGGGTGTGTACTAGTATTATGGATAAGAAGAACGCCCATGGAAGATTACGAACGTGTGGTAAATGCTAGTATTACCAAGTACTAGCACCAACTCGAGCTAAGCCTACCTGAAGTCAAACAATGTCCCTTAAACCACAAGTTTATTCTTGAAATCTTGCTTTTGATTTGTGAACGAACAGGTTCCATCCAGTATGAAAAATAAGCCAGACAAATAAATACTAAACTTTTTCAAACCATTATTATTAAAATTGTGATCTATTGTTGTGGTACAATTATTATAATACATGTTTATTTTGTGCTTATGACTTTTAAATTATTTGTTTTCTTTCAGAACAGTTTTTAAGGTAGCAAATCAGTACTCTTCTTCGTAGCATTTTTTTTTAACCAATATGGAATCTACAACAAGCAGTCTTCCTCCTAGTGATAAGCCATGGAATGATGATGCAAAGACAAGTCTTTCGCTAGATGAAAGCGGCTCCGAAGAGGAATTCTTTGATGCGGTAGTTGCAGCATCTAGTGATGATGATAACATTTCCACAAGTGAAGAAATGCACAGCAAAGACATCGGACAGCAACCAACTAGCGATGAAAATAAGACTAGGATTGTTGGGGACTTGATCCAGTCTGAATCCTTAAGGTCCGCAGAAGACGCAACAGCTGATGACGGGGATGGGGAGGATAAAGAGGATGCCACAAGGACTTGTGAAGACGTTAGTGATGACGACACGAGCGATGGTGACGCGAGTGATGGTGGCTCGCGATGTAGCGACTTCAAAGATGAGCAGTTTTATGTACCAGTAGAACATGACAAATTACGTGTACCTCGAAATGGAACAATTGAGAACACCGGGCCGTACGGCGACACTGCGAACCTTGAAGGGCTAAGAGCAGAGAAAGGAGAGGAGGATGAAGAGGGGGCGGAGCCAGATGAGGTTGATGGAGGCGTAATTATCGATGAGGAAGCTATTCGAGAATTAGAAGAGCAGATGACGGAAGAAGAGAAACAGGTAAAATGTTCAGGATGGCATTTCGTGGCTTTCTGCTTATTACAGAGAATCTTAGCTGAAACTATACAATTCTATGCTTAGCAGTTAGCATGTTTTACAAGTAAGCCAGGATATTTTAGAAAAAAAATTTACCCCCCCCCCCCCCCCCCCCCCCCCCCCCCCCCCCCATTTAAATAAAAATTAAAAAAATAATAAAATATATATATAAAAATATAAAATAGGAACACACTTTAATTCCGCTATGGGCACGTAACTATTAGCAATATATTCTGTGTAATTAATTATCTAATCAAAGAGTTTACAAATTATGTCTCCATTAGACCCCTAACCTTTTTTTAGAATCGTTCTTTTTTCCATAATTATTTAAAAGGACAAAAGAAGCGAAGCCCAGATTCACAAGGCACAAGGCAACGAACTGTTCAAATCAGGAGGTATGTAATTGATTTTTGCCCAATTGTTAAAACCAAAACAAATACTGTTGAAATTCAACTGACTCGCATCTGCATTTGTTTTAACATTTTGTAAATAACTGAGAAATGTGGAATGTTCTCTGGAGGAAAAGAAAAGAAAGCATCTTGGTCGTTTCATGCCAAGGAAACCGAGATAAACATCGGTGGGATTAGCCGTATTGGCTAATGACCGTGACGAGTGACTGACCCAATGACTTGTTGTATCCCGCGTGTAGTGTTTGAAGATGCAGTCTATGCATACGGTCAGGCGCTTCGGTTGTGTCCACTCTGCTACAAGAAAGACCGGTCAATCATGTACGCCAACAGAGCAGCTTGCAAAGTCAAACAGGTCAGTTGTCAGAAAAAAGTGGTCGCCTTTAACCATTTAGTGATCACTTTTGTTCCCGTGCCTAAGAGAAGTTCATGAACGTGGCAAATCTTGCAACTTCCTAAGAGGAACTTCAGGACGTGCGGGTTAAGAAAGTGTTTTGCCAACTCCTTTATAATCATCAGTGAGTCGAGGGCGATTCCATGTTAAACAAATTCTCTTGACTTTTATATAAATTAAAGTCCCCTACAAAATGAAATTTCCAGTCAGAATGCTTCTAGTCTTAAAGCTTTAATTTCCACAAAAGTTAGGAACTTTGTGAAGTTATAGTTTTGATTTGTCTTTTGTTTAATATCAGGAAGATCTAGAGGGTGCCATCACAGACTGCACTAAAGGTATTGCACGTATTATACAAGAACATTTTTTGTGATCTATATTGAAAAGGAAACATGAAGGTGTATTTTTTTAGCATTTGTACAATTTGTTTTTCTGGAGAAGTGCCTTTCCTAAATTTAGAAGTACAATGTATGAGCTTTAAAATTTGTCACAAAAATGCAGTTGAGTACAGGACAAAATATATATATATAGTTTTTAATTTCGTCTAAAAGTTTATTACCTGAAAACAGTATGTTATTTTACTCTGCTAAGTACAAGCTTAGAACCCGTCATGACAGTTTTGTTGGTAAGCTGATTTACCTCAAATTGTCCTCATTTTGCTCTTCCATTTCCAGCGTTGGAGTTGAACCCACTGTATCTGAAGGTCGTACTGCGTCGCGCCCAGGCCTACGAGCTGACAGACAAGCTGGAGGACTCGCTGAAGGACTATCAGAGAGTTCTAGAGCTAGACCCTGGCTGCTACGAAGCTAGAGCAGCCTGCATGGTGAGTTAGGAATGATGCGAAATTAGGCAAAGCTGTAAATTTGAGGTTAGACTCTAAAAAACAACAACACCAAACCCCCTCAAATCATGTATAACCTCAAGGTTAACTTCTAGTCTATTCAATTCACATCATCCCCTTACATTGCAGGGTTACTTTGGAAGACTACTCTGCACTTACTTTCGGTTTTTCTGTCTTTTTCTTTGGCAAAAATATTGGGTAGAGGATTTATTGGTTGAAAATGATTACTCAAATATATGACCAGTAGATGTTTTGCCCCTTGGTGGTGGTGAATAATAGAGATCCGCAGCTAGTTCATTATAAAGATGGTACTGATATGACGAAGATTAGGTTTGTGTGAAACGGGTTTGATTATGAAAAAATCTTTGATTATCTTTTCAGAACGTCCAATGGATTCCCTTAATTCAAATTCTTTTGATTCTTACAGCGACTTCCCGATCAGATCAAGGAACGAAATGAAAAACTGAAAACAGAAATGATGTCCAAGCTGAAAGACCTAGGTAACCTGTGCCTGCGACCGTTCGGTCTGTCCACAGACAACTTCCAGTTAAACCAGGACCCAGCCACAGGCTCGTATTCCGTCAACTTCAATCAGAATCCGGAAGGGAACAATGGGAAGTAAATGCGTGGGAAAAATGCAGGAAACCTTTGCCAATATGTACAACTTCCGGCGCAGAAAATCCAGGCGGAGATGATGGGAAGCAACCTTCAGGAACAAGCGCCTTACAGCACAGAAAATTGCTTAGCATGAAAATTGCTTAGCATGAATATTTCTTAGCATGAATATTGCTAAAAACTCCCTGTGCTTTTTGACTGATTCGTTTGCTCGTTTGTTTAATGTATGCTGCATCGTTCTATCAAACTCTGATCAACTACAAATTGCAATTTGAGAAATCTGGATTTTGTCCTTGTTTGTTCATTGAATATTGCCCTTCTTGCCTTGTGGTTTGCTCTGTCATTTGTGCTTTAATCGCAGAGAAACATGTAGCAGAAACCACATTTCAAAGGGCTTCAAGTTTAACCCTAACCCTCCAGGGTATTTTGGCTAGAAACCCTGCCAGACACAGCAACATGCACCATTTGTCAAAGTGACACCCCCAGATCCGATAAAAAATGTCAAGGTCAAACTGCCTCAGAGTCTGTGGTCACCCAATACAGCAGAATCCGTCTCTGGCTTTGTTCAATGGGATTAGCGCTCAATTGTCTTATGACTGTGGTAATAATTATACTGGATTTGTACAAAGCGCACGTATCTACCCGAACTGGTACTCGAGGCACTGTCATTATTATCCCTGCTCATTGGGCCCATGAAACATTCCAAATACCATCTCAGCTCCCTGGGGAGTATACAGCTCAATGCTGCAGTTTTGGTGCAAAGCAGCTAATGATCATCTCCGCCCTTACAGCTACCCATTTACTCACACACCATAGTTCCCAGGCCCGACTCGAACCCACAACCTGCAGCTTTACCCATAGACGGGGAATGCTCCAGACCACGAGGCCATGGCACTCCAAGATAGATGACAAAGCCAGAATATTGGTCGTTTGACGCTTTTATAATAATCTGTACATGTACATATTTCCTTATAAATAGAAAGAAATACATTGAAGGAAAAATATTACGACAAAATTAACTTATTCTTTCAGAGCTTCAAAAGTTTATTTCCATCATGTATGCAATAACCAATGTTTCAAGTACTATTCCTTGAATAATTTCAATAATTAGGAATCTTTGCACATTAAATGTTCATGCATGTTTTCAAGCTACCTTACACTAGAAAATTATTTTACCATACATTTTTTAACATCCTAGCACCTTTACAGATATTTAAATATTTCCCAATGGTGAAAATATCACTCCAATTTACATGTATGTAACTCAAAAATTTAAATATTCTAATTAAATCATACCATCAAATAAAACACAAGGGAAGCCGAATTCTCAAGCAACTTTAGTTTTTTTTCTTTTGTTCAATGGGGAAACAATAGCCACTCGTCACTCTTTGACATTTGTGAATTAAATATGGTCTATATCATTTGATATACATGTACCCTGTGGTTTTCTAATGTTTGGTTCTACAATGTTTGGTATGTTTGGACACAAAAATTGGGATCCATTCCAAGAATAATGTTATGTTTAGACAAATGTTCAGTGGAGCGGTGTTCAGTGGAGCGGTGTTCAGTATAGCGGCATTCCACTGTAGTTTTACTAACTGTAGGCGGGAATTTGTGCAAAATGTCTCATTCTCGAGTAAATCTGAAACAAGATTTAACACCAAAATATATATTTAACCCTTAACTTATACTCAAATACCCTTAACTCAAATAAAAGAATGCTTGGTATTCCTACTAAGACTGAGATTCAATTTGTTGGTGGTACTTCTACATCCCAGTAGTCGATGTGCTTCCCTGACTCAAAGGTGTCTTCTGTCAATAACTTAAGGAGAACTTTGCAGGTTGCGGCCGTGGTCAGAAAATACGGTGTAGATTTATTGTCGGCCATCTTTTGCCGCAATTCGGCATCTCCTGCTCCGGTCACAATTGCATCGTTCATGGCAGTGTCCAGCGACCCCGGTGCATAATTAAGAACCCTAAGGTCGGGCTCCTCAATGGCTAAGGTCTTCATAAACATGTCTCGTACAGCCTTGGTGGAGCAATACAGACTCAAGCTTTTCATCGGCAGAATGGCGCACAGCGATGAGATGTTAATAACGGTGCGGCGCTGACTGTCGTGCTTTGGAAATGCCCTCAGGAATTTAGTGCTTAAGGCTATGAAGGACGTCACATTCAACGTGAAACACTGCTGCAGGGGTTGAAACTCAGGGCTGAGATCACGAATATAGGACAACTCGCCAAGGGAACCGGCGTTATGAACGAGCATCGCATGCTGAAACCGCGAGCACTCAACTCCCTCAAACATACGAGCAATGACGTCTTGGGCTTTGGAAACGTCTCCGAGGTCTCCCGTAACCGTCTTGACTGCCACCCCTGGACAGCCAGCAGACACTTGTTTGCTCGTATCTTTAAGATCAGCCGATGACCGGGCCATCAAGACCATCAAGGACTTTTCTCCGAGGCAACTGCCGAGGCTTAGTGCCAACTCTCGACCCAGGCCCCTGCTTGCTCCGGTGATAACGCAGAAAGTTGCAACTCCAAATACTGGAACTTGTGGTATAGATGACATGGATGACATGATGATACCTCGCCAGATAACAAATGACGAGTACAAATTCTGCAGAAACAAAGACAAAACAAAATTGTATGACAATTTGAAAGCTTCATTTTCAACATATGACGAAAACTACATGCAGAAATGAAGCATAGAAAAAAGTATAATACAACTGACATAAAAAGTGCTCATTTTCTTTTTGTACATGACGTTATATAGGGACATTCCATAGGGCTTGTGTGCTTAAAAAAATCTCTCTAAACTGAAAATTCTTTCCACCTAAAACTTTCAAAATCACCCTAATTTGTCTTCTCCGTTTGTCTTCTCCAATTTGTCTTCTCCATACCCTAGCCCAATTGTGCCTCTACTAGACCCCTTTCCAACATGTTCTAATGAGTTTGAGGACACGAAAATGTCCTCCTACTCCTAGTCCTAGGTCCACTCATTGGCATTCATCCATGGTACGTAAATGTACATTGACTTTCTAACTCGGGGCCTTTTCGAATCCCTGGCTTCGTCTTCGTCTTTGGCTTAAGACGATTTTTGACCCCCAACTGCAAGATCTCCAGCCACATTCTGACGCCTGTTGTGCCTCAGAAACATTCACCTGATTGATGTGAACCCCAAAGTTAGACAATTTAAATTGTTTTTCATTTCTATTTGCTTCTCAGTAATTCGGAATTCGGAGGCAAAGCCAAAGACGAAGCAACGATTTCGAAAAGGCCCTCGGTTTGTATCCTTAATTTTAATCAGTGCAACTTAATTTTTCCAATAATTTAAAAAAAGCACTCACATAGAGAAAATATCAATTCGTAATACTTTAGTAAATTGCGCGTTTTTTGTACAGACGATAGGTCCACGTGTACGTGTTTTGCCCAGACTTCATGTCAGCACAAACACAATGGTTACAAGGGAACCAGCCTATTTTTTGGTACTAATCCCAAGGCCATTTTGTAAACCCCAGCTCGTCTCGTGCAGTTTGACAATCGTGATGGAGCCTATCTGGAGTTTGAAAAACGGCTTAATTTAGCCTAGGTTTTTTTCGAAACCTTTGCTTCGTTTCGGCTGTGGCTCTGCTCTGACCATAGAGAAAGAAACAGCATTTTTTGTCTCTGAAGAATTAAGATATTGTTAAGACAGAAATAGTAAACCCTGATTTGATTTATAAATCACAAAATAGAAATGAAAGCAAATTGGAAATATTTAACAATGAAATTGCCCATATTTTAATTAAGAATGTAAATTTACCCTGTGGAATTTCAACAGCAGCAGGACTTCCACCAATCGCGAAACGTTACCCAGGCGTTTTGTAAAGGTAGCGATCAAGTCGTCGTGCGCGCGATACGTACAGCAGCATCACAGCTTCATTGCACAGCATGCACTGCAGCAGTACACATTGAAGTACACAGGATACCACGCGTTAATCTAGTCGCGTGCAATCAAGATGGCTGACGCCACCGCACGTTCGTTGCAGTACGAGTACAAAGCGGTAGGTATTTCTCGTCTTTATTTGTAGAGTTTTCAATATATGTGTTGACATCGACTAATATAAGACATCCAGCCACTATGTGCGCATTTTTTTTTTCGTAAAAGTGTTGGAAAAACTGTGAATTTTTAAGTTGAAAGTGTGAAAGATTGCAAAGTTGGCCGCCATGATCTGGCGTAGTCTACAGCCAGGCGCAGTCGTACGCGTAGACGTTGGGGTTTTATGTGAGGGCGCAATTTTGTTGGCACGTACGTGGGGCAGTTTGGAAAGTTATTAATGTTCAGCAATTTTATCTAAACATTATTTCCTGTATCATTTAATTTACCTAATGTTACCCAGTTTGTATGTGTCTTTTTAATGTCTAATAAACCTTATCAACATTCTCATGCCTGGTCTGGATGACAAACAAACCTGAAAATGTGTGCACAAACCTATGCTATAGTACCAGTTACATATTTTATTCGAAATATTTGCAAGATTGGTTCTTAATTTTTATTTCTAAAGTTAAAAAAGGTTTATTGTAAATATTTTTTTAGAATTCCAATCTTGTGCTCCAAGTTGATCGCTCGCTGATCGAACGTCGAGGTCGCGATGAAGCCACCGGTGAGGTTATGTCCCTGGTGGGTAAGCTGGAGACCAGCAAAATGGGAGACAGGGCCCAGCGAACTAAACCACCCATGCAAGAAGAAAGAAAAATCAAGTAAGTTTTGTCAACTTCCTAAAAAAAAAATCGGAAAGACTGTTGCAATCTGACGCTTTTTTCATATATCATCTCAATGAAGGTCAATCAGTGCAAAAATGTTGAAAAGGTCTAAATCTGGGAGTGAGAAACATTTTCAATTTTGTTGGGAAATACCTAACAAATGTTCTTGACTTTCCATAGACTTTGTACACAGCTGCTGAAGTAGCGTCAGGATACTACATTCTTTTTCTCTCCGAGACCCACAAACTCACAAAAAATGCTGTCATTTAAAATAATCTTATTTCTGTCAAATTTTTTTTTAGCACACTTTTGAAATTCACGTGTTTGTTTCAGGCGCCAGAAGAGAGATGACGCTCGCTACGACATGAACAAGTTCAAGGGTCAGACACTTCTATCTCAGGGTATCGAGGACATGGTGGGCATCTACTACCGACCCAAGACCCAGGAAACAAGAAACACATATGAGGCTTTGCTGAGCTTCATCCAAGCTGCTATTGGCGACCAGGTGGGGATATTCAGTTTACAAAAAGACTTTATCATTGAAAAATCTGTCATGTTTTTAAATATTAAAATTGGAAAAATGTTATTCGGATCTTTGGTGGATGACCAAATATTCAAATAAATGGTATATTGAATATGTAATAAATTGGCATATTGAATCTTTCTCAATTGAAATAACATTTAAAATGAATGGGGAAAAAATCATACCAAACCCTCTTAAAAAGCAAGACAAAATATTAATGATTTACGATTTGTAGTTTTAGGATCATTCAGCCAATTCAAGATGCCATCCTCGGTCCTAAAACTAACATCAATTTTTGAAAATAAGACTTTATATTATGCAATCTTCCTAACATTCATCTTTTTGATTGGCATTTTTGTTTAGCAAGTTACACAGTATAACATTGGTTGCGTTTGATGTTTTTATCATACCTCCAGACAAATTGTCCATGCTTCTAAGTGTGTGGCACACATACTGAGACATGTAACAGTCTCAGTAAGATGTGTTAAACGTTTTAAACATTTCAACGGTGTGTTAATGTTTTACTTTTAACCTTACCATTCTTAGCCCCGAGATATCCTGTGCGGTGCTGCCGACGAGGTTCTAGCCACCTTGAAGAACGAGCACAGCAAGATGAAAGACAAGAAGAAGGAGTTGGAACTCTTGTTGGGTCTGCTGGCTGAGGAGCGCTTCGCCCTGCTGGTCAATCTGGGCAAAAAGATCACGGACTACGGCTCGGAAAAAGAAAAGAAAGCCATCGGTAAGTAAACCCCAGAAGCGATACAAGTGGCACAAAACAGAATAACAATGCCACTGTTTTCTCTGGAGTTTACAATTTTTTTTGTTTTCGTTTAAAACTAAAACTGTGAAGTTGAAGCATTTAACAGGCAAGCAAAATTGGACCTGGTAAATTTGTTATTGTTTTTATTTGACAAAATCAAGGATGTCTGAAAATGTTTGGTCTCTATTTATTTGTATTTTTCAGAGGAGGAAATTGATGAAACCTTTGGAGTAAATGTCCAGTTTGAAGCGTCTGACGATGATGTAAGTTTCATATATATGGGTTCCCTAAGTCACTTGAACTATCATTGCGAGAAACTTGATGTATTGTAGTGTCTTAAAATCTCAGAAACAAAGAAATCGCTTGGAGATGTTGCCCCACATTTACAGCATTAACAATACCCCCCCCCCCCCCCCCCTTTGGCCATTTTATTGCAATTTACCCTAACACCTTATCAATCATGCAACTGCTTCCACCTAACCTTTGTTTCAGGATGACCCGGATGACTGTGGGGAGGTCAAAGGTGAAGAGTCGGAGGACGATGATGACGAAGGTGGCATGGACACCGGCTACGACGCTACCCTGACGACCAGTGTAAGTATGGGCGGTCTGACTGCCATCCTGGAAACTTGCAATTTTCAATGATTAAATTTAATTTTGCAAAGAAATTCCTCCGATGTCGTCTTATTTTTGTCTCGTCTTCCGTTCGCCAGCTTGGTGGTAGTGAGGCAGCTATGGGCATGGCTAAGAAGGACTTGCATCCGCGAGACATCGACGCCTTCTGGCTCCAGAGACAACTCAGCAAGTTTTACGATGACCCTAACGTGTCCCAGGCACGCTCCTCAGAAGTGCTGGACATACTGAAGGTAAGAAGTTTAATAACCGTTGGTAATTGCTTGAATTATCAGGAATGGGAAAATTTTTGGGGTTGTATTTTATAGTAATTATCGTTTAACTGACCTATTCGAAGCTTTACAATCATGGATGCCGAGAAAAAACCAAGAGAAACGGAGTTCATTTTCAACTAACATCGGGCAATCGTGATTTTTAAAAATAAAATTTTCAGAATAATTACAGGATATCTAGCGCAATCATTTTTGCGAGTTGCCCCCACCTCATCTGTCTCACTGTGTCTGACAGTTTGTATCACCCCTTCTATCTTGGCATCTGTGTGTTGACTCAGTACACATTGCATGAATGAATGAAGGGAAATTAATTGATGCTGGCCAGCCTTCGGTGCCGGGGTTTGACCGTACCCCACTGCCATCCTCTAACGGCATTACAAAACAAATTGGGGTATTATTGTGTTTACCTCGCAACCTAGGTCTTATTATTGAAGCGATAAAAAGTTGCATGGCTTTTGCAGCTAACGCCATAAAATGCCAGTTTCATGGAGATGTAAGAAACAATATTTTGCCGTCCCCTGTATTATTCGTTGAAATATTACGAACATCAACATACTGGTATCGATTTTGGAAAGCATCATTGGTTTTATTTTTATGATCAGATTTTTAACAGATTCAACTTGTTCAACTTTTTTTAATTTTGTTGTTTTTTTGGCAGGCGGCCGCCGACGATGGTCAGGTGGAGAACCAGCTGGTCATGCTGCTGGGTACCAACCAATTTGATTTCATCAAGATCTTGAGACAGCATCGTAAAATGAGTAAGTCTTGGTGCAAATAGCACGAATCTGGTACCCTCGATTTGAAACCATCGTAGATGCGACATAAAGGCTCGATGCGAGAGTAGTACCACCATCTGGCATTTAGCTAGTCCATGTTTAGGAATTTTATTTGCAGTTGTTAAAATATTAGAATTATGGAAAATGATATCCCAATCTTTAGGGATCCTAATTTTTTTAAATTTTAATTGGTATATTATTTTGCCTTAGTCCTTTACTGCACTTTGCTGAACCGTGCCCAAGACTCCACCGAGCGTCAACGTATCGAGGACAAGATGCGGTTTGACCCCACCCTTGCTCCCATCCTTCACGCCCTGACAGAGATGGACAAAGAGGACATCATTAAGGAGGAAAGAGCACGGCGAGCAGCGGCCCGGCAATCTAAGGTGGATGCAGACCTAGACGCCATGGAAACGGACGAACCGGAGAATGTAAGTTGAACACGACAAACGTAGAGAAAAAAAAAAATTCTTGCTTTTTTTGGGGGGGGCTTTGCGGCCCTCTGAAAAATTTGTTTTTTTTGTGTGTTTGTGCACAAACATTCGTTCTCCCGATAGATTGATTCTCGGTCCAAATATCACCGAATTTAATTAAATTAATCGGGGAAAACAGTTTTGGAGAGTAAAACTTGATGGTTCCATCTTTACCTTTTTTTTATTTCTTCTTAAAGGTGATGCAGCCGACAGAGATGTTGGAGATTGAGGACCTCGTTTTTGCCCAGGGGGGTCACCTGATGGCCAACAAGAGATGTCAGTTGCCCGATGGGTCCTTCAGGAAACAGCGCAAGGGATACGAAGAGGTGCACGTGCCTGCTCTCAAACCGAAACCGTTTGACGACACGGAGGTAAGCGTCATTTTCACAAGAGTTTCGCAATCTTTAGTGTTGATGTCAGAGCATAGTATGCAGGAGTAGAGTCTAATTATTATGATATGACGCGACACTTAATAATCTTGCAATGAAGTTTATACAAAATCGTCGGGCCAATGAAAAATACCCTTATTCTCCTTTTTGGGAGGGGGGGTTTTTTTTTTAAAGGCAAGGTTAGATGTTTTTGGTCGAGCATGTTGTGAAAGTTGTCAACGATGATGATAACCATCCCATGTATCTGCAGTTTCCACCCAAGATACCGGTGTCGGTATCCGTGAGGGTCTCAATCTTCCTTGGATGTCTGAGTTGGCAAACTTTCAGGACAAAACTTGAGCCAATTTAACGAAACAAGTCTGAAGTCCCCATTTATTGTCCGAGTCACAAGCCATAGGCCGTGTCCGAATCTGGCTCCTACGGCTACGTCTATTGTCAACCTGCTAAGGCGTAGTAGTAATGGACGCAGCCTTACTTGCACAAAATTATAAGTAAGTAACTTGTTTGGTTTTTATTTTGGCTGCTTCTTGACAGGTCCTGGTCCCAATCGACAGACTTCCAAAATACGCCCAGCCTGCCTTTGAAGGGTTCAAGAGCTTGAATCGCATTCAGAGCAGACTCTACAAATCGGCTCTGGAGAGTGATGAGAATCTGTTACTGTGTGCCCCGACCGTAAGTAGAAGAGAACAAAAACAGAAAACACTTTCAATAAACAAGAAAGACTTGAAATAAACAGGAAAGAAGGGATTTTGATTTTAAACCCTCACTCTTTGGCGGGCAAATTCAGCTAATCCATCTTAACCGTCAAAATCAATTATTAAGTGACAGTTTTTGTTTTGGTTACTTGATCCACAGGGAGCGGGTAAAACCAACGTAGCACTGCTGACGATCCTGAGAGAGATCGGCAAGAACATCAATCTGGATGGCACCATCAACACGGATGTCTTCAAGATCATCTACATCGCTCCCATGCGCTCCCTCGTACAAGAGATGGTGGGCAATTTCAAAAAGGTAAGACGGTAGACATCCCCCGGCGGAGTGAGACAAAAATTTCAAATTTTGGTCGCAAAGGCCATTATTTTGAAGTTTCTCTTTAAATATGCAAAATTGCATATATTCAAAGTAGTACCTCATCTGTCTCACTGTGTCTGACAGTGTGTATCACCCCTTCTATCTTGGCATCTGTGTGTTGACTCTGTACACATTGCATGAATGAATGAAGGGAAATTAATTGATGCTGGCCAGCCTTCGGTGCCGGGGTTTGACCGTACCTCACTGCCATCCTCTAACGGCATTACAAAACAAATTGGGGTATTAATGTGTTTACTTCACAACCTAGATCTCATGATTGAAGCATGGTTTCATGGCTTTTGCAGCTAATGCCATGTAATGCCAGTTTCATGGAGATTTAAAAAAACATTATTTTGCCGTCCCCTGTATTATCCGTTGAAATATTACGAACAACACACTTCTCTCGCTTTTTGAAAGCATCTTAATCATCATTGGATATATGATCTGATTTTTTACAGATTCAACTTGTTCCATTTTTCATTTTTGTTGTTTTTGGCAGGCGGCCGACGATGGTCAGGTAGAGAACAGCTGGTCATGCTGCTGGGTACCAACCACATTCAAGAGCAGACCACATATGCAACGATAAAACTGAAACCTTGTCTTTGTTTTTGATTGGTTTTCCAGCGTCTGGATTCCTACGGCATCACGGTCTCTGAGTTGACCGGCGATCACCAGCTTTCCAAGGACCAGATCCACGCAACGCAGATCATCGTGTGTACGCCGGAGAAGTGGGACATTATCACGCGCAAGGGAGGAGAGAAGACCTACACCCAGCTTGTCCGGCTGATTATCATTGTAAGTGGGTGTCGGAGTAAGTTGAACGAGTTGAACGAGTTGAACGAGTTGAACGAGTTGAACGAGTTGAACGAGTTGAACGAGTTGAACGAGTTGAACGAGTTGAACGAGTTGAACGAGTTGAACGAGTTGAACGAGTTGAACGAGTTGAACGAGTTGAACGAGTTGAACGAGTTGAACGAGTTGAACGAGTTGAACGAGTTGAACGAGTTGAACGAGTTGAACGAGTTGAACGAGTTGAACGAGTTGAACGAGTTGAACGAGTTGAACGAGTTGAACGAGTTGAACGAGTTGAACGAGTTGAACGAGTTGAACGAGTTGAACGAGTTGAACGAGTTGAACGAGTTGAACGAGTTGAACGAGTTGAACGAGTTGAACGAGTTGAACGAGTTGAACGAGTTGAACGAGTTGAACGAGTTGAACGAGTTGAACGAGTTGAACGAGTTGAACGAGTTGAAAGAGTTGAACGAGTTGAAAGAGTTGAAAGAGTTGAAAGAGTTGAAAGAGTTGAACGAGTTGAAAGAGTTGAAAGAGTTGAACGAGTTGAAAGAGTTGAACGAGTTGAACGAGTTGAACGAGTTGAACGAGTTGAAAGAGTTGAAAGAGTTGAACGAGTTGAACGAGTTGAACGAGTTGAACGAGTTGAACGAGTTGAACGAGTTGAACGAGTTGAACGAGTTGAACGAGTTGAACGAGTTGAACGAGTTGAACGAGTTGAACGAGTTGAACGAGTTGAACGAGTTGAACGAGTTGAACGAGTTGAACGAGTTGAAACACCCCTTCTATCTTGGCATCTATGTGTTGACTCAGTACACATTGCATGTATGAATGAAGGGAAATTAATTGATGCTGGCCAGCCTTCGGTGCCGGGGTTTTACTGTACCCCACTGCCATCCTCTACCGGCATTACAAACAAATAACTAAAAATCGGTTTTGGCTCCGTAGTTAATTTTGCAATATGTTGATGAGGTAAACTGTTATCGTTTGTTTTTTTGCATACAGGATGAGATCCACTTGCTTCATGACGACCGAGGCCCGGTCCTGGAAGCTGTCATTGCTAGGTGAATATTCAAATATCGTCTACGGATATTTTCCCAGACATCCATCTTTTTGTCCATTTGAAGTTGAGTACAAAAGTTGTAAGACCTAAACAAGAGCACTAGACAAAAGATTCAGACACGGCCGTAGTCTCTGCTAACAATTGCTGTTAAACCCTAACCGTTAGATCGCTTGTTGCAATGATTTACATTCTAGGACAATCCGTAACATCGAGACATCCCAGGAGGACGTGCGCCTAGTCGGCCTGTCGGCCACTCTCCCCAACTACCAAGACGTAGCCACCTTCCTGCGGGTCAAGCCCGAGAACGGCCTCTTCTTCTTTGACAACAGCTTCCGGCCCGTCCCGCTGGAGCAGCAGTACATCGGCATAACGGAGAAAAAGGCCATCAAACGCTTCCAGTTGATGAACGAGATTGTCTACGAGAAGGTCATGGAGCACGCTGGCAAGAATCAGGTGGGTAGGGATCGAAGCCGCGCTTGAAGTCGATGTCGCAGGTTTATTTTGTAAAATTGTAAAGAACCTGTGTACAAGTGTATGTTACTTTCATACCTTGTATTTCAGGCAAACATTCTAGAGTAATCCAGTGGTTTTTCGCCTTTTCTCCTGTTCTTTAGGTCTTGGTGTTTGTCCATTCACGCAAGGAGACCGGTAAGACGGCCCGGGCTATCCGAGACATGTGTCTGGAGCATGACACGCTGGGTAACTTCCTTCGAGAGGGATCGGCATCCACTGAAGTCTTGAGGACAGAAGCCGAGCAGGCAGAGGTAGGTATTAAAAAAAAAGTCTTGCAGCCAACTCGCGTCTTGAGTCAAAAATTTGTCGTGGACATGCTTCCTTCATTTGAATTTTGTCGGAGGTCGAAAGGACGGTGTAATGCATATATTTAAAGTAGTACTGTGTCCGACAGTTTGTATCACCCCTTCTATCTTGGCATCTATGTGTTGACTCAGTACACATTGCATGTATGAATGAAGGGAAATTAATTGATGCTGGCCAGCCTTCGGTGCCGGGGTTTGACCGTACCTCACTGCCATCCTCTAACGGCATTACAAACAAATAACTATAAAACAGTTTTGGCTCCGTTGTAATTTTTGTGGGCGGATTGGTTTCTTGGTGGTGGCCAGAGTGTAAGAAGGAAGCGTGGTTGAGTTATTCCTGCCTGGTAGGTTCAGTCGAAAGTCCTGACCCCCTCGACTTAGCGGGCGGGGCGCGGGCTAGACCTCGAACACACTGGGAAGTGATTGGTAATTGATTGCACGTGTAACTTATTGACGTGTGGTGACATGTAATGACATTAGGTGACTTGTCACTAACTGGTGATGAACTCGACTCCAACTCTCTTCCTCAGAACTTAGAACTGAAGGACCTGCTTCCGTACGGCTTCGCTATCCACCACGCCGGCATGAATCGCGTGGACCGTGCTCTGGTAGAAGATCTCTTTGCTGATCGGCACATTCAGGTGTTATGCTCGACAGCCACGCTGGCCTGGGGAGTGAATCTCCCTGCCCACACTGTCATCATAAAAGGAACGCAGGTATGAAAGAGAAACCTTTGATCCTGTGAAAACTAAAAAAAACTATATTTCAACTTAGAAGCCTATTTTTTTTTTTAATGTTACCTTTATAACCTATAACAAACCTGTATTTTTATTTGACCATACATTTGAGCAATTTTTATTGAAAATTATAAAACTGTCACCTGCAAATGTCACCTGCCATTTAGTAATAAAAAAACCCTTAACACCTGGTTTAGACGGTCGCGCCGAACCTCCTGAGTTGCTTTAACGACTATAGCAGTCAATCTTTCGCCATGTAGCACGCCCTGTCACTCCTAATTGTTTTAGATGTCGGACTTTTTCCGGACTTAATCCCCTTTTTTTTGGTTTGGTGCGACTGTGGAATGCCTCTCTGAACTAGGTGTAATATTTGTGTACAAGAATTACAAATTGGTTAAAATGTACCTTTGACTGATTATTATTTATTTGGTTGGCAGATTTACCATCCAGAGAAAGGCCGTTGGGTGGAGCTAGGCCCGTTGGACGTCCTTCAGATGCTGGGGCGTGCAGGGCGCCCTCAGTACGACACCAAGGGAGAAGGGATTCTGATAACCGGCCACAGCGAGCTACAATACTACCTGTCACTGCAGAACCAACAGGTGGGGTCAAGGGTCATTGTAGGTCATGGGTCAAGAGTCATTGTAGGTCATGATCCATCCATCTAATTGTGTGAATTTATACAAACTTCTCACAACAGAAAATAATTAACCATTAGCTGATTGTTGCTTTCTCCATAAACCCTGACCTTCCCAAATACTCTTTGCATCATGGAGGATTTTGAAGGATTGAGCGATGGAAACAATTTGATGTTGATTTTGGAGGATGCATTGTGTGAAGTTTTTGGCTGTGCCTTGGATTGTTTAGACACGGATTATACTTCCCCCACTAATCCCCCACACTGCTTCTGGGTTTGCACTGCCTCAATGTATTAACATCGATTGTTGGAGGATTTTGCAGGATTAAGACAGTAGTCTCGCCACCAATAAACAAATTATTAAAAAAGAAGATTTTTGAGGGTTAAGAATTGTAATTTTTTTTTCATTTTTAGCAAAAATTCTTAGAAGAAAAGATTTAACACTTTAAATAAAAATTAAGAATTGGAATTTTGTTTCTAGAAATTGCTGGAAAATGTATCCTCATTTTAAAACAAGAATTTATATTTCTGATTAAAATCAGCTGCCTGTGGAGAGCCAGTTTGTGACCAAACTCTCCGACAATCTCAACGCGGAGGTGGTCTTAGGTAACATCCAGACAATGAAAGACGCCGTGACCTGGCTAGGGTATACCTACCTGTACATCCGCATGATGCGTAACCCGACCCTCTACGGGATACCGGTGGACTCCAAGGACAAGGACGCCTACTTGGAGACGCACCGTATCAACCTGATCCACACCGCCGGGTGTATGCTGGACAAGAACAACCTGGCCAAATACGACAGGAAGTCGGGGCATTTTCAGGTCGGTAGTTGTTGCTGCCCTTTCTGTTGAAGTTTTATTTAAGTTTTGCAAACCAAAGGTTTCATTTCATTTACGAAGTTAGTATTCCAAGTAGTCTGGTGTGAAAGGTCGTTCGTCACTGGTTCACTGCCCCTCCATGTTCTAACCACGGCTGGGCTTGACTGGTAGCCACGCTGTATAGAATTTGGAGGAATAGAAAAATAATCAACAAAAGACCACATGCATCTCTCTATGGTGTATGTGTACTCAGTTGACTAACAAGGCAAAAATTTATTCCTTTTCATTTATTTTTCCCTTTTTATCTCAAAAATGTTACATTTTATTCCAGAATGCCATCTAATAATCGTTTGCAATAGCATAGATTCTGTTGTTGTTGGTTTAGGTCACTGAGCTGGGTCGTATTGCCAGCCACTATTACTGCACTAACGAGTCTATCGCCACATACAATAGTCTGCTGAAACCGACGCTCAGCGAGATAGATCTCTTCAGAGTCTTCTCTCTCTCCAGTGAATTCAGAAACATGGCTGTCAGAGAGGTAAGAATGCACCCATCTACCCAGGTAGTAATTTAATCCAAAGAAACTATTTTTGGACAAATACTCCTGTTTCTTTCTTGAATACTCGTGAGTTTTTTTTCTAACATGAGTTTTTTTTCTAACATGAGTTTTTTTTCTAACATGAGTTTTTTTTCTAACATGAGTTTTTTTTCTAACATGAGTTTTTTTCTAACATGAGTTTTTTTCTAACATGAGTTTTTTTCTAACATGAGTTTTTTTCTAACATGAGTTTTTTTCTAACATGAGTTTTTTTCTAACATGAGTTTTTTTCTAACATGAGTTTTTTTCTAACATGAGTTTTTTTCTAACACGAGTTTTTTTCTAACACGAGTTTTTTTCTAACACGAGTTTTTTTCTAACACGAGTTTTTTTCTAACACGAGTTTTTTTCTAACACGAGTTTTTTTCTAACACGAGTTTTTTTGTAACACGAGTTTTTTTGTAACACGAGTTTTTTTGTAACACAAGTTTTTTTGTAACACAAGTTTTTTTATAACACGAGTTGTTTTCCTACACCTGAAGCAATATATGTCAACGTTTAACAAGTTTTTGAATGCTGAAAACGGTGTGAAAACATGGTATGTTCTCCAGAAGGTTTGTTGTTAATGCAGTGTTCCGGGTGCTCTTAAAGATGAGTTGGTAAAACAAAAATAATTAAAATTTATTTTGTTATCAATTGAATATTGCTGTCTAATTTATTCGTTTTTATTTGTTCCCTAAATATTTCTCAATATTTATTTTCAATTCATAACTGTTTACCGTGCAGGAGGAGAAGTTGGAATTGACTAAGCTACTTGAGCGAGTACCTATCCCTATCAAAGAGAGCATCGAAGAGCCTAGTGCTAAGGTAACTAGCTGATTTAAGGTGCCCAAATAGGATCTTGCAATGCTAAAACCTGTCGTGAATTGAAATGTTAAGCGCGATCGCACAGAAATGCACTTGCGCGATCGATCAATCCGGTAGAAAATCTCTGACTTTACTTCCCGTGAATCTGCGCTATCGGTCAATCATGGAGGAGTGTTTTGTAAAAGGAAAGTAAATTCTTTCCTACCTGATCGCAGAACTCACAGATTCACCGATCGTGCCCAACATCAGGAAAACAATCACTGTGAATTTGGCCCGATTTGCAATAATTCTGCGATCACGTTTTCCCCGTTCCAGGTCAATGTGCTGCTGCAAGCCTTCATCTCGCAGCTTAAGTTGGACGGGTTCGCCCTGGTCTCTGACATGGTCTACATCACTCAGGTATAAAAGAAAAACGAAGGCCACAAATCACTCTGACATAATGCTGTCAAAGTGGGAAGAATTGTTTATTTGAATATTATCGAGTGTCGATAAGTAATAGATTGTACGTACTGGTTTCCAGTAAACAATTCATTCAAACCAATGATTTTTTCCATTCTTTGCAAGAAAATTGCAAATTTTTCGATATCGACTTTATTTTATTTGTGAATGGAAAGGTGGCAAGTCGATCCTTTGGCCTATATCTTTTCCTCACAGATTTGAAGGTTGTTCAGGAACTATTTTCAGATGTCAGCTAATGATGAGTGAAATTTTTCTCACAGGACGTAATCCTGATTTCTGATGAGAGACGATTTCTGATGCTGTGTAGTCTGTTTGTTGATTAAACTCCTTCCTTGTCTATCTGTCTGTTTTCTCAAGATAAAAATGATGCAAATATAGGTAGTGATGCACTTCATATCATTCCATTTTGCTCTGCCCTTGAGATGAGTCTCACAAAATAAATCCAGACATTATTCATACACTTCCTATAAATTTTATTGACACAATTAATATATTATAATTAACTGGACAGTTAAACAGGAGGCCCTACTAGTCCTGGGGGACTGGTCGTGGGGGGTTGACCAGACGCTCGGAGCCATTGTCCCCTCATCACCCGGAGGTATGTGGACCTGTGAAAATACCGGCGGGGCCCGAGCCTTAAACTGCAAGGGAAACGGCCGGCCTTGCGGGACAGATTTAGACAGGGTGCCGTGTGTCTGGGGAATCCTCCGTGGCCCGCCTTCCACGGGATTCTCCTGGAAAACTGCCTAGAATCAGTCTATCGTTATACTTCTATACAATGGTTTTTCATTCTTTTGAATCGTTCTCATTCTTTTCCTGTGTGATAATTGTTCTTTCTGTCTCCAAGTTCTTATATTCTCCACAGTTCACTTGATTGGTTTTTTTTATTACTAACTATTGTCTTATATATGTACACATTCCCGCCGTGAATATGGCCACTGATGCCGGTACAGCGTTAAACCCAAAACTCACTCACTCACTCATATCATTCCCCAAGAAAGTGTCTTCTGTGTTAAGATAGAACAGTTTATTTATTTATTGAAATCGTTGTTTTTTTTCGTGATTGGCTTTTAGTCTGCTGGGCGGTTGATTCGTGCCATCTTTGAGATCGTCCTTCACAGAGGCTGGGCTCAACTCACCGATAAGACCCTTTCCTTAGCCAAGATGATAGACAAGCGAATGTAAGTAAAACTATACACTTAGAAAATAGTTTGTTTGCTTCTAAACACCTTCCTTGGAACTGAACCCTTTGATTTTATTAAGATTTGTTAGACACCCTAGGGTCTTGGGATTAAAGAATAAACCCTTTTCCAAGATTTCTTTGGGAAATTTTCTGGCAATGAATCTTTGGTGTTGCTCGAACTGCAAATAGATATCCCTTCAAAGCTGCGGCACGCAAACAATCATGAAGCTACATTTTTATCATATTGTATTCTCAACATCAATCTTAAAATTAACCCCCTTATTTTTTTATTTTTTTTATTCTACTCCTAGGTGGCAGTCTATGAACCCCTTGCGGCAGTTCCGCAAGATTCCCGAGGAAGTCGTGCGTAAGATTGAGAAGAAGAACTTTCCCTGGGAGCGCTTCTACGACCTGGGCCCCAATGAGATCGGGGAGTTGATCCGCATGCCCAAGATGGGCAAGACCCTGCACAAGTACGTTCACCAGTTCCCTAAGCTGGAGCTGGCCACACATATCCAGCCCATCACTCGCAGCACGCTGCGTGTCGAGCTGACCGTCACCCCGGATTTCCAATGGGATGAGAAGATTCACGGAAACTCGGAGGTAACTTGGAGTAATTTTTTTTTTTAAAAAGCCACAAGTTTTCGGTCACCAAGACACAGAATAGCCGTGCCTTAAATTATGAAGACAAGGAGTATAGTGTAACAAAATGTTTATCAATTTTGTTTATTTATCAACCACCGTTCTAAATGTGCCTGCTTGAAGAATTGTTTGAAGTACATTAATATATTCTGCGGAGTGTGACCTGGTGGTGTGCGATCGTGACTCATGATCAGAGTGCCGGGGTTCAAATCCAGCTACGCCAACCTGACTCCGCAGTTTACTCATTTCTAATAGGCCTCGTGTTTTCAGCCAGTACAATTGCCATCTAGGGGATCAGACCCAGCAAGAACAATCATTTTGTAGACTCTTCCTCCATATGCTTACCACAGATGGGCCATGATTCATGCCCAGTCTGCACAATAGTTGGAGGAACATAAAATATTCGGCAAAAAGACCACATGCATCTCTCTATGGTGTATGTGTACTCAGCTGACTGACATGTACGCTCTAAGCTTAAGAGTCTTGAAGTAAAGTTGTCAATTTGATTATACAATAACCCAGCAATTTTGTTTCCGTTAATTTTGTTTTCAGGCGTTTTGGATCCTCGTTGAAGATGTCGACAGTGAAATCATTCTGCATCATGAGTATTTCTTGCTTAAGAGGTAATTATCGTTTCCTTTTTTGTTTGAGATTTTGTTTTGTTTTTACCTGAGCATTTATCAACACTTTTTGTCAAATTTGAGGAACCTCTAACATTGGGCCAGATGGCTCAATTGGTCGAGCACGGCGTAATGGTAATCGGGAGGTCACGCCACCTGCATGAATGTGATCGAGTAACACTAACCACCTTTCATCACTTATTTATCATACAGAATAGTAACCAAGATGAATTCTTTCACAAACCTTTTTCTTTTCTACTTTGTGACTTCAATGTGTTCTTTACATTCAACAGCAAGTTTGCCCAAGATGAACACATCGTCAAGTTCTTTGTTCCCGTCTTTGAGCCTCTGCCTCCTCAATACTTCATCCGTGTTGTCTCAGATAGATGGATCGGTAAGTTGGGCTTGGTGTCGGTCTGTCGGATTGTCTGTCTCTCTTTATACCCATAAAAATTGTTGTTTTTTTGTCTTTGCTATCTAAAACTGATGTTGTATCCCCTCCTCCCCCCCAGCCTCTGAGACGCAGCTGCCTGTGTCCTTCCGTCACCTGATCCTGCCAGAGAAGAACCTTCCTCCTACGGAACTCCTCGACCTCCAGGCTCTGCCCGTCTCTGCCTTGAGGAACTCCACTTTTGAAACCTTGTACAGCAGCAAGTTCTCTGTCTTCAACCCCATACAAACCCAAGGTACAGTCGCCATCTGAAAATGCAGTCATGGAATTATCCTATGTGCAATTGCAGCAGTTGTAAGGTCCATGAGAGACAAGTAACCATGATATCTAATTAATGATTCAGAAAAATTATCCAAAACCATTACTTATACATGATGGATGTATAACATTTTAACAATTTGGGGTTTGTTCGCTGAGCTCTTAAAAGCTCCGTCACTGACATTACAAAATGCTGGAATTCCTTTATAAAATTAATAACTAGGTTAGGAATTTCTCTGAGAACCTCACTTGAATCTATTATGTTCTGTGTAAAAACCTTCGCAATAACTTCATGGTTGTGTTTCGTTTTGTGAATTTGTGATGGGTTGATTTTCTTGCAGTTTTCAATGCCGTGTACAACATGGACGAGAACGTGTTTGTCGGAGCGCCGACAGGCAGCGGTAAGACCATCATAGCGGAGTTTGCCATTCTGCGAATGTTGACCCAAGCTCCCGATGGAAGGTGTGTCTTTGTCACTCCACTAGAAGCATTGGCTGAACAGGTAAATTTTCCCGAAAACGAGTTGTAATTAAGTTGTATATTATTTGTCCCCTGTGAAAGTAATTATCCATGGCGCACTGTGGTACAATCAAACCTGCCATTGCGGCCACCTTGATACAGTGGCCACCTGGCTTAACTGGCCACCTTTGCTTGGTCCCAGTTTGATTCTTGCATAAACATACCATACCCATGCCTTGCTAATGCGGCCACTGCGTAACGCGGCCAGTGGCCAACCCATAATGGCCCACTGCAAATAAAATGTGTACAATTACATTGCCGTGAAACCTGTGTACTCTGACCGTAGAAATGAAGTGCGCCCTCTGTTGACTTTGAAATCTCCCCTGTTGTTGGTTCCTGGACTTCATACTCGTGTTTTATACAAACGGTACCGAGCGCACAGACTAAAATAGTTCTTGTCGCTGCAACACATGTACTTGCTATAGTGGCCACTTGCGTATAGTGGCCACGGAAACCGGCACCGTCGATGGCCACTATATCAAGGTTTTACTGTATATTGACGCCCTCCTTTACTAATAAACAGTGTGGCTATTCCGTTTCCAGACTGTTCATTGGCATAAGGAATAAAGAAATGCCAATTAAAGAGCATGGAGTTTCTATCAGTATTCTTCATGAACTCTGTTGGCAGACATTTTACGCTTGTTGTCCAAGAATTGCACATTCGTACCTTCCATCATAAATTACTTGCGACCAATTCACAATTTAAAATGAAGGAGTAATGAAGGAGAGATACTTACCTTGTAGTATTTACCCGTCTTGCGTCCCTCCCCAGGTCTACACAGAGTGGTACGCCAAGTTCCAGATGCAGCTAGGCAAGAAGGTGGTCCTCTTGACGGGAGAGACCAGCACGGACCTCAAGCTGCTGGCTAAAGGAAATATCGTCATCAGCACACCGGAGAAATGGGACGTGCTGTCACGCCGCTGGAAGCAGCGCAAGAATGTCCAGAACGTCCACCTGTTTGTGGTGGACGAGTTGCAGCTGATTGGAGGGGACAACGGGGTGAGTCTGTTATTCATGTCACAGGATTTAGTCTCTGTACTTTGTTCAAAGGAAGAGTTGGGAAAGACCACAACTCTTCAAGATGTTATTGGCATGTACTTTATTTACTCTATTTACTTTAGAATAGAATAAGGTGCTTGTATTTCGGGCCATACATGAGAAAACTAGTAAGTGATTTTTATTTAGTTAGATTGTAATTATTATTCGACCACATTTTCACACCTGCCCCGATTTTTGATTTATTAATTTATTCTTTTATATATATTTTTGTATATATTTGTTTGGTTGTTCATATATTTTATCTTTTTCATGCAAATTTCTTACCAAATCACCAACTTTGTTTTCCGACATAAGCAAGTTTGCATGCATGCAATCTTACACTCGCTCCCACCGCTAGATAACAGTAAGAACTGTAATGAAAAGACAGGAAAACCAGCGTAGTGTATACTCGAACGTTCAAACTTTGACAACCTAAAAGATTTCATGCAAACGGTGTTGAAAACTATCAAAATCTTGGTTGCAGCCTGTTCTGGAAGTCATCTGCTCTAGGATGCGATACATCTCATCTCAGATCGAACGCAACATCCGCATTCTGGCTCTCAGCTCCTCCTTGGCCAACGCTAAGGACATCGCTCAATGGCTCGGGGCTAGCACCACTAACACCTTCAACTTCCATCCCAACGTCAGACCTGTACCGTTGGAGCTGCACATACAGGTACATACTGAAAGGTCCTTGTAGCAGTTTATAAGGTCGAGCCTAATAGAGCCAATAGTCGATGTTTATATTTTCAGAATCTCTATAGTAGACGATGATAGTATTACCAAAATAAAATAAATCAAAATTGTATACTTGGTTTAAATAAAATATTTGGTTTAAATAAAATATTGCAGCAGGAACTTGGCCACTGGCCAAAGTGCCTTACATAAGCACAAATGGGGCTTCTGTGGCTTCGGCTAAGACTTTTACCGCTGGAGTACTACATTGAATAGCTCTAGCCACATACAGCAGAGCCTGTTCATGGCTTAAACTATTTTATAGGGCTGTCCGCAGTGATACTTTGTATCACGTTTAAGTTACTTGATCCTTGTACAAAGCTCTCTGATTGTGTTTTCAACGTCTCAGGGATTCAACATCACCCACACCGCCTCCCGTCTGATTGCCATGGTCAAGCCCACTTACAATGCCATCTTGAAGTATTCCCCCAACAAGCCCGTCATCGTCTTCGTGCCGTCTCGCAAGCAGACCAAGCTGACGGCCATCGACCTCTTGACCTACGCCTCGGCTGAGGACACGGAGGACAGCCGCTTCCTTCACGTTCCTAAGGAGGACCTGGCCGGCCACATCAGCAAAGTCAACGATGAGGTATGTTCTCCTTGACGAGGGTGCGACCACTGTCAGTCGGAGCAAGGCTTTATACTAATAAACAGTCAATTTTACTCCAGCCATTTCATGGAGATCATTTAGCAAAATGTCTGTCGTGAAATACGCTTACTGATAGAAAAAATTGAAACATTTGTATATCCTGCACATGATGAGTGTAATTTATCACAGGACGTAATCCTGATATGTGATGAGAGTAACCTCTGATGCTGTAAGATTTTAAGATTAAAACCCTCCAGTCATGTAGGATTTGCATAAATGCATATTCAATGCTAACAAAGTTTCTGATAATGCTTTTGATTTGATTGATTTCCTTCATTTGATTGCGTTTTTATAGCATTGAAGGGATGAATTGTTCGCGTCATATAGTCGATATGATTGATCCCCCATTTCAACTGCAGACCCTGTGCGAGATGTTAGAGAACGGCATAGCCTATCTCCACGAGGGCTTGTCAGAGCTCGAGAAGAAGGTAGTTGAGCAACTCTACACCTCCGGAGCCATCCAAATCGTCGTGGCTGCTCGTAACATGTGCTGGGGCATGACCTTCCCTGCCCATCTGGTAGTTGTCATGGACACCCAGTATTACAATGGAAAGATCCATGCGTGAGTATTAACACATTTTCATTTACTTCTTTGTTAAAAGTGTCATTTGTATGGTTTCGGGAAAACTGATAAACAAATTTGAATGTTTGTTTTCACCCTAGGTATGTTGACTATCCTGTGACCGATGTCTTACAGATGGTAGGGAGAGCCAACCGACCCGACGTTGACCACGAAGGTAACATTTATCCCATCTATCAGGGTGACACGCTATCACCGTTGTCGTAAAAAAAAAAGGATCATTTTTGGAGATTTGTTTTAAAGTGCTGGTGCCTAAAAGTACAGTACTGGGATTGTTTTTAATTAAAAACAATTGGATTGCATGTGATGAGTGAAAAATTCTCACAGGACGTAATCCTGAATTCTGATGAGAAAAAACCTCTGATGCTCCGTCTCTCTGTCTTGAATCTGTTTGTCTGTCCGTGTGTCGGGCTGTCTTTCTGTCAGTTGGCTTCTCGTTTGTCAGTTAGGCTTTTGAAAATCATATGGTACCCTAGTGTCCTCAGATTCATACTTAAGGGCTGCACTTAACATTTGAGTTAAAAGTTAAATATTGAACGGTCATAGTTTGTGCAAAGAGGAAACACAGTTAAATGACTCTCTAATCACATCTACATCTTATTCTCTTATTTTCCCGTTTGTTTGTTTTTGTTTCATTAACCAAAATGTGTCTGGTTTTTTTTCTTCTAGTTGGCAAGTGCGTGATTCTCTGCCAAGGTTCCAAGAAAGACTTCTACAAAAAGTTCCTGTATGAGCCGCTGCCGGTGGAGGTGAGTTTTCTCTCGAATAATCGTAAGAAGTTGTAAAAAAGAAAATCCCCTGTTTTCCAGAAAGATTGGAGTGAAAGATTTCCTGTCATATTTAAAAAAAATTCCCGTTCCCTCCCCTAGTCTCATCTTGACCACTGCCTTCACGACCACTTCAATGCGGAGGTGGTTACCAAGACGATAGAGAACAAGCAGGATGCGGTGGACTACTTGACGTGGACGTTTCTGTACCGACGCATGACGCAGAACCCCAACTACTACAACTTACAAGGTTCGTCGGTGTCGTAACATCTTTCCAATTGTGATTGCCTATTTTTTTAGTCAAGGAAGCTTTAGCAAGTAGGTCTGTCTCAAATGACGTCATTCTAACAGATCAGCCACGGGCATGGGCATTTAGAGCATCAACTTCCATAACTCGCATTGGCTGCGCCGTATTTCGAACACATTTCGAGCAACAATTGCGCATTTGGACAATTTTTCACACTGCTCGATTGCGTAGATTACGCAGTTGCTGTTCTCCTACAAAGGTGGCTCTTTGAGAGAGATCTATACATATGCCTTGTATGAGCCCTTCGAAAAGCACAAAGCCCATTTAACAGTGTTGAAATACTGGGTTAGAGTAGGTTTAAGAAAAGACATATTTATAGAAAACAAAAATCAAGTTAAAAAATATACTTGTTAATGGCTGTTTGGCTGTAATTATTAGTAACCCCTGTTAATGAGTCAATAATTTTGATTGCATTCTGTATTCAGGTGTGACGCATCGACATCTGTCTGATCACCTGTCGGAGCTCGTGGAGAACACCTTGCAGGATTTGGAGCAATCCAAGTGCATCAGCATCGAAGATGAGATGGACATCTCCCCGCTGAACCTGGGCATGATCGCCGCTTACTACTACATCAATTACACCACCATAGAGCTCTTCAGCATGTCTCTCAATAACAAGACGAAGATCAAGGGTCTGATTGAGATTATCTCCTCAGCTGCTGAGTACGAGCAGATCCCACTCAGGCACCACGAGGACTCGGTCATGAAGCAGGTGAGTGGCTAGGGGATTAGCTCGTAGGATTAAGGGGATATAGGATTAGGATAGGAAACCAGATCTATCTTGCTGTGTGTCAGTGTGTATCACCCCTTCTATCTTGGCATCTGTGTGTTGACTCAGTACACATTGCATGAATGAATGAAGGGAAATTAATTAATGCTGGCCAGCCTTCGGTGCCGGGGTTTGACCGTACCCCACTGCCATCCTCTAACGGCATTACAAAACTACTACTGCACTACAAACTGTGTGTAAGTTGTCAGTTATGAGTTATCCTATGAGTATTAGTTTAACCAGTTGGCGTTCAATCCAATCAGGATCGAGGATTTAAGTTTATCTCTATTTTGCTTGTTTCTCTTCATTTCAGTTATCGAGTCGTGTGCCCAACAAGTTGGCTAATGCTCGTTACAACGACCCTCACGTCAAGACCAATCTACTGATTCAGACCCATCTGGGCAGAATGCAGCTATCTGCCGAGCTACAGTCAGATACCGAAGACATCCTCGGTAAAGTAAGTCGGGCATATGAAAGCGTTTCTCAAAATATTTGTATTTACGCACAACTATAATACTTGCTTACTATTATTTTCTGGTTGAAAGGCTCTTGTGTAACCCTAACCCCGAGGGTATTTTGGTTAGACACCCTGCTTGTGACAAGCCTGCCAGTGCAGCAAAATCCATCAGGTCAATAGTCTCAAAGCGAAAATGCCTCGGAGTCTGTCGTCACCAACTTCAGCCCTCTACCATCAGTGCTTGGAGTGCATATTGTAAATGGCTCCTTTTAGCCAAGATATGACATCTCCTCTAACCCTCTCTTTCTCTCGTACTTTTGTTGTCTGTCGTACAGGCGTTGCGTTTGATCCAAGCCTGTGTGGACGTCCTGTCCAGTAACGGCTGGCTGTCACCGGCCCTAGCCGCGATGGAACTGGCCCAGATGGTGACTCAGTCCATGTGGAACAAGGACTCCTACCTCAAGCAGCTTCCCCATTTCTCCTTGGACCTCATCAAGAAGTGCACAGAGAAGGTAACGAGTCCGCGAGCATGTGGATGCGAGGCTCGCCCGACTGTTAAATTGATGTGAAAAGTTCTAGGAGATTTTGTCTCGATAGAAATGTTTGACCATTGGTAGTGCAAAAACTTGATGCGACATCCCAAAATCCCAATCGTTCGACAAATTTGTGTTTGCAAACCTAAGTATTTGCTTGATGAGTTACTTCCAGTCCTCTCTGATGTCTCCTGCAGAGTGTAGAGAGCATCTTTGACATTATGGAGATGGACGATGACGATCGTAACGAGCTCCTTCAGCTAGCCGACGCCCAGATGGCCGACGTGGCAAGGTTCTGCAATCGCTACCCAAACATCGAACTGACTTACGAGGTGCAAGACAGGGATAGTCTGGAAAGGTAGGGCAAGACTTTGTCGGGGATGACCCTCAGTTCAATTCAGAGTTGCTTATAGTCAAGTAGCGCCTGATTACCGTGGAAAAGTATTTAATGAAATTGTGTTTATTTCCATAACTATTTGGTTGCTTCTAGCGGTTCTCCTGTGGTCGTCAACGTGATACTGGAGCGAGAGGATGAAGTCACTGGACCTGTCGTAGCTCCATTCTTCCCACAGGTTTGTTTTTTTGGTTTTTTCCTTCCGTAAAAAGTATTTTAAAAAACGTAAGAAGAGGACTCTTTAATTCTGCAGCCGAACAGTTTTTCTCTGGACAGAATATCGAGACGTGTAATAGTAGTAGAGTAGTTTAGAGAAAGATCTTTAGTTTAAATAGCAAGATATTTTTTTTTCTCGGGTAAAAATATCGCTTGCCAGATTGTTACAAAATAGTTGTTTTTGAAAGCCGACATACTTTTTACAAGACTTGACAAGTTTGCCAGTAATATATTTGGGGTGAAATAGTGGCCTATTTTTGCTGGATTAAGTAAATCCTCATCTTACTTATAGCTCCATGCATTTAGCCCTGCTTGCAGCCCTCAGGTAACATTGCCCGTCATTTCATATTTTGTTGCTTTGTTTTTTGGTCCAGAAACGCGAGGAGGGCTGGTGGGTGGTGATTGGAGACACCAAGACTAACAGCTTGATCTCCATCAAGCGACTGACGCTGCAGCACAAGGCTAAAGTTAAGCTGGATTTTGTGGCCCCATCTCCGGGTATTCACAACTACACCATCTACTACATGAGCGACTCGTACATGGGCTGTGATCAGGAATACAAGTTTAGCATTGAGATCCGCGAGGCGCGGGATACCAGCAGCGAAGACAGTGACGAAGAGAGCTCCGACGACGAGTAGGGAATGGGTGGGCGCTTAGCGCAAATTTGCAGAGGGCGCTGTTTAATGAAGTCTGGGACACAGCAGCGACAAGACAATCGATAAAGACAAGTTGTGGCGTAGTGTGGCTGTCTAAACATGCGGCATTGATTGAGGGCGCTGTTCAACGATGCCGAGGATACCGGTGATGGGAATGGCGGCGTCATCCAAAGGGTAGCCCCGTTTGGCATTACACGTTCTCAAACGTAGAGACTTGAGAAAATGATTGCTATCGCGGCGCAAGTTTGTATGGTTAATCGTTTGTATTCTTAATCATCTTGTATATACAGAATTAAGCTGAGGAAAAAAGTGGAACAGAGCCTAGTTTTGTAAATAGGGTTTCGCTGAATCTAGTCTACTTTTGTTCTTAGAAATTGGCATGCAACATTCCTTAAAAAAAAATAAAAAAATCATTGTTTAAAAAATGTCATAAGCTGGTTTCGTTGAATCTAGTCTACTTTTGTTCTTAGAAATTGGCATGCAACGTTCCTTAAAAATTTTTTAAAAAATCATTGTTTAAAATATTTCATAAGCTTGAGGCATATTTAGATATGCCTTTGTAAAGAGTTATTACGGTACTGCCTGAATCTACATCTTCAAGCAAAGAAGCATTTAATGAAATAAACATACGAGTTAAAATTTATTTTTCAACATCAACGTCACAAGTTGTCCAATATATTTGATCTTAAAACACCTGAATTTTTTAAACGGGATTTTGAAGAAAGGTGGCATATTAGCTTCATCAATATAAACTTATTTATGTTTCTAGTCAAGGAATACATTAATTTGACCTTGTACATAAAAGTTTAGAGTACCTCTTAAAATATTTGAGTTTGTAAACCATTTTATTAAAGCAGTGATATTAAACCTAAATTGATTACCGTGGTGAATTTGTAAGACGATCCGATTTAAATTCAAATTTGGCTTAAGCTTTTTTTTTTTACGACAGTTTAAAACCAAAAATATACAACTACTTTCACAAGTTCAAAATATACAATATAAATAATTTTTTCTTCAAAACTAGAATACATTTAAGAACACTTTTTGCAATACAAACAAATAACGGCTTGGAGTGCTGTATACATTATGGCCGAGTTCGGGCGAACTCTGTTCTTACGCTCGAACAGCGGGAACGCGACCCGTGAACATTGCACTCGGAACAAGAACACACACCACCTATCCATCAGGGTTTTGCAAGAACAAGTTACGCGTGTCAAGAATAGACCGCCCGAACTCGGCCCTAGCTCCTAATTTTCCACTTTTAAGGAAATTATTTTGTTGAAATGCTGTCAGCTTCCTTGTTTTATTGAATGTCCATGTAAGTTTAAATATGTGAATAAGAGAAACAACAACCAGTTGTTAGTCTTTGTCTAAGATATCTAACTGTAGTACAATCGTCACTTCTATTGCATGTCCTACATCTACATGTATTACTAAGCCAATTGGCACATAAGGCACAATAAGTTACATCACAAACAACACGTATAAGAACCTATTCTATTGGTTCATCCTTGCCTGGTCCCCCTTTTCGACTCGACCAATCGCTGATCAAAGATTCTTAACTGGTACCCTGTTTACATCTTTTGGTTGTAGCAGACGACTTCATTCAGATCGTAGCCAGACAGAGCAAAGCTTTGACCGCACTTGTTTGTAAATTGGGCGCCGGTCAGCTGGGTGTCCGATACGCTCTCGCTGAACATCAACTGAATCTGAAAATAACACAAATCAAGATGTTGCATAGTCTAGATACTGAATTAAAGATGTCTACGAAAGGATGAGAAGACGAGAATTGTCCGTTACCTGAGTTACATCCCTGTCTTTGGAAACTGACCACACCCTGACAAAGGTGTCTTCAGAAGTTGACAAGAGCTAGGAATCAAACACACACAAAAAACCTGACTGAATAACGGCATAGAAAGTGTTTACAGTAATCATCTAAAATCCACCCAGAGGTTTCAATGGATTTGCAAATGGCAGAGTTTAGCCACTGACTACTATGTGATACTTGATAACTCTTCAATTTGCAAAGGATGTGTGCCTCACCAATCCAGCGGTCGGCGCTATATCAATGGCATGTATCCACTTGGCGTGGGCGCAGATTTCGGAGACCAGAGTCCCCCTTATGGCTTCGAACACCCTGATGTGACCAGACCCAAACCCCCCGATCACCAAGCCGTCAAATAAACACACCGACGAACAAGTTGCTCTGGAAATATACAATCGATTAAAAATAATGAAAAATAAAACGCGTACTACTGATTCAAACTTCATTAGCGTAAACATAAGCTGTTGATGTAAAGACTAAAATATTATAGGCACACCGCTAATAATAAAGCTTGCTTAGTCTAATAAGGTCTAATAGTGTAAGCAAGTATAAAGAGGATGGACACTGACTTTGAATGTCTTTGGCACATTTAATTTAAACAACTTGTGATAATTAAACTTCAACTCCAGAAGAAAAAAACAAGCATAGGTCAAACCTTTAAATCTGTAAACGAGAGAAAATACGGACACATTTTCTAAACGAAAACCAAGCCCAAGTAGTTGATCTTTACCCGCCACCATTAATCCGGCAGACCCTTGTGAATTTCTGCCCGGCCTGCCATACCATGATGCACCCAGAGTCGTCAGCCGATGCCATAATGGCGCCATCGCCGACCAGAGCACTGATGGGATAGGAGTGGCCAGTCAGCGACTCCGATAAAGTCACGTTGGTCCCTCGGGCCGGGACGTTGAAGACGAGAACTTGAGCTGTGGAGGTACCTACCAAGAATCAAGAGGAAAAAAATGGAATAGTGGTACTGGCCTTCCGATTAAATGACCCTGATTCGAACCCAACCTGGGCTGTGGATTGAGTTTGAATTCCCTGCCCGATATTCTCGGTTTCCTTGGTTTATGCACCTGTATTGCTAACACTCACCGATTGCAATGTAGCTGTCATGAACTGCTGCTATTCCTCTTGCAAAAGACATTCCTAAAGACAGAACACAAATTGCTGGGATCAATATTAAATTTTGGTACAACTATAGAATGCAGGGCCACTCAACCCCTCTCGACTTTATTTACCCTATCACATAAAATGGAGTGGCCCTGTATTCTATGGATGGTGCCGGGTATTGGGGTATACACACTGACCTCTACACCTGGACGGATCATTGTCCATATTCTGCCGTGCTAACACTTGAAGTCGGCGCGAACTGGAAGTGCAACATGGCGAACCCAAGACGTCACTGCTGTGAGCCAATGAAATGTTCAGGTGTAGAGGTCAGTGGAGTTACTCTGTACGTTTTGTATTTATAAACATTACGCAATACGTATCGTACCAACACCTGGACATTTCATTGGCTCACAGAGTGACGTCGTGGGTCCGCCATGTTGCACTTCTCCGCATGCCGACTTCAAAATAAAACAATGATGATCTGTCCATGTATAGAGGTCAGTGGGTATACAGGGTTAGGGTTAGGGTTAGGGTTAGGGTTAGGGTTAGGGTTAGGGTTAGGGTCAGTTCATTATATGTCCTAGGGTAAATAAAGTCGAGAGGGGTTGAGTGGCCTTGCATTCTATAGTTACTCCGATAAAAAAATTGATTTAAAAATAAATGTAATCGTCGTTACTCACCAACACTTGGATCAATGTGGGCAAGCGCATGCCAGAAAACCAAAGCAGAACCATCCGGCTCGTATACCTATTGCCACAAGACGGACAAAAAGAAGATTATTTTCTTTTAAGTCCCTGGACATAAACAATTTTGTTATTTTTTATTTCACTGAAATGGTTCAGACAAGTTTTATGTTTTCTGGGGTTGGGGTGGGGGATGCACAGGGAGAGATGGGACAAAGTGAAACCAAGGCTTAGATGCTTCTTGTACCTGTATTCCTCTTTGGTAGCAGAGAACAAGCAACGTCCGAGATGGTAACTGACAAAATTTTGCCTGGATCCGAGAAAAAGAAAAGACATCAATAAATGAACAAGTTGGACACATTTATTTGTAATTGTATTCTTTGTAACTTGAAGCGAATTCTTTTCCTGCCCAAGTTAAACTATGCAAATGTTAATGTTAAGTGTTATAACTTTTTTTTAAAGAAGAAACCATTTAGAGAGACAGTGGTTAATTTTGGCCAAACTGAAAAACCTGTTTTCTAAATTTAGGACGTTTGCATCAAAAACATTTTTTAATGCAAAGTATTTTTAATATGCAAATGGTAGATGTTAACAAAAGTTTATAAAATATAATAAATTGTATGAAAAAAATGACACAGAACCTGACCTAAAAACATAAAAACCATAAAGGCTGAGAAATAAATCACTTTTTTTTTAACGTAATTGTAAAATCCTGTTGCCATAGTAACCATCACCCACTCATTGATGGCCGTCTCACTTAGCATATGGAGCAAGTCAACAACAAAATAGCTTCCCTTTTTTCCCAACCAAAAATTGTTACACTTGCTTAGGAATTATTATCAAAATATATTTAAGGCGTCATCTACAAATCACGGTCAAAATACAGGATTAGAAATGAAGAATAAAATGTCATTTGTAACCTGCAGAATCATGGTGCTCTGTGGAGTTGGCGATGGGTCTTTGCAGACGACTTGCTTGTGACTGACGTTTGTCGTGTCGCTGGCACGGCTTGCCAAACAAACCACGGACTTGTGAACCACAGCATAAGTCGCCATGTTCTTTTCTGGGCTGTTCAGGACTGTAAGGTTGTTGTACAGCAGTGAAGCTGTGCCTTTCGTGTGAATTGGCTTCGATTTTTGGAACATTTTAAATGCAATTTTAGAGCTGCCTGCCAAGTGTGATATGCTGCTGTCTGCTTACAAAAACGAATCGATTGATATTATTTCGACAAGCCGCTGGAGGGCGCTAGACTTCAATACTGTTTTCTTTTTGTTGTCTCCGCGCCCGGCGGCCGTACCGTGTGCACGCTGACGATAGCATTGGAGGAATTACTGATACTTTTGGATAGTATTGATTCTTGGTATGTTTTTTATTACAATACAGTACAATCATTTAATGATTTAAGTATGAAACAGTTACCGTATTTGTTGTATTTATGATGCAGAAGCTAGGAGTTGTTTGAGACCGTCTAGGTCATGTATGTTGTCATTGAAAATCAATTTAATTTTGAAAAAAACAACCAGCTTTTCCTTTATGCGCTAGGCTGCATTCTCCCGGGCGGCGCGAGTGGCCGGGCGCGGCTCCTAGTACTACTACTGACCACTAGCCCCACACACTGTGGACCATGGAGGAATAATTCCTCCATGTGTGGACTAAGATGTGAAAGTCATCAGACCATGACTAAGCTTTAGATCTAAATGTTACTATACAATACTACATAGTTTTATAATGTTTTTATAGGCATATGGTATGGCGTCTGTGTCTTAATTGGTTAATATCAATATTCAATAAGAATATTATTAATATTACCAACAATTTAAGACACTGACGGATATACTAATTTCATATGTAAAAATTATAAAACTAAGTACATGTACATGTAGTAAATTGTGATAATTAAAAAATGATGATTGGGACAAAAAAAAGCACAATAACATTTATCTTGGAAAATATTTTGTATCACGAATAATGTACATGAACTTTCCTAAAAAAGAATTTTTTGTATGTCATCTCACTCTTCAGCAGTGTAGATGATGAACTACTCATGAAAGGTCAGTCGGACATCTCACTCACCATCCCAACTTCTTTGACTGGAAGCACCAACTACAAGATGGATTATGACACTGATAAGAACAGGAGGCGGCGCAACCTGTGCACTCGTCTATCTGATCGCTACCGATACATCAAGTTCTGTTTTCGCAGTCTGACTTACAACTTTTTTAACAACCGTAGTATGGCGCTTGATACGTGTATGGAACCTTTGTTTTGGCTTGTTAACCACATCACGAGATACATGGGACCGGTAAGTATTGTGACAATGTACTTGCAAGACGTTCGATAACGTTGGTTATTTTTGTTTATTAATTAGACTTGGGGTTGAAGCAACTTTTTCTTTCCATTTGACAGCTCATGGTCGTACTGGTCATTATACTCTCTTCCACTGTAGTCAGTGTGGTCTATATCTGCATCTTGCCTCGCTGCATAGAGAAAGAAGATCACGTCCAATTGGTCTTCCATCTGATCTTTGGACATTGGCTGCTCGTGAATATTGCCTTTCACTACTACAAGGGGGTTAGGACACCCCCTGGCTACCCACCCCAGGTAAAGAGTCAAATCAGTCACTCAGCCCCCATTCCTGCCACGCCCACCCCTGCCATGCCCACTTCTGCCATGCCCACTTCTGCCATGCCCACTTCTGCCATGCCACAACCCTGCCAAGCCCACCCATGTCACACCCCTGCCACGCCCACCCCTGTCCCACCCACCCCTGCCACGCCCACCCCCTGCCACGCCCACCCGCGCTACGCCCACCCGCGCCACGCCCACCCGCGCCACGCCCACCCGCGCCACGCCCACCCCATGGATGCATAAATCAAATACTCAAATTGTGTTAATGATTTTCTTTAACCCATTTCTTCTACTTTTGTTGTAGATCGTTTCGGATACAGGAGTTGCAACAATATGCAAGAAGTGTATTGCCCCAAAGCCGCCTCGAACCCACCACTGCAGTATATGTAACAAATGCATCTTAAAGATGGATCATCACTGCCGTATCCTTTGCAACAGTGTTCATTTCATTTGAGCACAGCCATTCTTGCCATTGAGAGGGGTACTAGTGCAGAAAGCCCCATAGGGATTAATAACTAATTTAAAATTCTGTCGTTTTTGTATTGGCAGATGAAGCATTGTATGACTCCTTAACAGCCAAAACAGCTTGGATTAATAACTGCGTCGGGCATAACAACTACCGCTATTTTATATTATTCTGTATCTACATGTGGACTGGTACCCTGTATATCTGCATCTCGGCCTGGCCACTTTTCAGGGAGGAATTCTTTGACGCTCGGGTACTGAGCCCTTTATTGTATTAACCCCAACAATCCCCATCAAGCCAAACTATTGTTTGAATCTGTTATGTTGGGTACATGGACCCCTAAACTGGTTGTCTTTTTTGTTGGGTTTAGGCATACCTCCAGAATTAGAGTCCAACAGATTGTCATTTGTCATCTCGTTTGTATATTTTTTTATATTATTTTTTTACAGAAAACATTTGACAGCCTTTTAGCTGGGTCTTTGCTCTTCTCAATGATGCACTCGTATCACGTTGCTGTGAGTATCATACGTGGTTTTCCTTTCACCTGTTAATTGATTATCAGTGTACGATGAGCAGTTATATGGCCGTAACTTGAACCCTGACTCTGCGAAATAAAACAGAAAGCAAGATAATTGGCAGACAATACCCCCCCCCCCCCCTCCTTTTGTGTTAATCATTGTGTTCCCGGAAATTTAGGAATTCTTTTCAGATATATATATATATATTTTAAATTTTTTTTTGGGGGGGGGGGGGGGTAACCCTCTGCCCTAAATTATGATGGGTAAGGCAATTAACTATGAGCTTACAGTAACTCTTTCTAAAAAATATTTTCCCATAATAATCATGTTCTTTAAAAACAAATCTGGTTTCCATAGAAGCAAAACAAGACTGATGCGTTGCTGGATCGAGTCTCGGCCCTCTCCGACTCAGAGTCTGCCTACCACAAGGCCGTCGTGTTTCAATTCATCATCTGTTTCAGCGTGCTTATAGCCCTGGGCGTCCTGACGGCGTGGCACGTACGCCTGATAAGCCGCGGGGAAACCAGTATAGAAAAACACATCAATGACTCGGAGAGAACGCGATTGAAAAAGGTCGATGTGGTGAGTGGCACTGACCTTGAGCATCTTTCACTGAGCGGTCCCCCTAACTTGTTTACACACTTTCATTTGCTCTGCTAACTCGGATCATAATACAGGCAGATAGGGGATGTGATTGTGCCTAATTTTGCACACAGTCAGAGTATGTCATGATAAAGATAGTTTGATATCGGGCCATTGATCACAAATTTACAGATAGGTAGAATAACAAGCAATTTTCAAAATGGCTGCATTGCATATTTTTTGCCTATATTTTTTTTCAAATATTTTTTCTATCTGCCCCACTATAACTACATCTTTTTGTCAGTTTTAGTCTTCAAATACTTAATAATTGAAGGGAACATTTCTTTTCTTTCACGTTTTTTTAAAGGTTTACAAGAATCCTTACAATTTTGGTGTCAAAGAAAACTGGAGAAAACTGCTTGGGCTTTATGGCGGCAGGTAAGACTAGACGTAGATGTTTATAAACTGCGGGAAAACATTTCATTGTCATATGTCACATTTTAGTAAATTATTGTGCATGTTAATTTTAATAACGACCAAAGCTACATTTTTACAACTTTTTCACATGACAGTGTCGCAAATCTTGTAAACAGGGTGGTCCAAAAAAACACCGGAACGGCCTATTATCAGTATCATCTGACCAGAAAAACTAGTTTTGATAGACGGGGAATTTTACTTGATGAAAAATGATACCAAGATCTCTGGATTCTCCTGATTTCGAGCAGTATTCTATGAACCAAGTGAAAGATTTCAATTTGTAACATTTATCGTGATTTCTCATCAGAACGTTTTGGCGGCACGCCCTCCTGCCTTCCTCTCATCCCCCAGAGCATGATGGGACACGTTGGGAATCACTTGTAACACCAGGTTACGTTCCTGCCGAAGTGGCATGACAACAGTAATTAATATTTAAACAATTATGCATACACTTGTAGCCTTTCTAGTTAAAGCAAACATTGTTTTGTTTGAGAAATTAACATTATCTCTCTTTTCTACTACCTATTTTCTACTACCTATTATATGCGCTTATGTGAAAACTTTTCAAATGCATGTAGCACGTTTTTCTGTAATTAGTGGTACATGTAGTTAACTATTATGAATGTTTTTTTATGAGTAGTTTCACCATATTTTCAACTGGCTATCGTCATACTGCAGGTTTCTTGTTTAAATTTTATTTATTTTGAATGGACTTGTATGTTTTTTTCTTGTCTTGACCATGGTGTCTCTTCATAGATATTTATTCAAATATCAAAACTGTTAAATACTAGTTTTTGTTTTTCCCTTCGGATAAAAGACCCTAACCACAAATCAAGAATATACTTTTATGCTCCAGGAAGTAGGAATTAGTAAGAAACTATCTCACCATGCAATGATAATCTTAATTGTATTTGAAAATCACAAGCAAAATCAAACACTAATTTTGTTTTTATTACAGATACAAAACATTTTCTATTAATTGGATAAAAGTCATAAAATTTAATTACAAAGAAAACCCATCATTATTTGACATCAAATATTTCACAATGGACAGATGTGTTACACATTTGTTTTATAGTAATTTTTTTTTATTTTTTTTTATTTTTTATAGAAGTATGAACAAAACCAACCCTTCAACATGGCTGCCATGTTGAAGGTCTCTACAACTATCTGTTTGAGTCTAAAGACTGTCTGTTGGTTCTTACATGTCTCCATTCTACACAGTACTACAGTGTGTTCAAATAATGAAATAATAAAATAATAAAATGTAATACAATGATTGCACCAATCATTGGAATGATTTTGAATATGCTGAATTTCTAACCAAATACTGAGATGTACACATGTACATGTATTGGCTCATTTGTGCCTAGCCTTGTGCAAATTTGTATGCAGTGTAGTGTAGTGTACATGAAGTAAACGGCTATTTTTCAAAATTGGGCACGTGACAATTGTAGAAGTCCATGATCCAAGATGCGACATGTCAATGCATACTATGTATTTGGCAGTTGTCAATATGCAATATCAAATTTGTCGTATAGACGATGTGCCTCTGTTTACACCTGTATTCAAATGTGCCCGTCAATATGCGCACGCATCATGTTTTACATAAATTTGGTTAAGAGTGACATCAGAGGTCACATAATTCAAAGGCGATCTGACCTGCGACGTCGCTCTATGTAAAACATGATGGGTGCGCATCACTGCCGGGCACATTTGAATACAGATGTAAACAAGTGATGTCAGAGGGCACATCGTCTATATTTTCAAGATATGAATCTATCTGATGGGGGTGCCACATTCAAGCCCTAAAAGGTTGCAGAAATAATTCCCAAGGGTTGGTTGTATTTTTTTTGGTACATGATGTACATCTTTCATTTCATTGAAGCATCATGGATTTCAGCTTCCAAGTCGATAGAAAAGCAATTGCTGTATTGATATCAAAGATATTGAAACTCGTATTAGCCTTTATTTCTTTGAAGACCGATTCTCAGCTTTTATTTTATTACATTCCATTCGAGAATGTTTATGAAAGCGGGAAAGAAATTCAAAACACCTTGATAAGTGAGGAGCATTGCAATTTATGGATTTTAATTTTTTATCTTGTTTATTGAAACATTTACAATCAGTTTGATGTATCTTTCAGTTGCAGTTCTAGAAATACTGATCTTTGATTTTTACAAATCCGAGAACAAAGATTGGTTGTATAATTAGATACAGAAGCATTTTAAACGTGGCCTCATTCACCCCCAAAAATGTTTAATGCTTTTACTTAAATGCGATAAAACAAGATTATAAAGATTGACTACATTCTCAAAACAGGAACTTTAAAAAGGGTTAAAACTTTTAGCTTTTTATACAGAAGATAAATATCAATTTTTACTTGTATGCAAAAACGAATGGTTTAATCACCTCGTACATCGTTTTGCAGGTTTTTTATAATTCACTTTTTGTTTAAACTTTACACCTGTATTTTAAGCCGAATCCCTGATGATTTTGGGTTATTTTTTGTACAAGGTGGCCCAAATGCTAAATTGTTTTTTACAACCTAATTTTAGTGATACTATACATGTACATTATCAATCTCGCATACTACTACATTCTTGTTATTACGCATCAGCACAGGATGTTGCGAAAGCCTCATTTGCAGGTGGAAACATGACCCAGAAAATTTCTGATTGACCAGAGAAATCCTGCATGAATATTGTTCTACATTGTATAAACACCTCAGTATAACATGTAAACGAATCAGTCACTGACGTGAAATTAACAATAAAAACTTTTAAGATATCGTGTGATGCAACTTTCTACAGCATTCGCCATCAAAACAAAATCAGATTTTTTGTCACTTGAGGTTCTTTCAGATTGAAATCGTGTATTTAAAAGGTAGACTTGTTTGTTCAGATACAATTACATTAAAAAAAGACAAAAGTTCTACAAACTGTACATTATTTCCAAATAAATAAAAAAAGAACAATAAGTTAGTGCAGCCGTTAAAAGCCAGCTGCACCAGCAATGACTAAAATAATTTTGTTTAACCAGTTCGCGCCGGATGACGTATATAAACGCACAAATTTCCCAAAATTCAAAACGGATGACGCATAAACACGCCAAGTTCAAGTTCGGAAATGTATGTCAGCAGCGCGCAAGGCTGGAAATGCGTGGGTGTGCTTCCCGGCACTATCAGCCTGAACCCGCTTCGGATCGAGTTTCGTTAAAAATAATCCCGCTCGTCGTTGTTAAAATAATCCCGGCGCGAACTGGTTAAAAAGGTCAACATGCAAGTGTTAGTTTGATTTAACATTTTTCTTTTCATTACATTTCTCTTCAAACAAATTATGAGGTAAATCGGACATACTAGCTATGTGTTTTACTCATTAGTTTTAAATATACATTTTAATTAAAAAAACAAACAAACATTGTGCACTGATAACAGTTTATTATACAATGCCTATCTTTTGATGGCCTTAACTCTTTTAATGTACTGTATTTTGATTCAATGATTTTGTAAAAGCTTCATCATGGCACAGCTGGTTTTGGAGCCTATGAATTATAATACACATCCTGTTGAATATTCAGTTATCCATTTATTATACAGACCATAAACATGTTTTATGACAGATCGCTTTTATCAGATTTTAGCAATTTCTTACCCCAAAATCTCATCCTCACTCAAAAAGCAATCATCCAGATGGAAATTATCGAATATATCTCCTTTCATTCCTTTTGTCATCTGTGGGTTGATGTCATCGTGGGATTGGTTGACAGGACGGACGAACACGTCGGCAGCAACGTGTTGAGTGAGGTCAGAGGTCAGCCGAGGTGGGACGCAATTGATGTTAGAGTAAACCTGGTTCGGAGGTTGCACGGCACGGGCTGCGTGACGTAGGGCAGCGATGAGCTCACTCGGGTTGACATGTGGCCTGTGGCCCTCGACCTCAAGGTCGGCTGGGGTCACACTAGGGGTCAGTGTGGCACTGGGAGTGCTCCCGACATCCTTACCCTGAGAGATGACTTCAGTTATATCAGAGTCCCCTATTTGGTAGTTGCCGTTCATGTCGTCGCTGACGGTCAAATCATTCAGCTCGGTTGTGGGCGTTTCCGGCCGGGCACCATTATTGGGGGTTTCGGGCCGGCTGCTTTCGTTACTGGCCAGGTAGTCACTGATGGCAGAAGAAATGGAGCTGTTGAGCTCGACATCCATCCTGCCGTCTTGCTCTGAGGAGGCTTCTGAGGTGGTGTCGGAGAAATGTAGTTCCTTCCTGTATAAATGAAATGTTAACCAAACATGTTGATTGCTTAGAAATCTATTACATTTTAAAAGCAACAAAACAATTATCAGATAACAGTGTGCTCAAATAAACATGCCTCATATAAGAGTACAAATAGGAAGAGAACATTCTAACAAATATTTATTTCAAGAAACTGAAAATTGTGATATACATGTATAAGACCTTTCTTTTTATGTTTTCATTTTTAGGATTACATCATGAGTCAAGCTGTATTTCTGAAACAGGAAACCTTTCCCGAGTCTAGTGCTTAAGCAAGAAATCAACACTTTTTATGAGAAGATCCTAAAGGTTTTCCAAGTAGAATTATCAAGTAAGGCTCCTTCCTTGACCCACCTTGCTACTCGCTCTGGTTTGTAGGTTCCCTCGGGGTCGTATTCGTGGAGCTTCAGACGCCACTGACGGATCAGGCCATCCCAAGCGCGTCGGCTACACTTTAGGAACTTGTGGGGAGTCGTAATATCCTTGTTCTTCACCCTCTTGAACCTTGAGTTTACAGTGATAGGAACAAGAAAGGGTCAAGAATGTACAATTACACTGCTATAAAAAAGTCATGCACAAACATCGCCCACAAATTTTAGAAGTTCTCCAATATCTGAATATTTGAAATGCGAGTATTAAAATTAAACACCAACTCACTTTGGAATCTGTCTGAGGTAGTGATCATATCCCAAGGTGTTCTTGCCCAGCGCTATCTGTTTCTGACGACGTACGATCACAGTCTCGTCCGTTTCATATTCTTTCTTGGGTTGAGAGTTAATGTTGATCCTTCTGATCAGGAGAAAGTAGAAACAAGTAAGAAATACATTCATAAATTTCAACTTCTGCAAGCAAAACAGCAAACAAAAATCCAGTATAAATGTACAATATATATTTTTGCCAGTAAACTAACCATCTCTTTTATCCTAAATTATGTAGAAAAGGGTCAAGTATTTGCTATGAACTTTACTATTTAAAAAAAATAGGATATCAAGACACCAAACTTGCTCTCTTTCGTTCGTTCGTTCAATTTGTCAAATAAAAGAAATAAAAATTGGGGGGGGGGGGGGGGGGGGGGGGGCTAGGGACGAAGATGGAGTAACCCTTTCAAAAAAACTTTGACACTTACCTATTCTCCTGGTCCTCGTTGCTTCCGTCGCTGGACTCGGACATTAGCAGACGTCGCTTATAGCGCATCATGTCTCGCATGGCTTGGTCTTTGCCCTCCTTAAACTGTTCAATCTGGCTAGCCCAGTCCTTGCTTGAGGATGTGCTGCTGTGTCGCTGCTTGCTGGCAGTAACAATATCCGGGGTACAGCTGTTGGGGAGAGTAGCAATTTTGGCAGCAAAATGAAAGGGTTGGGAAAGTGGTCCAAACGGAATTTCATGTGTGGCTGTATAAAAATGTAGCCAACAATAATTGTTTCATTCTAATCAAGCATGTCATTGTCAAGAATATCTAGGCCCTAGGATGAAGTTCTTTTCAATTAATGAAAAGTAAATTTACATGACATTTTGTAGTACCTTGTCCTTCTTGTGTTCACGTCCTTGCCCTTGGCTCCCAAAGAAGGAAACTCTGTGCTGCTGTAAACATCCGGCTTTCTGCTAGGTTCGGCTCTTCTGTCACCTGACCAACGATGAGGTTTGCTAAAATTGAATGAACCATATTCATGATCAGTTAATGTAAACATGGTCGGTAGAGGGGGGGGGGTATAGTCTGGTATAAATTAAGACGTCAAGAGCACTTTATAATAATTAATTTATATATTCAGAATAATTGTTTTACAAATAATGTGCTCCGTCATTAGTCTGATTTATTGTGATTAATGCGCCATTGAGTCAAGTTGTTTTCTCCCAAGTTCTAACAGTAACATTACTAATACTAAAATACTAACATACATGTCAAAGTTCTAGCTGAAATTAAAAGTTACCACTGCCACAAAAGTCACGTGACCTATGCTGAGTGAGACTGGAGTGACTCTCCCAAAAAGGCAGCACCAGCCATAAAAACAATTGCCTAAAAATATTGTTTTCTATTTATTTTCTATTCATGTTACCGACTGTGGCTCACTGTGGCTATAATTTCGTTCTATCAAGTATCATTAAATGTCATTATACCTTTCTCTGTCATATCGATATCTTGTTCTGCGACTGCCAGTGCCAGTGCCAGTGCCACTTCTGTCGTTCTCCCGCGTAGAGTGGTCTGATTTGGGGTCTCTTCTGCTATCGCTTTGACGAAAATGGTCAGCAGCGCTCGATTTTTGATGAGGCGATCGCCAATTCCGAAAGTCATTATCTTCATCTTTTCTGCTCCTCTGATTCCTACTTTTCACGGAGGCCATATTTCTGCTAAGTTTTACGAGGTGAAACTTCGATAAATGAGACCAAAAGCCTGGGATGCAAAGAGAGATTTTGAAAAAACGCGGCAGTCACCTCTTCTCCGCGATCCGACGACTACAATAATTGGGGTAAATGTTGTTTCAGATTTCGCGCGGAATTTTTACTAGGCAGTGCAGCACACCCAGCTTTGCGCATGAGCACTTTGCTGCGGATGGCGGTATTTAATGAATATTCATTTTCGTGAACAAAGCTAAAGGGGTCTTGATATTCTTTTTCCTTTGTCTTTTGTACTTTATTCTTTAACATTTCCCTCTGATGAAAGCGGAGTTTACGGCCTAAAATGTATATACCGACATTAATTGCACAAATTCATCATAGGCCCATCTGTATCGTGAAAGATACTCCCAATCCCGTTAAATAATCGAAAGAATAAATAATAAATGCTGTCTGGTTCCTTATACCCACAAGTGATAAATATAAGCAGCTAGCTTATAAGCATACACGGTGCCATACTACTAATCAGCTGGAGTCGGTTTATACCACTTGACCAAAAGGTAAGGATGTCTTAAAAATAAAAAAATAAATTATAAATGTATTTAGTGTTTTAATTTAATTTACCTACTTAATATTTATAAGTATTATGTGTTTAATAAAGACATTAAAAAAGTAAGTTAAGTATCAATGTTTTAAAACATACTTTATAGTTTGGAACCATTAAATATATCACCCCCTTGTTTAGACACAATGCATTTTGTTTTGGTTCAAACTACATCATTCATACATGTACAATAATGCAGGACAGAAAGCGGCAATTCCGAATTTCCTGTTGCGATGGTGAGGAGGGTTTCCCTGAATGTTCGATGATTGAAAGCTTCTCCAGTTTTTATCTGATTTCTTTTTAGCTCACTTCTAAAGTTTAATATGTAAGTGGTTGTTTCATCTGAAATTTATATTTGTAATTTTCCATAAAATTAAGTTTGACATGGTGAAAAAAGTAGGCTTGAAAGTGATGATCTGCAACTGCAGTGAAGTGCAACAATTGCAAATTGTTGAGTTTGTGAATAATGAGACATTCTTACAATGTAAATCGAAAACAGTACTGTGCTACTTTACTTATGTCTTAAAATTTATGTTTAGTATAATTAACAGTATTTTATCATCATGTTTATCAATTTTTGTATTTTAATGCTCCTCCACACCACAAACAGCATGCAATTTAAATTTGTTAATCATGTTCATGGTCATGTTGTTTATTGGATCATCACTGACTAGCCGGCTATTTTATCGGGGATTTAGTTGACTCATCTGGCTCCCTGACTTGACAATATTATTCATCGTCACAATATTTTTTTCTCAGAACTAGACAATCAACCGAATGGATCTTGTATTTTATCCCCCCCCCCCCCTGTTTTTTTTTTTTTAAATGGAGGATTACCTTTGTGATTAGACCGAGTTACTGGCCTCTAACTAGTAGTAGTGCCAGATGATGTCCAAATGTTAAAAAAGCGATGTTAAAAAAGCGATAACTAGTTATCGCTTTTTTAACATTTGGACATCATCTGGCGCTACTAGTAGCGCCAGATGATGTCCAAATGTTAAAAAAGCGATAACTAGAGGCCAGTAACTCGGTCTACTTTGTGATCATTTTATTTTAGTCTTTTTTATTATTTGTCTACTTTCTGCAGCAATGCAACACAGTGAGCATCAAGACTACTTACCACGTGCAGCTTGTAAGTTTTGTTTTAAAAAAAAACGCAAAAACTTCAGCGGGCTGAAGTGCTGCTATGTGACACATGTGCATCTAGTCTTCAAAGGCAACTGAGAAATCGTAAACATCCGGAGATCGTAACAATCAAGATTATTCATCTTGAGGCTGCAAAAGAAAAAGCGACTGCAGTAACACCACAATGGCAGCTGATAAGACTAAAGAAGTGATGAACAGAAAGCGGAGAAGTCTCTCGCTGCTCCTGGCACAGAAGGAAGAAATGCCTTTCTCGCCAGTCTTCTCCAGGATGGGCGGAGCCTCACCCATGACGTCGTTAGCAATGAACATGGGTGAATTAACCTGGTAAGAGTGAGTTGCGCCACATACTTATGAAGAGAAACAAATCACAGAATGTTGCCCCTTTTTTCTTCCCACAATGCTTTGTAGCTGTAATGCAAACACACTCATATTTGCAATATCTTTGTCTGCAAGTTTACAATACCAGTGCCATATGTGCATGCTTTGGAAAGTAACTTGTAATATTTGTAACTAATCAAATTTATACCTATTATCTTGGAATACATTTACAAGTGACTTACAGACTTTAACGTCATTTTTTCCCCCAACTATTTGTACAGTTGATGAGGGTCTGTTGTAAGGATAGTTTATTAAACTTTTCAATTTTTTACTCAAACGAAACTTAAATTTATCCAGATTTAAAATCACTTGAATCATAAAGAAAGGTATTATTTCGATTTTTGTTCTCAGTGTCGGTAATACACCTAAGAGACGACTGTCTTTGTCTAGCACAGGAGACACACCAGTCAGTTCACGATCCTCCTCGCAGAACTCTGACGCTGTAGGTTAGTATATGGAATTCTTATTTTCATAAATTGTGTAATGTGATTCTTTAATCAGTATATATTCTACAGTTTTTCTACTTGTACTAAAATTCTTACATTTCAGAGTTTTCTATTTCCCTTTTTTTTTTAAACTACCCCCCCCCCCCCCCCCCCCCAACCTTTCCCACTTGGTGAAAATTAAATTGAACTGTACATTCAAGAAGTTGTTTTAATCTGATCTTTAGACAATTACACAGAATTAGAAGGCTAATAATTATCAAGTGGAAAACAAGATTTTGTCAAAAAATGTAAGTAACCCTTGTTGAGAAGTGTGTATAACCAGAATGTTCTTTGTTTTCAGTGTTCTATCTAGACTCGCCTGCAGATGAGGAAGATTCTCCATTCCTGGCTCAGTAAGTCACTTTTGTTATATCTGATGGTATCTTATTGTCAAAACTACCCAACAAAGTCCCAGGCTTATAGGCCAACTTGTCACCCTCGTGGCACCATATGTGTCTCATTTAAAGTTTTGGTGTTGGATCAGGCTTTGTTGTGCCACTGGCAGCTGGACCTTTGTTCAGGCAAGCTGGGCCAGCTGTTCAGAAAACCACCTCATTTGCATACTACACCCATTGCAATCTAACACCCCTGCAGTGTCAGGAAATTCAGGTTTTCCCTCCAATTATCCCTTGGCAAGTACATACATGAATCTTGCAATTGCATGAAGCATGTACACAATATTCTTCTCATGTACAAGTACATACATGTACATCTTTGTAATTAAATATCTGCTATATAAGTTGCGTACACAATTATATGGAACGGGGCAATGTGTTGGGTATTTGCCAGATTCTGAATGAATTCCCCAGGATCTTCCAGCCCTGAGTAATTGGCACTGTTTGCTAATTGATAACTAAAGATTCCGGGGAAGGTGTTAATAATTCTGAAACTTATACCCGAAACAATGGGCACATTGTGGGTAAAATTTTCGGTAACTTAGTTCTGGATATTTGCTGCTTGTCTCGACTCTTCTGAATTAAACAGGACAAAGGCATTCTGACCCACAGTTGGCACAGAAAATTGCCCAAAACTAAGCAAAACGAAGGAAGAATTATGGAGTAGTCGGTTATAATAACTTAGATTCTCCTGTTAAGAGTTGCTCTCCCAATGCCTTTCAATGTGGTCAATTGTAAATGTCTTTATATGAATTTTCAAGTGATTCCCTCGTAAGGACCTCGCTGTCTGTGTCTGCAAACTATTATTTTGGGTGTGTCCATGTGTATTCTACTTTACAGAGGTCCCAGTGCATTCCGGCGTGTCAAATCCCAACCTAGTCATCAGGTCTCCTCTGAACCACCGGTTTTCTCGCTGTCTAAAGAACTCAAAGATGACCAGGGAGGAGTTGGTTGCCAAGCAACTGAGCTGGAGGGAAGCAATTGGAAGCGGAACCGATCGGAGACAATAATGTGGGAGGCATGCAATGACAAAGAAAATGTAGATGTTCAGGTGAACGAGGACTAGGTCAAATCTACTCTGATATATTCAGATCAAATAAGAGCAATTTTGATCACTAATTTATATTTTACCCATGGTTTGACTATAAACCCTTTTTATATGACTGTAAGATGGCTAATCTAGTTAACTTTTTTAAACTTTTAAATATTTCTACGTGTTTTCGTGTAACTACTACAACTTTTTCGAGTTACTTGAAATTCTTACTTTTTTCAAATTTTTGTTCTGTTTTTGTTCAATAAACAGGGTAAAATCTCTACGTTTAAAGCTGGCAGACCTCGTCAGATTTCCTTCCTTGAGTCCGGCTCACCGTCAGACAAGTCCAGCAATACGAGATCACTCTCTGCTCCTGCGTGTTTGGTAAGGCTGTTTGGACAATAGATTCATTGTCGGAGGTACATTTGCGACACGTTACTTTACAAATCGAGCATTAGCAGACAACTAGGCCTTCATGGAAATTACTCCTTTTATCTACTTGTAAACAGGACTAGTTCTCACTGAGACAAACGCTTGGTAGCATACTGTGAATTACTGTTCGTACTTGAGACAGAATTGGGCAGAGGATATATTGCGAGTATTAGGAAAGATAATACAATTGTTCTTAGATTTCTTAGATTTAAATCAGACAAATTATTGCGGTTTTAAGTTTGTAGAAAACAAAATGTTTCAAAATGTGAAGAAAACAAAAATTAGAAAAAAAAGCTTTTAGTTTTGGTGTCGTGAATACTAAAGAAATGTGGCTGTTTAAACCATTTGTCATTTTTTCCCTTTGGTAGCTTGACCAGTCCCCCAGACCGCAGACCATTGTGGTGAATTCTCCGGTCAAGCTCCAACACTGCCGTCTGGCCAGCAGCAATGATGAAGATGAAGAGGATGGCTTCACGCACCTCTTCACCGGAGACGCAGATCAAGTGAGCCTCTTGAAATACGGTATTGCGTTAAGCTGATCCCCCGAATAGACCTTATGCATAGTGGCCATCTTAGAGGGCATATTGTACAATGAATGCACAGCAGGTTCAATGACATGCAAAGGCATTGCCCTCTAAGATGGCTGCTTCGCATAATGGTCAATGCATGTTTTAAATATATTTTTCCAATCAATTCTCTGGTATCCACAGGCCACAGATCACTCACTAGTGTCGGACGGCCTGTGCTCCTTGATGAATGCCCCCCTCCTACTGGCCTCACCCCCGACCCCCACCACCATGACGGTCCCCTCCTCGGAGCCCTCCAGGGCCCTCCGTGATCTAGACTGTAACACCCTGGCAGACACCCCGGGCCCCAAGTGTCGACGGGGGATCTTCAAGGTTCCCAGCCAGCCTGTGCTGCGGCGCGGAGGGGCATTCCTGAAGCGACCCGACAGACCGCGAGACACGCCCAGCCCCGTCCAGAGCAAACGATACCGGAGTTGTTCCATCGCTAATACCTCAGATGTCGGCAAGGAAACGATGCACATGCAGACTAATAAGGTGAGCCCAAATGGTCAAACGAGTCTCAGGGTGTAGACTAATGAAACCTATCTTGAGTTCCAGATATTTTATTGTCTCTTTGGAAAGAGTTTATTATCCACCTACAAGTGCATTTCCTATAAATCATTTTACTTTTCTCCAATGTAATGAATTGCTCTTCACTGAAAACACAAGTTGAGGTGCAATTTGTTGCTAAGTTTTTCTGTGTCAAATTCTTCTCCTGTTTGGTATATATTGGTATTTCAATGAGGTATTTTTTTCTGGATTATGTCTGTGATTTTTCTGTGCTTGCCAATATTGTTGTGTTTACACGTACTGTCCGTTTTATTTGATTGCAATTTGTGTCTTCGGTTGTTTTTTCTGAAAATGTTATAAATGTTCACTGCAGGTGCCTACAAAATTGTTTTATCAAGGTAATCTCCAAAATTGCATGTGAATATTTCATCTCTTAAATGTTCACACATCCTTTCCTAATTCCTTTTCTTTATTATATTCATTCTTACTCAGTCTCCTAGAGCCCGGCCTCTTAGCCGGTCCCACTCCATGGATGATAGTACAGAGTACCATGCTAAAATCGCCCTGGCGCTGATGCCCAACGTGGAATACGCAAAGCTTACCGGTGATCTCAAAAAGGTTGGAGTTATTCTTTGTTTTTGCCGAAATTATTTGCTGCTTTTTAAATTTGCTGAATTTAAAACCATGTGCCTCTCTAATAATTTTCACACTCGTGGTCCAACTGGGGAACAGTTTGACAGGCAAGTTTGGCTAGCTAGAGGATTTCATTACACAAAAATTACACAAACATATTTCTTTCTTCAGTATGTTACATTTCTCGCAGTTAAACGATTACTTTATATTCTCTTGTCGTAGCCTTACACCCTAACTATGTGCAAGGGCAAACACCAGGATTTGCAAAGTATCACACCGGAGACGCTGTGCCAGGTCCTGAGGTCAGAGGTCGGCGAGGTCAAGGAGCACTACATCTTAGATTGCCGCTACCCTTACGAATACAACGGCGGCCACATTAGGGTGAGTTGAGCAGTTGTACTGCAGTTAACCAAAAGTTTCCCAACTCTGTTTGACCTCTAAAATTAAAAGTTATTTGCAAAACAAATTGTGTGAACTGAACTGGTAAACACTAATTTGGATTTCTTTCTGTGAAACTGAGGAATTAATTTTTCTTCAACCACTTTTAATTTTTGTTTTTAAGGGTGCCCAAAACCTGTATACCAAAGAGCTTGTGAGTCAGTTCTTCCTGGAGAAGCCCCTGGAAGCTCTAGACGGTCGAGTTATCGTCTTCCACTGCGAGTTCTCTTCCAAGCGGGGGCCGGATTTACTGCGCTTTCTTCGCAACAAGGATCGGGAAGACAACTGCGATCGTTACCCTGACCTCTACTACCCAGAGTTGTATATTCTACAGGGCGGCTACAAGGCGTTCTATGAAAACGACAAGGTATGTCGCAGTCACGATTTGAACGTCTTTCAACAACTTTTCTTTAAAAAAGTATTTTAGGTTAATACACATTTATGTTGTCACAATTTAATGCCTGACAATAATATCGACATCTTAATTGTACTACAATCATTAGTTCTCAATCTTTTTATTCTCAGACAATGTGCGAGCCTCAGTCTTACACACCCATGGACCACGAGGGTTACCGGAAGGAATGTCTACAATTCAGGGCCAAGTCCAAGTCTTGGGCCGGGGAGCGCAGTCGACTTGGTCACCGTAAAACCTCTGTAAGCTAATGAGCGGTCCACCGTAAAAAATAATGATAATGCAATGGAATTAAAATATATCTTAAAATTCAGGGATTGTGTACTGCGATGTTTTAGCTAAAAAAAATGCCGCCGCCCGTTGGAGACATTGACATAAATGGTTTGAACGTCATTATGAATTATTTTCAATAGTCTAATGCCCAATCTGGATAAATGATCACTGTTCACTCATGATGGCCCCCTTCAATGGAGAAACCATTGTGCACTCTATTGTACAAAACAACTGCGCTGTGATGAATTTTTGCCATTAAAGGGGGCCTTTGTGATCTAAATTTTGTCTATCTTCAATTATCGTCTCTTTTTTCCTTTTCTTGTTAAGTTGTTTTTGTTTTTTGTGGGGGAGTTTTTTTTTAAAGTATACTTTTAGTTTAAATGAAGGTAAAAAAAATCTAGCGGTGGCACTAAACAATCAACTTTTTTTATGCTTCCTTCTTTTTTCTCCTAAATCATAACTTATATTACACGCAGACGAATACAACATTTTAATGGAAGTGTAAAAAGATTAGTCTTAATCAGCCAGATTTTAATTCAGTGAAGAGTCAAGTACATACCTACTGCAATATCGATAATAATATTACAAAATATTTATAACTGTACAGTTGAACAAATGGTACAAAAATTACCAAAAATAAATATGATGTTGCAACAATACACTTCGAACTTTATTCAATAAAACCTTTTCACTCTGGGAAAAATGTTCTTTTTCAGTGGTAGCTGCAAAACTAAAATTTGTGTGTACATGTATTAACGAGAAAGACATCAAATTTACTCTACGAACAAAAAAAAATTATATTGAATAAGATTGTCGTGACACCATTTCTATTATTTAATTTGAAAATTATGATGTAACAATTGTCAGTGTGTGGCGAGTGTTTAGGATAGTATTAATATAATCAAGTTTAAACATTTTGTAATTTTTTTTTTTCAGTTTAACATTTTCAATATTATTTTCAATAGTTTTCAATATGCACGAAACTTAAACATGGAAAAACCAAGGTAAAAAAGTCTATAAAATCTGAACAATATTTTGAAGATGTTTTTTTTTATCAGAATGAGAATTCAAATTATGACCATACCAAGAAACATACTTAGTAAAATAAAATCAGCAACGACTGCCAATTCACAAGCACTAACATTTTAAATTGAGTTAATGAATGAAATGTTGAAGTTTTGTCTCATCTTTTTTGTTTTGTTTATTGGATAAAGGTTAGGATAGGGCAGGGATTTACATGTATGATGTACCGGTAGTCATTTTGTTTTCCCAGTATTTCAATAAAGAGATATATTAATATGTAACGACTTTTCTTTCTGTAAACTGTTTTCTTATTGTGGAGACAAGGTTGGTAATGAGGTTTGCAAGTTAAGTGAAAATCAATTATGCACATGTATATTATTAGCCTTTTTGAGGTATGGCTGACACAATAGGATGGAGCTGTTTGGTTTGGGTAAATACAAAGGACTACCCAATTCAAACAGCATCATCCGATTGTGTCAGCCATAATACCTCAAAAAGACTAATAATCCCACTGTGGTGTCAGTCCGTGAATCAAATTGTTTGCCATTGTCATTCTATAAACTGTACCAAGCATGATTAATGTCTGGTAAACATTTAATTCATCGCGATCGAGTAATGTCTCATCACCACCACGCCCCATAAACACTGGTGTCCGTCTTCCAAATAAAAAAGGCAAATTATTTGCAAAGTTCAATCACGATGCCGTGACTGCATCAAGTTTCTATTAAAAAACTTCGATTTGAATAGACCTAAGACATAATGACGTCACGAAAATGAGTTTACATGTGCGCTTTCGTCACAAAATTACTAGATAGGAGAGCGCCGCCAGCGTCTCTACTTCGTCTGGGGTCCCGACTTCGCTCCCATAGGAAAGCGCATAGTTATGTTATTATGTCTCGGGGTCTATTCATTTATTAGATTTAGCCGCGAATCGTCCGAAAATTTGAATCAAGGAATCTCCACGTGTCGTTTCTCCCACTTAAACCATGAAGGAATAAGAACGCCTCCATGCTTAATCTACATTTCTTAAACAACTATTGCCCACTATACAAGGAAACAAAAAGTGTGGATTCGTTGAGCTATGATATGAATTCCATGCGCTTGTACTTTGTAGTACATCCCGTACTTATTTTACCGCATTGGAGATCACCGCACAACGTTTGCCCCGGTCATCACGATGCAAAGTATACGCCCAGTCTCCATGAGTTTATGTGGACACATCTTCTGGCTCGAAAATGTGAACATGTTGAAGCTACGGAAATATACTGGATTTACTACTGGATGTTCGCAAGTGATTGAGGATTTGTAACAGAGACGACAATAAGTCTACTGATCCTTCAGGAATATAATTTTGTTCCATGGAGTTCCGATCACCAGTCCTAGCACTATACGGATTACGGGGGACTATTCGTTGAAATACACGCTCGGACATTGGAATATCATAATTCAGAAGATTGATCGGTAAGTTTCTGGCGGTCAGTTTGGTTAAATGTTGTTGTTTAAATTCTGTATATTTATCCCCAGTTGCTCTTCATTCAGTTGAAACACAATTAACCAAAAAGCTAAAACTGCTTGCTGCGACGAAGTATCGCCAGTGAGTAAGCGGAAGTAATAAATCCAGTCTTAAAACAATATCAATACACCCGTATACCGACATTAATTTTATTATTAGACACGGTAATTGTTTTCTTTGTCTGTGCGTCGTGCTGTCCAAAGTCCGAAATCTCATCTAAAATTAAATAAATCATATTGGTAAGTAGATTATAAGATTGGGAGTTGTTGGCTAAATTTACGAATCTATTGCACCACGTACCGGGGCATAGGCCACGGCCGAAGTGACTTGCACGGTCTGTCTGTAACTAAGGCACCGTGGAAGGCGAAGTTCCTCACTTCGCCAATTGACATGTTAGCATTCAAACCGAGGCTCCGAGTGCTGAGCCACTGCATGAATTAAAGACCTCCCCCCCCCCCCCCCCCCCCCCCCCCCCACCCCCCCTCCCCCGCAACCCGTCTTAATAACACTGAAGCTCTTGGTTGCCGTTTTTTCAGGGATTATATGATTTGACTGCATTCATGTTAGGGCCGTAGTTCGGGCAGTTAATTAGACAGATGCCTATGAGATCGACCCTCAGTGTATCTGCTGCCACCAAGCGGCTGATAGTGATAGTCTTCAGCTATCCCGCGTCAAAAGACATACGCCGCTGTACTGTGTGGCCGCCGCTACAGTACCAACTGTCATGATCGATGCCAAGTAATTTGGACACGGCAATTTTGAGTCGGGTACAACTCGTCTCGCACATTGACATGACTGCGTATAATAATATAACAGTGAGAATGAGAGGCATCATAATGGCTTGTTTGACAACAGTGAACTCGAATTTCCTCTGAGGAAGCTGTTAACACTGTGCCAGAGGCGTAGCCGTGCCTACGCATGTGTTTCTGCCCCTAAAAGTCTCCCGGTAAATGAGTGGTGCTTACTTACGTGTTTGTACCGCGACGTGGGCATATTTATTCATCTTACGACTGAAATGACCACCCTTTCCCGTACAGCCAACCAGTACCGGCCCGGGTGTTCAAACACTTGCGATACTGCGGTGTATATACACCTAAAGACTGGAAATGTAATTGCCACTATCGGGGCTGGGCGCGATACCTTTATCAGTCCCGACACAGTCCATGCACAAGGCGAAGTGACATTCCACTTTAAAAATATCGTCAAGGTTTTCCATGGAAAATCAAAAAGAAAATCATACCGGCATGCAATTGCACCAACAGGCTCTGTGTAGGCAATTCGCGGCTATGGTCTAACATTATTTATTCGGTTTTTTTTATTCCCAAGCTAGCTGGCCATATAGTTTGTGGTCTGGTTAATATTGATGTTGCATTCGACGCGGTGAACACAAATTTTAGTTCGAAACCATGAGTTCTTTCTTTCTAGATCTTCCGCGACTTGACCGACTTAAAATTGTTTCAGCCGAACTGACGTGACCACTTTTGTTCGTTTGTTTGTCGGATATTTTACAGCGCGGTCAGGCGTGTTTCGCACTGAATTAATGGCAAAGATGTTGCTGTGTCAAATGTAAACAAACATGGTTTTCCACAAGTTCTCTGTAATGAAGTGTAAATCATGTCGATTTCTTGCGATCCGGACATTTTGAAACCTAATAAGTGAACGATCTATATATACCTAAGCGTAATTTTAGTATACGCCCTGTCCAGTTTGAAGAGCATAGTGTGGTAATTGATGGATGATTTCAGAAATGATGTACCTGACATGTGATTTATATATTAATAAGTACGAGCATGCGTTGAGTGCTTTAGATTTAATTTATCTATTTGTCCCCGTTTTCCCAAACAAATTTCTCCGGGTACTGCTTGGTTACGCCGAAATGCGTTCTTGCTTCAGTGCATGAAGTAAGTTATAAGGAGAAACGGCGAATAATTATGTGATTTGAAAGGGCGAACTTGGACGCAATATGAGCAGCAAACCTCTAAATTGAGGACCGAGTTGGCCTCAATTAAATGATATCTCAAAGACGGCGTTACAAATAATGGTTGTCCTAGGTTTGTTGGATTGGATATTGGATAATTTCACAAATAGGTTCTACATTAACATTCATGTAGATGCCCTTTAAAGTATAAAAAGACCCCCATTTGATTCAATTGATGATTTGAATTATGTTTAAAGTAGCCTATAAGCGAATTTTATTTTTTTTCCAAGACGGTACATATTATGCGGTCCACAAAAACATTACACTTTTAAACAGCTAATTAGAACAACGAACGATTAAATTAAGCAAGTTGGTAACTGAAATTAGGATATTACCGAGAAAAAAAACCATGCGATGATAATTATTTCGACCATTGAAATGACAATAACTTCGCTCCGCAACACTGTATCGCTACAGAAAATTGCTACAGGAAAATTTGGGAAATATGGAAGGAAAGGTGAAAATATTAATTACGGATATAACAGATATAACGAGTATATATCGTTTAAAATTCAAATTACCATCGTTTTACGGTTGCCTATTTTGGGGCAATTCTAAATTCCCTACAGGGGAACTACATTGTAATACGTTTCTACGGATCGGAAAAATGTACTTTAAACAATGGCAGCGATTGTTTTTCGTCAGTCAGCATGCAGTTTGTTTGTTTCGAATCATCCGTCTAGTTTCATGAACGCCATGGAGCGTAGAAGATATGACGTCATGATCATGGGAGTGGCTTGTTGAGTGGGAATTCTGGGCATTGTGGGCATTGTGGGCGTGGCTCCGGTGCAGGCATAGCCACATACCCAGTCTGAAGTCCTTGTAACACATGGCGTAGATAAAGGGGTTCACACACATGTTCATCAAAGCCATGACTACTGTGACTCTGTAGAACACGCCGTTCCTGTCCAGGTCCCCGCCCATGTTGACGTAGAAATATATGATTTCATTAGGTCCCCAGCAAACGAGGTAAGTTAAAGACACCAAGAATGTTGTAATGATGATATTGCGTGAGGCCTGCCGCACAAGGCGTCGTCTAGCCCCACTGCTAGGCATGTCTGCGTCCGCTTGGCGCCAGGTACGCCCGAGTTTGCAAATGATTCGTGAATACACGAACGCCATGACGCACAGGGGGATGACGTAATGATCGATCAGTGAGACGAAGCCGATGGCCACGCCCATTTGCGCCGACTGCCATTGCGAGGAGCATGTACCATTGGTCACGTGGTTGGTCAATCCCCAGCCTAACTCGTGGATCGGGCCAACAAACCATGGTATCACGCAGATAAGCCGAGCTTTACGGAGCGTGAACCTTGACCGATAGTAGAAGGGATGGAACACGGCAACGTACCGCTCTATTGTCAGGTACACCACGTTGCATGTTGAGCTCGTCCCTAGGGCCCAGATTGCGTATTCCGATACCCACACCTTGCATAGAAAATTAGCAAGTGCCGCGTTTGAGGGAAGGCTCACTTTGGGTCCGAGATTGACGAGGACGAATAACACACTCATAACCAGGTCTATGGCGGACTGATTACACACAATACAACTGGTAACATTGCGCAGGAACGAGGGTGAACGCATGTAAACAAGTATTACGAGACTGTTACCAATAATACCCAATGTTCCTATGACACCATACACAAAAAGTAAAAGTACTGTTGTTGAATCGGAATCATATTCCATATCTGCGGTCAAATTCACATAGACAGCATTGGTATTCCGGTCATTGAATAGCCCAACATGTGTGACGTCATCCATGTTTGAAATCACTAAAGTTTCATTTGTTATATCGTGGACACTGACGAAAGACGGTTAACTTAGACTCTTGTAGCTCATGGGTACACACAGCAGGTCATTTCGGTATAAATGTGGTGATGATGCGCAACAAGTTGACAATTATGTCATCACCATAAGCACAAACAGGCGTGATACGGTGTAGCAGAAGCGAAAACAATGATCTCGTACTCACGGTTACGAAATTTGATCCAGAGATCCTGAGGCATTTGATTGGAAATGCTCATAAAACTAAACAGCTCGTTATTTAAAAGTCACGCCTGAAGACCTGCGATGACTAATCCCCATTGATATATGGACAATATGATCTCCAAATAAACGTGTATACCTGTACTACGACACCTTTAGGCTATCTATGCCGAAAACGACTCGTCGATTTTACCTCAGCCTCCCACGGGGTTGTGCCCAGGAGAATAAGATGTCACGAATACACCATCCGACGCTAGACGCGCTCCTATAGCAATACGTGTATCTCGTCGTCTTGTTGACTGCACCCGTCTCCGTCCCTTCTCATTAGCCGGAAGCCTTTCGAGTGGTTTTTAGTATTGTCTCTGTGGATGCAGCTCGTTGACAAACAGAGGCAGACGTTATACGACGTGGGCAGGCACTTAAGCTTTCCGATATTTTGTTACCCTAACGATAATGAAACTCATTGCTGCCAGTGAATTGAACACTGATGAATACGTGCATGGCAGGATATACTACTCCGCGCCCGCTATATGATGCTGGCGTTCGAGGGTTCTGTTATTGAAAACGGCAATCATCTTCGAAGTACGTGGATAAGCCTACTCTTTCCTGTGCAAAGTGGAAACCTGATTATCATGTTCGCGCCGGAATTATTTTAACATCACCGAGCCGACGCGCGGGATTATTTTTAACGAAACGCATTTCCGGCCTTGGCTTGCTGCTAACAGACATTTCCGGCCTTGCTAGTGGCGTGTTTATGCGTCATCCGTTTTGAATCTGGGGAAAACCTTGCGTTTATATACGTCATCCGGCGCGAACTATTAAAAAGAAGAGCGGCTTTTTTGTTCAACTGCTACAGCACTTATAATAAGCACTGGCAAATGCGAACGAAACGAAACACTATGAATTTCTGAACCTCCAATGATTTTTTTAGGCCTATATATTTCTTGACATCACGGAACGATATCACAAATGATAGCTATAATAGTTATAATTATGTCACGCCTTGTTCGTTATGTTCACCTAAACAAAAAGTGCATCTGAAATCCAATGACATTTTGCGTTGCTCCGTAAAATTGTATAAAAATCTCTGCTAGCCACCAAGCGCCTTCAACCAAAACAACCTCGACGGTACAAACTACTCAAATCTCATGTCAGTGCGTATATGAAGCAGCAAAACGAACTGTCAGAGTTGACGGTGGTGGATTTTTGTCCCGCGATTTGTGAATTCGGAGTGTCGGTGGGTTCCTGTCTGCTTGTCCCGAGGCTTGCCGAACTGTGTTTTTAACCAATTGCCTTAGGGATCATCTCTGCACTGAATGAATAGCTAACTTACAATGATATAATTACACTTACAATGTACAGTGATTGTCTTACGCGCTGTAATTAATGACATCGTTTGAATCTTAAACTCGATGGCCTAATTACGCGTACCTAGTTTTATTTAGTTTTTTCGATTTGTTCTGTTTCTACATTACAAATCTTAATTCTGAACGGGTACTATTAGGCCTATAGGTTCAAGTTTTTCCTGTAATAAATTCACCTCGGCCCTTTAATTTTGTCAATTTCAAAATCAGCTCATGTGTCACCCACCCATCCCCTAGCAACGCTCGCATTTGTTCATTTGCTGACTGAACTTTACTGAATGCCGATTAAATTAATAAAATAATAATAATATCGGAGGTACTCTAATTCCCTGTGTAAATAATCTCTGAGTGATTTCGTTTAAATTCCGTCGTGGTTCGCCACGTTACCGGGGGATCGTGTCCACGCTCTTGAAACCGCTCTTGTGACCTAGGCAATTTTATACAGTGCAGTCGTATAGATCTGGTTTTATTAAAATCGCGAAAAGGATGTGTCATTAAAAAACAATGAAATTAGTGAGAGTCTGATAGTTAATCATTCCGCAATGTTCGTTCATTGGTCACTGGGCCTGTGGGGGCCATATGTATTTTCGGGTACACTTTTTGAAACGTTAATTGTTCACGCATGGATACATTAACAAGTTAAAAACCACTTGATGCAATTTTTGGCATTAAAAACTGTTCTTTCGCCGAGAAATTAAAGCCCAATTTTACGACTTGAATCCAACAGAGCTACTACGAACACGACTGGATACAAACAGACACACCACCGTCAGAAGTCGGACTAGTTTTCTCCATATCTCCTAATAATGGCTTCCGGATGACTAGAGACGCTGGCAGAGCAAAAAGGGGGAAGTTTGTAAGTTGACATTTTTTTGACACGATTTTGACGAAAATTGTTATATTGTAATTAAAATACCTGCTATTATTAATTGAATTCACCGTGTGAATGTTTTTGCTTGATCATCACGAAGTGAGGGTGAGAAGATTCCATTGAAGGGACAGTATAACTTTTGAAACTATCCGAAAAGTAACCAACCAAAATATTGTTCAGACCCATGGTTTCTAAAAAGTTATTCAAAATATCGTCGGGCCTTAAAAAAAGTTCTCATTTGAAAAAAAAAATTATATTAATTATTCTTAATAACCAGCCCTGTACATTGACACATGATCATATTGAAGACATTTTTACATTTCCTTTATTTGGCATATCCACCTGGAAGACATTGTCATATTTTAAAGACATTCTGAAGCAGACAAACAGACATATTGGACAAAAATATACACAACTGTACATGTATACAGTTATCACATTATGAAGAACATTATTTGAGTGTACAATAATAGATACCATGTCTTCTCCCTTTGACTTTTGACGAGAGTTTTACAATCTTAAAAAAACCTAAGTGTAGGAATGGCCCAACTCATAGTTGGCACCATTCCAATAGTTAGGACTTATGGCCGGCCAGACTCAGCTAGTAGCAATATTATATGCCAGCTTCTATCATGTTTTCTTCAACATTCATTGACCAACAAAGTAGTGGCAGGCAAGATTTTAATAAGATAACATGTACATTCTTAATGTACAAGAAAACATCTGCCAAAAAGTGGGAGAAAACATTTGTAAATATTATGTTAACCTTTGTACAAAAGGTTGACAAAGATGGTGCTTGAAAATGTAAAATTGCAAGAGAGTTTTAGTTTCCAATGGTAACTACGACCTCATTTCATACATGCTACCAAAATATACATCCTACAGAAACCTCCATTAAAATTATTTAAATTATCTTCTATTCTTTCTCATTTCATACTTCAATACTTCTCTAAAATATACAAATGCACAGATTAAGTCACCATTATCATTTCTGCATATTTCGTATTATTTACAAAAGACACATATTCTTTAATTTCTTCACTAAAAAAATCAAGAAAATAATCTGAGTAAATAAATAAAATAAAAATAATCAACTAAAACCAGCATTTTTCCATATATCAATAGAGATCCAACTTGTTAGGTGTCTTGTCAGGTCAGGTAATTAGGTCAACCTTATGCCCTATAAGCAGAGATGTATTCGAGTCCCTGCAAGTTCTTGCACAAGTCCTTTCACAAGTCCAGTCATATGTTGACAAAGGAATGCTTTTGTCAAAGCTCATTTGAATAGCTTGTGATTTGAATTGGAACTAGATGACTTGTGATGGACTTGCAGGGACTTACAGGGACTTACAGGGACTTGTGATGGACTTGACTACATCCCTGCCCATAAGTAACTGTCACAGTCAGCTAGTGGAGTTCAGTACATGATGTGTAGTCATCATTGCTGTCTGTGATATAAAAGGCACAATTTCTTGTCATCTAACTGTGGACAGTGGCTCCGTGTGAGAGCGTCAGGCTGTATCAGCAATATGTTCAAGAGTTCCTCCCAGCAGTCTCCCTAAACTCCTCTGAAACTATTTGGGGAGTACATCAACACGGGTTCCACAGGTCTACACTCGCTGAGGCAATATACCAACTCAAGTAGTCGATGAGATTTGATATCTTATCCTGACTTTGTCAAGGATGCTATTGTATTTGCGCACGTCACAAATTCAGTGGTTCAACTTCATCTCCGATATTCAAAAATTAATTTTCGAAAAGGGTTTGGAAGCATCGTCTCAGAAATGTCTTGGAAGCGGTACTTCTTTTTTGGTAAAGAGCTAGCGGCTCCTCCAAACTCCGGCCACAAGGCTGTTGGTCCCTTGCTTCTGATCGTAAAGGTCTCGGATGGTCTTGTGCAGCAATAGTGGTAGTAGCTGTTGTATTCAACATCCCTCGCTAATTCGCTGTGAAGAAACTGCTTTTGAGTGAGACCGTCCTTCACATCCATCAATATTTACAAGGCAGGTTTCGGGCCTTGAAGCTGTATGTCTTGCAGTACCTCACATATTGTCGTCTACGCCGGGGTATGGGTCTGATAATCTTAAGGTGGTATTTGGGAGCGGATGGTCCGAGTAGTATTGCAATAGTTCGGGCATGCTTGCGAATACGGGCTTGGCATTGAGGGAGAAATCACTAACCTGTAGAACAATAAACAAGAAATAAGAACAGATTTTTTTAAAACAAAAAGCAAATAAAATCAAGTGATATACTTAAAGTAATGCTGTCAACAATTATTTATGTTTCCACACAAATATTATGTTTTCGATTTTGTCAGTGACTGAAAAAAAATAAAAAAATTCAAACGCTAATATTCATAATATATCTGCAGTTTGTCAAAGTTAAATTTGCTTTATTGTATCAAGCTTAATACACATCTTTAAGAATAACTTGGTCAAAATTGCTACTTTACTCACCCCGTTGCCAAAGACTTTGTAGTGCTTGCACGAATTAAGACTCTTGTTATAAACCATTAAAACCTACCCAAGGAAGAAAAAAGAAAAGAACAAAACTCAGCGACCACTTAAAAATACAAGGAATTCGCATGTTCTTGTTGCTTAAACTGATACTTGGGTTAATTATAAAGGGAGCTCTTTTACTTTTCGAGGACAAATAATGTTGTCAATGCCAAATTGGGACTCTGAAAGTCGAGACAATTCTGTTTATGGGAAAGGTAAACATTCCAATGAAGCTACACCGTTTTGTGTCATTTGTCGATAAACTGGTTTTGCTATCGTTTTTCTAAATTTTAAGCGAGCGATCAAAGAGATACCTCATGAAATTTCCGGTATGAACTTTGGACATCTGCAAATGGCCCAATGCACTATTTATTAGTTGCTGGTTTCTGAAAGAACTTTTCTCAGAATCTTTTTGCAGTAAGTAACTGGTACTATTTACTAAGTGATACTTCACTGCAGTCCTTCTGGATTCTGCAATTAATACCAGACATTTGCGGGTAAACTTGTTTCAGAATTTTTTATTTTTTATACCAACCTTTCCTGGTTCGCATCCACTCTGGCTACTCAGCCGCATAAGGTACATTCCATCCACACAGAACTGGTAAAGCATTCTGCCAACAAAATATAACCACTCGCGTTATTGGTGGTGTTATTGGTGGTGTTATTGGTGGCGTTATTGGTGGCGTTATTGGTGGCGTTATTGGTGGCGTTATTGGTGGCGTTATTGGTGGCGTTATTGGTGGCGTTATTGGTGGCGTTATTGGTGGCGTTATTGGTGGCGTTATTGGTGGCGTTATTGGTGGCGTTATTGGTGGCGTTATTGGTGGCGTTATTGGTGGCGTTATTGGTGGCGTTATTGGTGGCGTTATTGGTGGCGTTATTGGTGGCGTTATTGGTGGCGTTATTGGTGGCGTTATTGGTGGCGTTATTGGTGGCGTTATTGGTGGCGTTATTGGTGGCGTTATTGGTGGCGTTATTGGTGGCGTTATTGGTGGCGTTATTGGTGGCGTTATTGGTGGCGTTATTGGTGGCGTTATTGGTGGCGTTATTGGTGGCGTTATTGGTGGCGTTATTGGTGGCGTTATTGGTGGTGTCTCTGGTCAGGTTTCCTGTAAACCTCGCAAGACAATCAAGTTTTGGCAAGGACCATCAGTCGACTAATAATTGCACACATCTCCTATCAAGGCGAGTCTCTTACCTCTCAGCTGTTCGCTTGTCTGATGAGCCAAATAGACACGACTCGGGTAATGGATCTCGCATAGCTGGTTCCTGAATGGCTGGTTCCCGCATTGCTGAATGCCTAAACGGCGCTTCTTTCGTAATTGCTGTCCTTGTGGCTGGCTTCGGCTGTTTAAAGAAAAAGAAAAACGACATCAGAAATTTGGGGCCATATAGTCAGTGTTGTCCAAGATGTCTGAGAAAATAGGATTTGAACCAACTACCTCAAACCTCTTAACTAATAAATCAATGAGCTTGCTAGGTTTGCGGATCTATGTCTTAAATAACCCTCCTAACGGTCGATTACAGTGCTAATTATATCATGTTATTAATTTAGCTAACATTATATTAACCGTGTCAGGTTGTACATTTTGCCTAAGCCAGAGTTTTTCTTTTACGCTGTTGTTTCAGAAATTGTTTGTTATTAATTACAATTTTGCAGGTACCTGATTTTTATGGCACAGGTAGGGTACCCGGTTCTGTTACCGTTAAAATCACAATTACTGCCTGGAATGGGCTGTTCCTGATTCAGCAGGTGTACGCCTTGTGGCAAACTCCGCCATATGTGAACACCTGTTGTTCCTAAATAATTAATTGATGTTTGGCAAAATTCTGTGATATATACCTTTGATGGCGTTACTGGTTTGGCCAGAGGTGTGGGCTTGGGGTTAATCTTAGGTTTGAGAGCAATTACTGGCTTCAAGGCTTCTCTTACGGTCTGCAATTAAGAAAAAAAAAAAAAAACATGTGCAGGATTACATGTACATGGTATGTCACCTGAATAGTTTGTTTTCAGCAAAGTGCGTGTGCTTCTACTTTTGTATTTCGCATATTAATTAAGTCGCTCCATGTTTAAATGCGTTCTAAGATGTTCGCCAACTGATACATATGATGCTGCGCGATACAAAGGCTGTACCGTCTTTCCTGTCAAGAACATTGCACCAAGACTACTTTATTTGGGGTCTTGGTAACTTCTGATCTGGGGTCTGTCTACATTTTAAAAAGTGCCAAAATATCTTTACACTGTACTTTCTGCTTATAACATGGTCATCAGGGAATAATTGCATGCACGTTTATGTAAATTGTTGCCATTTCAGTTTGAAAAACTCACCTTAACATCTTTTCCCTCCAGTGGTGTTTCGACGTAGACTTTTTTCCTGAAACTGTTACCCTCAGGGCCTTGCCTGTAATTACAAAATAATTGAGTAAACGAGTGGTCTTCGTACCTCCCAACATAAATAGTTACAAAGAACGCATTTTTCTCATAAATAAGTCTGCATTGTAGTATGCACATGTTGTGCCCGTCCATGGGGCTCTCTTAAAAGTCATTGATAAACAGCACCAGCTACCAGATATGCGTCTCTACATCATGTCCCCGCTAAAACTGTAAACATTTGCCACAATTAAAATTTGACAACACCATCAAAAACTGCTAAGAACTTGATGAAGTCTGGCAACCTGCCTCATCACCTTGTTGGGTGTGGGGGAAGTGCAGGTAGTCGACCGGGTAGCTGCCTGGCAGGACTCGTTTCTTCTATTCGGTGCTGGGATTCATATTGGTGACGGAATTCCTGTATCTGCTGTGCATCCTCATCAGGTGGTCTTATGTAATCACCGCTCGTTGTAGAGGTTACAGAGAGGGCCGACGCTGTCACAAACAAGACAAGAATATCAATGTAAGATCATGAATAGTCAGTACAAACCAAATGAAGATATGAATATGCAGTAAAACATCCACTTTATTCATGAATGAGGTAACAAATCCTTCTAATGCAACATTGGTTTAATTTTTTCTTTTCTTTACTCTATCAAACAACATGCAAAGCCAGTTATTCTTGTAGTCGTATTATATTTGCTTGGTTTTGTACACTGCACAGCACTCGCACTCGTACTCAAAAATACAAGTACTCAAACTTTTCAAGCACGTATGCAAAGTCCATCATGCTGCAAAGTCCATCGGCATGCCAAGCAAACTGCACTCACGCTGGAATATCATAAAAGACGGTTCGGGAAACTTGGGTCTGCTGCCGGGGGACGTCGGAGCGCTGCTTCTGTGTCGCCCCTTAGGGGTGCTGAGGCAACTAATGGTTCTCTCTCTCCGCTGGGGCGGAGGGGTAGGGTCTGACTGGGTTCTAGAACCTAAAGCTGGTGAGGGTAGGGGGTGATGAGGGGTATAGGGGGTAGGGGTAGGGGAGGGGGAGGGGTATAGGAGGTAGGGGATAGGGGGTAGGTGGTGGGTGAGGTTCAATGTCAAGGTGTGGTTACCTACAGATCTGGTGTTGGGCTTAAAATATCTTGTATGTGTGTAGACAGTGTAGTAATTAGAATTGGAAACGTTAGCAGGGTCCATCAGAAGTCATTTTAAAGGTAATTGGGATAACAAAAAATGTTTTGTGGATTTCTACACAGTATGTTTTTAATAGAATTTACTTTAACAATATTTCAATTACAGTAAAAAAAAAAAATACAAATATTTTTTTCATTTACCTCTTCGAGTTGGTTCCGGTCTTGGAGGCAGGACTGGCAACGGACTCCTCCTAACAGGAGTTATGGATCCTCTGTCCGATACTAGAGTTCAAGGATAACAGAACAATGTATGAATCTTTGTAACCAATTCTGTCCATTTGCATTTCAATTTGCACCAAGAACAGTACTTGAAATTCCTCTTTGCCCCTACAAGTATTTGGATTTCGTTTCGCTATTAAGCGCGGTGAAGCTATTGTATCGAGTAGACGATTCAACCTCAGTTTTAGGAACATGGGCAAGGTATATTCTTTATATTTCTGGGGTCAGGATACTATAAAGTTCCCAAAACTGGGAGCAAGTTCTGACACTGACTATATAACCAAAGTTTAACTTGGATGGTTGACTGCTTTAGTCGACTATTGAGAACTGGATCCTAGGGCACGGTTGCTTCATTAGTCACCAATAGCCACGGGCATTGGTAAAGCACAACAAAGATGGGAACCAGGGCTTTTGACCAGTTTACACTTACGCGATTCATTTCTGGGTGGTATCGGTAACTGTCTGGTCATCGAGGTAACCAGCCGAGGTGGGAGATAGTCCTCCTCGACCAGGGGCTTTTCCAGGGGCTCTTCGATGTCTTCGTAGATCCCTGGCTCAAAGGCAGATGGACTCGATGGACTTGCTAGCTCCCCACCACCTCGCACAAACTTGGCCTCTCGGTATTTTAGCTCGCTCAGAATTTTCAGGGACCTGAAAACAAGAGGATACATGTATATGGTGAACACTACTTCAGAGACAAGAGCACCAACTTCAGAGACATAACTACGTCAAATCTTCATCAGCAACTAAAAACAAAGTAAAGGACGGATTCACAAATAAGTTTTAAAAGAAAATATATAATGTTGACCTCCACAAATGTTTTTAATAATATAACTGTCAATTCAAACATTACACAAAAATTGCACATTTATAATTTGTGATTTGTTATTACAAACCAAGTTTAAAAACCAATTTATAAAATGTTGTTCGTCAATTATTTGAAATTGTCCACAGAAAACATCGGCAGTAGTAAGCAGGAGGTATTAGGCTCGAGACCTTAGACTCCTGCCCAGTTTTTAGTTTGTGAATTATTTTCTCACAATCACTCGAGACAATATTGTGTTATAGAAACATGTCTACGAAGAGCAAAATGAACTGAAAGAACTCTAAAGCTAACCGTAAAAAATTTTGATACAATTTTTCTGGACTGTTAGATTTTGTTTTGATCCTAAAGGCTAGTTTTTGTTTCTAAGATTCATATTCATTATTTAGTGCCTCCCATATGTGCAGGAATTATTTAGAACTAATATCCAAGATAATATGGGCTACTTCCTGATGAAGGCCTTGGTGGAAGCGAGACTGATCGACAAGAAAATTTCACTTTCAAAAGTGGAATTTTGTTTTTACAGTAATTCAATCGAACCTCCATATGTTATTTGAATTATAACTAAATGGAAAAACCCAATCTACAATGACCCAAGTTGTGTAAATTTAGATTTTAAAGTGCAACTGGCAAATCGTATACTTGTCAATGATTAGCTCACTTCTCTCTGGCTTTGCCGTGAATCGCTCTCTCCATTGTCACCTTGTAATAGGCCATCCATAACTGGGCGAGAAAAAAAAGTTGGTGGGTTATTGAATCACATCATGTGTACCCTATGTGTATTGTGCATGTACCAGTAATTATGCTGTACACAGAGACAGTCTGGCCCCATTGCAGGTGCCCCAACATTGCAGGTGCCCCAACATTGCAGGTGCCCCAACAATGCAGGTGCCCCAACAATGGAGGTTGATCCCCCATACTGGGCCCCCCTGAGATTAAGGCATCATGTGATTTCCCAGGACTGTACACATAGTTTTGTTTGTGTAAAGTCTGCAGATGTATACACCTGAAAATCATAAATGGTCACCGTTTTCTATACTTTGATCGCCATAACAAATATGACCTTTCATAAAAAAATCCCCCAGGAATGCTGCGTCGTTTATCCTTGAACTTCTGCACCAGAAAATATTACCATTACAGTGGAATTATAGGTGAAAACTCAATCAAATTATATATGGTTACACAAATGTAGACACTAGTTCGCATTTTTGTATCACTGTGGAGACATGGCTTTGTTCTCGTGTACAAAATGGTTAGAAAGTCGAGCACGTTTTTCAAAATGCTCCCATTTTAACCATATTTTTTTCCTGGGTTGAAATTTCGACCCAATATACCCTATATTATACCCTAACCCAAACACTAACCCTAACCCACATCCTAGTTTTTGAGTAATTTAAGTAAAATCCAAAAATCTAATTCGTGAAATTCCCAGTGGAGACCTATTCATCTATAGAAATTTACCCTCCGGAGACGTTTTGTCTCCATTGTACACATTGTGTTCATGTCTCCAGAGGGTACCGTATTTCGCACCACAAATACATGTTATGTACACTGTACAGTGTACATTTATAAATGCAACTTATAAATGCAAGTTCTCAATGAAGTTTACATTCACCAAGAACTGATGAAGGGGATACCAATATATACGGTGCTTTGTAGTAACAGGAATATGCCATTAACTTAGATTGGGCTTTCCCTTACCAGACTTGTGCAATAAGGAAATAAAGACACGGTTTTCCCTGAAATCAAACCCAAGTATTTGTAGTACAGATGGACTTTGTAGCGTGAAACAGAAAATAATACTGGGACCAATGTATTATACATTAACAGGTTCTGTCATGCAACACGTCATACCGGTACGTTCAAATATGCACATATTCATACAGGAACCTATTTACTTATTTAATATGCATACATTTTTAAGCTTGCATTTTATGTGACAGGAACCATCTACATGTACATGTACCATGCATTCCAATACTTCTACAATCTGTAAAATATAAATAAAACCAAAACAGTACACTAGAGAAGCCTGTAAACTTTGACAAATTTGTTGACCCTAAATTCACAGTCCAAAACAGTTTCATGTTAAAACAAGATATCAATGAAATTGTCAATTTAAACTATAAATATCCACCCAACAAAAGAAAAGGCTCCTTAATTTCGGGGACTATTCCTCAAAATATTTCTGAAATAGACGGCTAGCTTTTCTTATCGAGAATAAGAACAGTTCAAAGTCTTAAGAAGTCTGATTTAGTGAACAGGTGGTTGGTAAATGTTAGTGTGTTAAACTTAATTGATCCAACATTTTGTGGCTTACTTTCATTTCACGTTCAGATGCGGCCCCAAAGTACCAGGTCCTGTCGTCCGCTCTCATGCCAATGATTTTAAATGCCCATTGCTGATTGGCTGACGTCATATCATCTGCTCGGACAACTCTTTGATAAAAAGACGAGGATAAAGAGACAGTAACAAATTTGTAAAATCATTGTAATGGAATGTATGCAGCACAAGTTGGACCAAAACATCAACATCTGACGAGGAACATAATATTTGTTTTCAATTTTCCTTCGTAGTTTATTTGAAAGTTTGTAATAAAAAACCAAAATCCCTGTTGCTATATATTCCGCATTGGCAGCAATGCTAAATGTTGCTATATCATTGTGACTTTGGGCGTGGTGCCTGACTAGTTCCCCTTGAACAAAAAAACATGTATATAACAAATTGGGTAACTTTCAACATAGGACTAGATATATAGCTTAGTTCGTGGACAACTGGAACAGCAATCCAGAGATCGAAGGTTCAAACCCTACTCCAGTCACTTTCGATGTTCAAGTTTTAAATTTTTTTTAAATTATTTTAACAGAATTGTAGCTTTGAATTTCTAAAATGGTGAGCAATAACAATTGCCGTAATGATCTGTTGCCAGTGTTCTGTGACAAGGTTTTGGGTGGGGCACCCTGGCATTATGCTCAAATCAACAGGAATCAATTAACTACACCAGGAACATCCCCTATTGAGCTTCATCAGTCAGCACATCAGACTTATAGGGGGTTGCTAATTCAATTGAGGCCGGTCTGCACGACCTGAACACTGGGCAGGTTGAAATGATGAGGTTTTCCTCTCCCGAGGGAATGATTAAAAAAAGTTCCGCCCCTCTTCAGACTTTGTTCAACGTTGTCCGTCGGAATTCATTAATTACAACTAAAGACAGTTTAATATCCGGCTTTAATTTTTTTCTTCGTTGTGAAACATTGCAGAGAGGGTTGGGTACAGAGTAGATAATTATGTTTCATCAATGAAGGTACTGATGAAGCAATGCACTATTTTTTTAATATTGTGGGAAAAGTAATCAATTTGTTTTAATATTGTGGAAAAAGTAAACAAACTTGTTCCTTTAAAACAATCTTGTTCCTTTAAAACAATTCTTATTTATTAACCCTAACGATCCCCATTCAGCTAAACTCTAATACCAGGGTTTGGTGGAGTTCAGCTGTTTGTTCTTTTCTCTATGGTTTTATCAATGTAGGCCCAGCTGTTTTTCTTGTTTTTTTCAAACAGCATGTTCAAGAATAAACAATTATGTAATAGACTTGCTAAAAAAACTACAATAGTTAATATTTGTTTATCCTGTTTTATTTTATTTTTATAGCATGCAGAAAATACTGGTACTGAAAATGCTTTTTCTCCAATCTAAACAAAGTAGATACAGTTAATTATGTACACTATTTCAATGCTGTATAAATGTGTCAACAGCTTTTTTTTTAAACCTCACAACTCGAAACTTTGTGTCATTTTCGCTGGACAGCAATTCAGGGGCGAGTTGCCGCTGGCCGACCTGGTGGCTTGCCTCATAATTCCATAACAACTCAATTTTCTGGCAGGAAGTTTTTGATCACTGTATCCCCCTGATACTAGCATGTGGCAGCCCTAAAGGGGAAGCTATATATGCCCTGAAAACAGAATCCACATGGGTCTTGTCAATGGTGTCAAAGCACAAACATTTCTGCAAGCAGTCTAAGTACGTGGGCAGTTGCTTTTGTTCGGTTAACCACTCAGGCTTTCAGCGACCACAGTTTAACCCCAACTCCCTTGGGTGTGTGTGAAAAAAATATGAAAATTGTTTTTAAATTTGGGTACCCTGTGGAGGTTTACAAAACAAGTAGAGGACAAAAGAATAAAAAGGTCTCTGTGGGTTATAGGATGTCTCTGCAAGGAATTGTGTGTACAAAATCTATGGGGGAATGGTTAAATACAGGAACAACTTTAAAGGTAGTATACACCATTTGCAGAAATCGAAAATATTTACTACTTAATTATTAAGAAATACCTTACTCAATTGAAAGTAAATAATGATTTTAGGCATTCCGCAAAAGGATTGCGCTGGATATCCTGTAATTATTCCAAAAAAATGAATTTTATAAAGAAAAATTCGCTCTCGCCGGACGGCGAGAGCGAAAAAACAAAGATAACATAAGAATAACTGCTCGACCCCGGTTGAAAACAAACGCTGTTTTTCGTGCTTTTCTCGGCATCCATGATTGTAAAACTTCGGAAAAGTCAGTTAAACGATATTTACTATGAAATACAACCCCCCAAATCTACCCATTCATGATAATTCAAGCAATTACCAATGGTGTATACTACCTTTAAAGGTAGGATACACCATTGGTCATTGCTTGAATTATCATGAATGAGTAGATTTGGGGGGGTTGTATTTTATAGTAAATATCGTTTAACTGAGCTGTCCGAAGTTTTACAATCACGGATGCCGAGAAAAGCACGAACATTTTCAACCGGCGTCGAGCAGTTATTCTTATGTTATCTTTGTTTTTTCGCGATCGCCGTCTGGCGATCGCAAATATTTCATTATACAATTTTATTTTTCGGAATAATTACAGGATATCTAGCGCAATCATTTTGCTGGATGCCTAGAATCAACATTTACTTTCAAATGAGTAAGATATTTCTTAATAATTCGGTAGTAATTTTTTTTTCATATCTGCAAATGGAGTATCCTACCTTTAACCAGTTCGCGCCGGGATTATTTTAACATCACCGAGCCGAGGGGCGGGATTATTTTTAACGAAACTCGATCCGAAGCGTGTTCAGGACGATAGTGCCGGTAAGCACACCCACGCATTTCCGGCCTTGCTCGCTGCTGACAGAGATTCTCGAACTTGAACTTGGCGTGTTTATGCGTCATCCATTTTGAATTTGGAAAAAATTTTGCGTTTATATACGTCATCCGGCGCGAACTGGTTAAGAATGCTGGGTCAATCTCCACGTAGATATAAATTCTAAGATTATAGAGGATACAGGATTGATGAGTTATCATCATTCATTATATTTTATTTGGAAAAAACAATACGGGTATTTTTCCAAACACCTGTTCTCCATGGGTCGGATAAATTTAACTCATTTCAATAGAAGTTTAAGAATGTAAAGTAAACCCACCCCAAAAAGGGGGCTTCAAATTTCCTACGGACTCCGTACATAAACGGCAGACGACATTCTATGCAAGCCCTGGATTACGTATCTACATTAATTTAATCTGAATGTGACAACCTGTAACACTTTCACGCGAGTGTCAGGTGTCGTCAGTGATGTGTTCCCCCTTCCCCAGCGTTACCCTTTTGTCTCTTTTGTGACTGTTGACGGGGTATACATGTTCTTCATGTCGCAGGTGTTTGTACTTTGAAGAGGTTTACTGACGTAGCTGAAGATCATGATTCACCCAAAGCAAAGGCACATATGAACCGTTTCTGAGCAGGTCGTGTTTTTAAGATGTAGGACTTCATCAATTAACGTAAACCGCAGCGTGCGGAATTTGTTGAGCTTTGATATGCATGACTCATGGGCTAGCTGTGTTGTGAAGTTGACTAGCAGGTTAAAGGCTGTATTGGCATCGTCAACACATTTGTTTGTCATAGGCTATACACAAAGAGTAAATACAATTAATCTCCATTCTTTTTAGGCATGGCATAAAAAAGGGAAAAACAAATATATAAAAACTGTTTTTGATTCCCTAGCAGAGCAATGGCCAATTTAAGCAACAGATGACTAAAGCTTGAAATTATAAATTAACAATGTCCCACTCTTAATTGTTTTGCCGCGTTGACAAGCACAGAGATTTTATACTAAGCAAAAAGATAGTTACCAGCAGAGTACTAACTATGCAATATACATGTAGATGGTCACTCACCTGTTGTAGCCCCTTAGTGAAAACACACCCTTTGGTCTGGTACACTTCTCGTTCTTGTAGTACAGCACATACTCATTGTACAGGATGACATAGCGAAGCTGCCATTTTGACAGGAGGGTCGGACTGATGAATTCCGTGATCTGGTCCGTCACCTTCTCTTGCGCGCGTTTGTAAAGAAAGCCGTTGTGCTCGTAATTTTCCTTGAGAATGTCCGACACGCCTACGATGTGGGAGGAAAACATTTGAGAACAATATTTAGTTTGTAAAAGTTTGCCAGGGTGAAATATTTCCTAAAACAGTTTAAAATTGTATCAAGTTTAACGGGTGAAAGGGTGCAGCAAAAAATGTACAAGTATGTCAGAATATGAGCATGAAACAAAATTGGACTAATTTTATTTATAAGAAAGATCAAAATGTCACTACAAAGTACATGAGAATGTACAAGCACAGCCAGGCTGTAATACTAACTGATGTTTTCCAATTGTTGCTTCGACAGACACTGCATGTAGTTGTTATCCTCATCCATCATTGGCAAGCTGGGGGTGGGAGCTACCGACCTCAGCGAGTCTCCGGAACTAGGCTGCCAGCTATGAGAATCCATGGAGATGACGGATGAATGTCGCAGCTAGGAGGAGTGGTGGGGTGGGGTCGTGGGACAGAGAGGGGGTATTCTCTTGCAAGCTACTCCATTATCTCTGACTGTATTTGGCAAAGAGATAAAGAGGGCTAGAATTCAACTGTGTTCATTGTGGATCTGCTGCGTGATCGACGATTGGGTGTTTTACACTGTCTAAATCTTTATGACGGACCAGAGTCCAACTCAGAGATTATAAAACTGCTTTGATATAAAACAGGTCTGGCACATGGCTTAAAGGTAGTATACACCATTGGTAATTTGTTGAATTATCAGGAATGGGTGGATTTGGGGGGTTGTATTTTATAGTAAATATCGTTTAACTGACCTGTTCGAATTTTTACATTCATGGATGCCAAGAAAAGCATGAAAAACAGCGTTTGTTTTCCACCGGCGTCGAGCAGTTATTCTTATGTTATCTTTGTTTTTTCACGCTCGCCGGACGGCGAGAATGAATTTTGGTTTATACAATTCAATTTGTTGGAACAATTACAGGATATCTAGGGCAATCATTTTGCTGGATGCCTACAATCATTATTTACTTTTAAATAAGTAAGATATTTCTGAATAATTCGGTAGTAAATTTTTTCGATATCTGCAAATGGTGTATACTACCTTTAAACCCAACCCTGGTCAGAACAAGGTTTTATGAGGCTACCTTGTATTAAATCTCATATTTATGGCAACCAGTGTGCAATCAGCGTGATGCCTTTTATGTGAACCTGTGTTTATGTTTAATTGATTTGATCTAATTTGGATCCTTGTAGAGAATGGTTGAAGCAAGTTTAGATGATTACGCTGTTCCATGAGCCTGGATCATGTGAACCAAATAGCACGTAATGACTATCTTTAGGCCCAAAGCAGGAAATCAAGTTCAAGAAACAAAGGTTAATTAACTCAAGGTCACTTCCCCATTGTTAATCTATAAAAAGTGAACAAAAACTATAAAACTATAAATAAAAAGGGTGAAAACTTGTTTTTGTCACGTGAACTGTTTTATACTGCAACATACTGGAGTTGTTTTTTCTCGTGTAGTGTGGTTAATCTTATATTTACTACATTTTGTAATTAAAACTGTTCACTTTCATGTTATGACTAAAAAAGATTAAAACTCGAGAGACAGACAACCGAAAGATATCATCTTTATCAACCAAATTAAGCTTCAAGTAAAAAACAGACCGTATGACATTTCAATTGTACATCCTTTTCCTTAAAATACAAAACTTAATTACACGTGTTACGGATTGGAAAAGCCATCCAAATTGAGTTTACTTTTAGAGAATTGGAGAAAAACAAATATGCCTTCTTTATGTAATACAACATACAAATTGAAAAAGCAACTTATAGTGTGCACGATTGTACGTGTATCACACTGACACTGACTAAACATTCTGGCCTTCAGACAGGAAGGCTAGTAGGCATATTACATAACATCTTCCGATGGAAGGTGGAAAAAACAATAAGGAATACCTTAAATCCTCATTACTAAATTATTATAGGAACAGGAATTAATTCTTTTAAGCCCACCAAAATGTTTAACTGGTTAAAGGTAGGATACACCATTGGTAATTGCCTGAATTATCAGGAATGGGTGAATTTGGGTGGTTGTATATTTTAAATTTGTATTTTATAGTAAATATCGTTTTAACTGACCTGTTTTACAAAAATGGATGCCAAGAAAAACCCAAGAAAACGACGTTTGTTTTCAACCGACGTCAGGCAGTTGTTATCGTTGTTCTTGGTTTTTTTCGCGATCGGCATTCAATTTTTTTTAAACAATTACAGGATAGCAATCATTTTGCTGTATGCTTAAAATCATTATTTACTTTCAAAAATAAAGTAAGATATTTCTTAATAATTTGGTAGTAAAAATGTTTTGATATCTGCAAATGGTGTACAGTGTATCTTAAATCAAGGAAAAAAGCTCAACTTCTGTTCCTAGCTCTATGATCTTACACATGAAGTAATTAGCATATCAAGCAATACTAGACACGGGTATTCAGGTGATAACTTATAGGCAGGGCCAACCACACATTAATTGGTGAACCCACGCTCAAAGTGGTCATTGTCAACCAACAATAGATTACAAAATCACTGCTGCTAAGGTCTATGAATAGACCTAGACACAATGCAAGCATTTTGGTATTAAAACAGGCCAACAAAATTCCCACATATATCAAAACACTTACTTCACGCTTCATTTCCTCCATACTGAATACTGAGTCAAAAAGAAAAGTTGTGTATGTGCTCACACAAGTAACTCTTGTACAGAAATTGATCACTCACAGTTGTGAAATCAGTGAATGCCAGGAAAAAAAGGCAACATTTCTCTGAAAGACTGGTATATAATAGCCTGAGTGTAGAATTAGTTGAAACAACACTGGTTGTGTAGATTTAGATCACAATGCAAAAACAAACGGGTTGCGCATTAAACTAGGTATAGGATACACTATTGGTAATTGGTTGAATTATCATGAATGGGTAAATTTTTGGGGTTGGATTTTATATTTAACCGACATATGTCTGAAGTTTTACAATCATGGATGCTGAGAAAAACAAGAAAAACAACGTTCGTTTTCAACCAGCATCAGGCAGTGGTTCTTATGTTGTTCTTTTTTTTTCGCGATTGCCATCCGGCAATCGTGCATTTAAAAAAATAACATTCAATTTTTCGGAACAATTACATGATATCTAGCGCAATCATTTTGATGGATAATTAGAATAATTATTTACTTCAAATAAGTAAGATGTTTTCTAATAATTCTGTAGTACTTTTGGTGCAAATGGTGTATCCTAGATACCTTTAACATATTCAGAAGCTACACGTTGGGTACATGTACAGTATACGTCCTCCCTCTACTACTACAGCGGTTCATATACAATCCACATTACTGCCAACTGATAATTTCCTGTTTGCCATAACAATTATTTATTATGTTACAATATTTTTAACATAAACAGATAACACTTACATTACATGTACGCTCTGTCTTCATTTTTAACAGGAAAATAATGCCGATAATTCCAGCTGAGTGGTACTCTACACATGTACACCAGATGGTGCATGATCCCATGGAGGAATAAGAACACTTGTGTACAGTACATGTAGCTTGAGCAAACAGGAAATACCCAGCAAGTGGGACAGTGGAAGTCTAGTGTATCATGAACGTTAAAGGGTCGTGCCATGACACTTTTGTTCGCATGCAGTGACCTCCAGATTTTTTGCAAATTTTCAACAACAAAAAGAACAAAAAATGTGACAACTCTAACGTGGTAACCCTCCATTTCCTAAAACTTATACTATACAGGGTGGCCCCCCCCCCCCCCCCCCCAAAAAAAAAAAAAAATATCTCAACAGACAAACTACTTCCACTACCCTGAGGCAAAACTACCTACGCATGTATACCAATGGATGGAGAATCTTTATAGAAGAAAAATTATACCAAGATATTTTGATTTGGGCTAGTAATTAGTTTTAGCTACTGAACGTTAAAACTTGAATACACTTAAATTAATTAAAAATAATAAAGGAATACAATAATGAACGAGTAAAAACTATAAATCAGAAAATGCAATAATTATGTACTGGTATTTTAATAGTGCCATTTCTGGGTACTTTTTTGTTTTGGCAATAAATTACTAAGTCTTGGCATCTTGTACTAGTACAAGGTAGTTGCATTTAATATTAAAACAGGAATATTTTACTATAAATATACAAACTATTTTCTTTTGATGAAAAATAATCCCGCCAGTGGGCTCGGTAAAATAAACCCTGCGAGAACTGGTTAATAATCTCGAGTGGTGCTATCATCAGTATCAGTATCAGATATTAATAAACTCCTTTAAAATAATACCTATCTGCATGATTTACTACTACTAGTAGAAAAAGTAGTTTTGTAGCTTTACACCTCGGCTTTGCACAAGTATAACGTTGAGTGAACGAACTGAAGCAAATCGGCTTTTTATCTATGTACCGTGCGAGACGTCCTTTCCCATCATGACCTCCTTCCCCATCATGACCTCTGAGTCTGAGCAATAACTTCAATTAACTATCCATGGTCATATTCTAGTATCTTTGATAAAACCTAAATATAGGTGTAGGTGGCTACACATTGTACTCTTAGCTTTACACAGGATACCAATCATGATGTACCGTAGTCTATATATCATTGCACAAAAAAATGTCACTGCACTTTACAATACAGCATGCACATGTACAGAGTTCACCTTCAACTTGTTGCACACAAACGGAACGTGTCAAATTCACTTTGGCATACCTGTTCTGTGTTCAGTACGTTCCTCTAGCTCTTTGTTTTTGTCATGCTTGTCCCGTAAGCTAAGAATTTATTTTAAACAAATAAGTAACGTTAGGTTGGCTCCGCTGAATGACAAAAACTAGAGAATCCGTGCTCAAACCGTCTAGTCCGAGTAGTCGATCTTCGACCTCGTCTGCACCGGGTTTACACATCACCACACGCGTCGCGGACCACTGATCTCTATGTCGCGGACACGTCGATCGGGTACGTAACGAAGTTCAACTTTTGTCAATTAATAACGTGTACCTCGTGTCAAAAAAGTATTAAAGATAATACTGAAGCCCCCTCTGCCACGCGAGCCACTTGCGTAAAGTGAGTGAGTTTTTAGGGTTTAACGCCGTACCAGCATCAATGACCATATTCACGGCGGGAACAAATTTCATTCAACAATTTTGTATTTCATTCAATTCAACAATTAATGTGAAGAAGTTACAGTTTTAGAGGTGGGAGGAAAACCCCAGAAGAATATCCTGGGGAAAAACCCATGGAGTCAGGCAGGGACTGAAAACCCAATCCACATATTGGCCCAGGCCGGATTCGAACCCGGGTCATAGTGGTGGAAGGCGAGGAAAGAACCGCTACACTAACCTGCCTCCCCTGCGTAAAGTGATTCAACACTAGATGTCTTATTTCTCCATGATTCAACATGCGGGTTTGTTTCTCCAAATTGCTTTTCAATTTTGTTTAAAAATGATACCCCATACTTTTAGTAACTTTTTTTTTCCCTGACGAATTTGCAATTGATATGTTTTGTTTTAAAGAAAAACAAATTAATGGCAATTTGGGGCACGTCCGATTCCAACTTGAGCCAGTCACATTTTTATTTCAATGTGTTACCTTATTCAAATTGATAACTTTTAAATTGCTAAAAAAATAGCAATTGAAAATTCGAATTATTATTGTTCGGTTTATTTCAGAAATAAAAACTTCACAGCCTTAAGGAGGCCGAATTGAGTTTTATTTTTACAATATTAAACAAAAACCTAAAAACTAAAACATAAAAATAGATAGAAGCTAATGAATTTATATATATTTGGGTTTTTTAAAATTTTGTTTACCAATAACAACAATGACAATAACTCGGACATGCACAACAATGATGACAGCAACTCAGAACATTTCAGGTGTAACCCAAAATGACACTTATTGGGATGTTTGCAACCCCCCCCCCCCCCCCCCCACCCCAAAAAAATAAAAAAATAAAATAAATTTAAAATTGTTTATTTTTAGATTTTTTGTGTTTTGTGATGTCATGCTAATTTGCTAGCAGTCTGTATGCAAGTATAAATTGGAACTTTGTAATCAAAAAGTAATCATAAACTATTTTGTTGGTTTAATGTCTCGATCATGAATAAGTTTTTTTATACTGCTAAAAATGTCTTTTTGAAAACAAAATCTACACGCGGCCGGGGCTGCCTAGAAGGCCAATTGCTTTGTTGAACGTATTTTTTGTTTTGCGGTGGCGATAACAGAGACTGGCAAGTAGAGACATTCACTTTAAATTACAATGAATTCGAACTACACGTTTATAAATAAATTCTGAGTCGCGGGAGTTTCAAGATGGCGTCGAACCCGAAGAGAGCACTTTACAAAGCTGCGACTTTGCAAGATATCCCCAGCAGTCAGGAGCAAAGGTTCGTTGGTAAAGTTCGAAATAACTTTAATATCAAATGAAATGCAGTGCTGGTGGTTTCTTTATCATGATTGGGAAAGAATGTTTTAATTATCCTGAGACAACTTGACAACAACAAGTCAATCAATCATCATTGTGAATAAGGTTGTTTCACGTTCCAGTTGCGCATGCTCAGTAGAGCGCCCTCTGTAGGCCTACTACATGTAGGAGAGGGGAACACCCATATAAACACGCTATCATCCGGGTAAGTTGCGTACCCCTTTTTGCGCTGAATCCAAGATGGCCGCGGAACGTGAAACAACCTTATTGTGTCAGCTAGCTGTGTGCTGTATCATTCAACAATGATTCATTGTTTTTGTATGCTAAATCATGCTAATTGCTAATTGCCTTCTTATTCCTCCATGGCAGTACGCATGGAAAGTTAAATGCAGTCGGGGCAATTCTCGCGGTCGGACATCCGGGAACCTCGTTTATCTTCCCATTCATTGTTTTACTTTTAATTTGTTTAAATGCACTTAATAGCGCGAAGGGGGAACATTTGCGATTTTATGCATGTTGCTATGGACGGCTCACCCCTTCGTGACATCATGCCGACCGCGAGCATGGCGAGAATATATGAAAAGCAAATACTAGTAGTACTGTACGTGTAGGCCAGCACATGCCACTGGGACCAGAGCAGAAATTCCTGCAACTTTATCTCAGATGGTTCAATTTTTGTTTTATCAGGAGAGGATTGGCCCAGGGTCGTCTAGTGAGCAAACCCATTTTACCAGACACAATGACAGTGTTTGCTTCTCCAAGAGATTTTAATATACATGTAAATGCTTCAAACATGGATTCAGGTCAGTAATGAAGCTTGTCTTTTTTTCCCAACTAGTAATTTGTTTAAACCTTAACTAGGCCTACCGCAAGCCCATCAAACTCCAGCTGCAGATTTTGTTAGGTATATTCGGCAAGTTAATTTGTGTACAAGAAAAACCTAAAATAATATTAAGTTTGCTTTTTATCCACTAAAATATACAATACAATACAATGATTAAAGTGTATTTGTCCAAAAGATGAATAGTAAAAATTACTATTAATAGTAAAAATTACTTCAAGAAAATAACAATACCTAAATTAAGATCTAATTTTTTATTACTTGAATCATAAGTCCTTTGGTTTGAAGGAAATTTAAAAATTATATTCGAGAAATGCAAAACTTATCATGTGAATTTCATATCCAATGATAATATTTTTGCAGGTGATTTAACAGTGACCTTGCCTAATTGCGGCTACTCCATAGAGGGCCCCCTCACTCCTCCTAGACAGTCCCTGGCACGTGCCATGACTGGCAACAAGCTCCAAACACCAGACGACTTCTCGCAACATTCACAATCGTGAGTTAGATGTACTGTCCTTACCACCCTCAAACATCCTGCATATAACGTCGCCTCAAATTGCACATAATATTAATACCTATTTAACATTGAATTTGGGAATCTAAGTAATTACTACATAACGAAAGTGCCAAAAGTTATCCATCGCCCATTGAAGTTTGGGAAGTGTAAATTGTTGTTTAAAATCCATTAACCAATACCGATATAAAGTCTGATACAAGTTCATTCCGGTTACTGATTGAGATTTAAATGTGACCGCTTACACTTGCTCAGAATGTACGTTATGGCTTTGCGGAGTACTTGTCGATGTTCGGCTTGAATGTACGTCAAGAACATTGTCCCAATAAAAATGTGACAGATGGGAATTATGGCCAAAACGACAGACACTTTCAACTGTTGCTGAGTGACTGTCCCATGACAGGCATGGATAGTGCATGTTATAATCAGTGGTACCCATGCCACGACGAACGAACTGAAATTAATGAGAATATACCGCAATGTCTTACGATTGGCACTTGGTTTTTTTTTACTGATTAGGCCAGGCTTTTTTTCTGTTGAGTTTCTCTGATTTTGATCCGCGACCATCTGTGGCACGCCGCAAATTTCTTGATGAATTTTCTTTTGTTGGATGCGAGCGATGTGCACCAAGGATGAACACAAGATGGCGACGATGAAAACACAGGGAATGCTGACAATATCAAAGCTGACACTAGAAGTTACCACAATGAACTCGTTCTCTGCCGCATTTATGATTTGAACCGGCTCATCGATGCCTTGTATCTGGCTAAACGTAACGGCGGCCAGAACGGATGCAGCTACCGCCACGAACACCCACGCCATAACGATTATCAGCAAGCTTCTCTGATCTGTCATCAGACGCAAATACTGCATGGGCCGTGAAACCTTCACGTACATGTCCCCCGCCACTAAGGTGGAGTTGACAAAGTAGGAGGTGACGAAGGATATGAACACTATCACGAGAGTCATGAGGAAGGAAAGGTTGTACATCTTGGTGTTATCTCCAAGAAAGGGTATGATGCGCAGAGACAGGATGATGCACAGTAACTCAGAAAGGCAGAGGTTGGCCAGGAAGTAGTTGGAGGGTTTGCGGAGGAAGGGGGTGAACACTATAGAGAGTATTATCCATATATGCGGGACTGCCATTATACTCCCAGGTACTATCATGATAAGTAACACTGAGAAGTTCAGTTCACCGGAGAGGGTTTCATTTTGTGTGCCATTTGCTGGACTAACTGTTCCATTCATTAACACTCCAAAGTTTTCCATCTTGACTTTATAGTTTTTCAATTTTTAACTAATCAAATTAAAATATGATTCTCAAAAAAAGAAAAACATTATTTTCCCTTGTCCAATGCTGCATACAACACTTGCTCACTGTTTGAGTTCCTAACCCTAACTTATTTTGGTAATTTACTAGGAACCTTCCTCATCCTTGCAAATTGTTAGATACACAAAGCTGTGATTCCTGATTCTCAATAGCTGGAAATTTTGTTGGTAATTTTGTATCGAATGTTGTAGACGACTACCTGTATATTGTGTCTTCAGTTGAGTCTCAAAATACGAAAGATGAGATCCAAACTTGTGTAGCTCCTCGATATTAAGAATGATTCAAATCCACCTCCAGTCCTCTTTTCATTGTCGACACAAGTAGTTCAGGTGAGACCTTGGTTGGTCTTCAGAATGTTGGTTCAAATCCAGGTTGTGGCATCTAAACGATAGTTTTCAGATGTTCACCTCCCATCCAAGGCTTCTTACTGTTGATTTACTCCTCCTTTTATCACATTCTGCACATTTGTATTTTGACAAGAAGTGACTTTCTGTATCGTGTTTGTCCTCTTCCCCCAATGCCGAAAAAAGGATTTTAAACACTCCAGAGAAAATGCTTATATGTGATCCGTGAGAGCATTTTGATATCTCACACATGGCACGCCGTTGCCTTTGTCACGATTTCACTATCTGTTTCACTTGGCGATGTTTACCCTTTCCATTAACTGGGCCGTATCTCTCCTGTTCCACTACAATTTGTCATTAATCATATCTCTGCGTAAACATGTCTGGTCGTTGTCAATTTATCAGAGTCCAATTGTGGTGTCCTCTTAATTATTGGTAAATAGTTGACAATAACCGATTACACAAGTTAATGTATCAATATTAAAAAAATTCAATTCAATTTAATTCAATTCAATTAATTTGGTTTTACACTTCTTTTGACAATGCCTGGCATTAATTTTGCATGGACCGTTAATTTTAAGAATGGTCAATTTATAAGATAATTGTCTATGAATAAAGGATATTATTGATCCTCAAGCTGAGATGGCAAAGGATTGTATTTTGCTATTGTCCACTGAATCATTTAATTTGAGAGATTTTGCCTAAAATTCTAAGATTACAGAAGTACCAAACCCTTCTAGATTTTCACGTCTTGATTTATGGTCGCTGGTTTTTATTTGACTGTTTGTCCACATAGGTTGCCATTTGGTAGTCAGTATGGGGGTGTCCATGGAGCCACGCCCAACTCGCCCTCGAAGCCGACGCCCTCAGCATTGCTTGAGCTGTCAGATACTGAAATTTATCCACAGCGCAGCACTTCACAGGTGAGTAAATGTCCGGCCCTAAAACCAAAACCTGCCACCTTAACTCTAACAGTCCTGAATTTTTCAATTTCAATATGTTTTTGCACATACCTTACCTAGGGAGTTCGGGTTTTAGTTCTAAGTTACTGACACTGTAAAATTCCACGTCAAAATTAAAACTTTGCTATTTTTAATTTAACAATGAATGCGTAAAGATACAAAACCATTACATTCTAACTTTGCCATAATCATGCACAAGGTGTATTCCTACAAGCTGTAAACGCTAGAATTCCTTCAATTCTTCAACTCAAATTTCTTCAAGTCATAATAGCATCCTTAGTTTTAATTTCTCTCGGGTCCTCATCCTTAATCCTTAGTTTAATTACCTCGCCAGTTTTCATTATTAAATGTTCATTTTTGGTTTTGAGCAGTCTCCTGTACTGCATATGAGACATCAGACCCCCTCCCCCGTGCTGTTTGTGGATGCGTCGGGAGGCCATGTTGACCCAGACAGGTCAGAGGTCGAAACCAACACTAACCTGGTCATCTCCCCGGCTAAGGTCATATGTCACGCCCCGGCGGTGGTTGAGAGTGACTTGAGGTAGGCATAGCGCTACGTAACACAAACATTGCTTTTTTGCAATTCCTGTGATTTGTTAAACAAAAATTTGAACAATTTTACTTTGCAGTATCAATGGCGTTGTATGATCCATCGCTAGGAAAAGTCCAATGATCTTACTTGCTATTAAGTAACACTTCGAAAGTAAATTATTTAAAAGTTATATTTGAGAGCTTAATGTCGTTTTGACTTTACACTTGAAAAAAACCCAGGTTTGGTACAGTCTCATGCTCAAGTCGGCCGTTTGCTATTATCGCGAAGAATTCCAATTAAAACATTTCCAATGAAATTTCTTAAACGTGAAGATTGCCTTTGTAAAAATACGTGAGAAATTAACTTCACCTTCACCCCACTGGTGACCCTTAGGTGAAGCTCACAAATGTGTGTACATGTACTTACAAGGCAAAGGAAACATTGATTGCAAAACCTTCCTGCTAAAATTATATAGCTATTTTTATCTTTTGTGTTGTACTTGGGCCGTCTGTCACACTTAATTGGATTAAAACTTTACTTGCGTACCAGAAATTGATGTCCATAAATAAAAAGGGGAAAAAAAACAAACCGGCATATCAGATTTCAGTTTGGTTCGACAAAAACATGCACTGGGCAGGAATGTTTAATTATGATAAGAAAGTCATAAGATTGCAAATTGATGGGCTGTGCGGCTTTTGAAACCGGTACTATGCAGCAGCTGTTTTCTAAAAAGGAAATAAGCTTGGCTATCTTTTTCTTACATGATTTTGTTCTCACTTTAACTTGAGGTTTTGTTTAGTTGCTTTTACAAGTTTTACCCCATCTCTTACCCCCCCCCCAAAAAAAAAAAAAAAAAATTGTTTTTTTCTCTTTTTAATCTGACTGAACAAACGATTTTGTTAAGGTGTTAAACATTTGACAAATTTTATACTATCAACCCTTTGACACAATCAATTTTAATTATTATTAATTTTTCAGGTTTTTTTTTTTTTTTTTGGGGGGGGGGAGGACGTGCCTCAGTTTTGCTGACATAATATGGCAAATGTTCTGCTTTTCATTCCAGAGACACGGGCTACACACAGGAAACGGCCAGGATTAAGGTGGATTCTGTACCAACCGTCAGCCTGCTCGGTGACCTCGATGTGACCCAGGTCAAAGGTGACAAAAAAAGGTCCGCGTCAAATCTTATTGCCATGGTGACAGGTGGTGGTGCAAGAACTCCACTGGTCGTCAAGGAGAATACGCTTGCAGGTTTGTCCAAAATAGGGTACCAATAATTACCAAAAAAATTACCATTAATACAATTTACGTAAACAAAATAGTAAAATTTTCGTTAGAAATACTTAACCATTTCGCGCCGGGCGGAAATACCGAGCGCGTGACACGGAGCCGGGCTAGTTTAGCCTGACCTGCACGCTCCAGTGACTCCATTGAATTGCGCCCGGAAATAAACGGCCCCATTGTTTGGTCTTGCGTAATCCGCTCTTTGTTACCGAGTCTAGACAATCCTCCAGCACTATAAAATTTATATAATTTTGGATGCCCGAAACTGGGCACCCGGCTGCGTGGTATCGGGAAAAATGCCCGATTTCGGGTAGCCCGGCGCCAAGTGGTTAAGATGCTGTATCGTTGTATTTTCACCTTCTTTAATTCCTAAACTACTGCCTCACATTGACAGCTGGATATTAACCCTAACTCCCTCACCATTGTTATTGAACAATACAATTCCTTCAAAATCCTCCAACTTCCTTTGTTGTGTAGGGAGTTAGGGTTAAAGATCAAGTTAAGCCTTTCCAGGTTTAGTTGTTTGTTTGCATTTTTGAAGGTGATTTACATCAACGATTACTGTAATCTAGATCTGGGGCCAATTTCATAGAGCTGCTAAGCACAAAAATGTGCTTAGCATGAAAATTTGTCCTTGGCAAAAACAAGGTTACAGACCAAATTGTTCAGTGATTTTTATTGTTTTGATTGATAATCAGCTGCTTTTTGCTTAGCATGAAAAACCTGTAGATTTTGGGCTGTTAACCTGTTTTTAATGAGCAAGACTTTTTGGTGCTAAGCAAATTTGTGTGCTTAGCAGCTCTATGAAATTGGCCCCTGATGTACACCGGTGAGTCTGCGAATAATAAGCTGCAAAAACCAGAACAGGAAAGGAGTTAATGAGGTCCAAGGTTAAAACCCAAACTGGTTTGACGTCATTGAAGCCAATCAGCAAAGTGTTGAGAAATAGGAGCAAATGCTGCTCCAACCACTCTGAGCTGACATTAGGTGGACAATTATAAGCACTAGATAATGCCGAGGTCTATATTGAGCGGTGACCTTTAAGGTCAAAGACACACAGGTCATTTCCGGAGCACAGAGGTCAGGTGATGGTAACCACATATTGGTGTCAACAGGATATGGAATTAAGTAGTTTTTAATCCTGGGAATATTCCAGACCCAGTTTGAACGTTTTTTGTGGTACTGGTTAATGTTTGATGTCGGGTCATTACAATGCAAGGCTGAACAGATAGGCTAGGGACAAACTGTTGATATAAACAGAAAGCTGTCCGTTCCTTAGACCTCTTGAAAAAATAATTCAAATTTCTGCAAAACAGATGAGATTCAAAAAATATATAAAAAAGTATGGCTTGTTCAATAAGGTCTAACATTTTGATATATTTCTACACTATGAAATGGTAAATTTGTTGTAATGTATGACAATATCAGCAAGACTGAGTCACTTAATTGTAATTGGTAATAAGCTTTAAGAAAACTGTTTGTTTGTTTTTATTATTTTTTTTAAGTTATAATTATTTTCTGGAAAAAATTCTCCCCAAAAGTTAAAGGAAGTAATTATGATCTGAATTTAGAAATCGTGGTGTAGTAACCTTTATTTTCTGTTTTTTTGTTTTGTTTTGTTTTTGCCATTCATGTCTGCAGGTATTTCGCGGGATTTATCAGAGACCTTGAGAATTGAAGATTCGTCCAGAGATGGGGATGAGAATTTTTCACATGGGTGAGAAATATTCTGTGGCAAAGGCATTATTTTGTTATTCATTGTCTGTTCATACACGTATGACCCGGGTTCGAATCCGGCCTGGGCCAATATGTGGATTGGGTTTTCAGTCCCTGCCTGACTCCGTGGGTTTTTCCCCAGGATATTCTTCTGGGGTTTTCCTCCCACCTCTAAAACTGTAACTTCTTCACATTAATTGTTGAATGAAATACAAAATTGTTGAATGAAATTTGTTCCCGCCGTGAATATGGCCATTGATGCTGGTACGGCGTTAAACCCTAAAAACTCACTCACTCACTCATACACGTAAAATTACCTGAATAGTTTGACAGGGCTTGTGATGGTTTTTGATATTCTGTAGGATTTTATATTTTATCACTCAAATCGTTGTTATTTATTCCCAGCACCAAGACAGAATCCACACAGAAGGATAAGAAGAAAAAGAAAGGTAACGAAATGCCCAAATCAATTGTGTCTTCAACATTCAGCATCATACTTGTCAGAAACCCATCAAATTCAACACTGAAGGTTCAAAGTTGATATCCACTGATTCACAACTCCACAGCCACTGTTCCAACCCCCACCAGGTCCAACCCCCACCCATGTTCTGTTTTCAGTAACCTTAATGATTTCTTATACTTAGCCATGATTGTGCCATCCCGGTATATGCAATCCGCGTCCAAGCCCACTCCGGTTGGATCCAGTTCCGTGGGTGAGGCATCCACGGTCCCACCTCGCCCAAGATACGGCTCATCATCCCATCATCCTCGAGGAAGCTCAAGCAAAAAGACAACCAACAAGGTCAGTTCTAGTAAAGCAGGGCTTTAATGTTCACAGAGATGCTAAGCAGGAAATATTGCTCAGCAGAAATCAGGAGGGAACCGGTTACGAGCAGTGCACATAGTGTGACACTTTGGTTGGTGACCTGTTTTCGTTTAACAATTACATTCAGTTATTAGCAGATTTCTGTGTTTTGCACCCCCATAAAATCTGCTCCCCGATGTCTTTTATTAATTAATTTGAAAGGAATTCGTTACTTTGATAGGCATTCGTTACTTTGAAAGGCAGGGAATCCACTGCTTTCTTAAAAAAATCAACAAAATTATTTGTAAGCTTACTTAAATGTTTGCATGGTTCACAGCAACCATCGTATTCAAAGAGAACAGTCAGTTTATCTGCCGGCAAGCAACCAATAAGCAAACAGCGCAGCCGATCCACCAACCAATCACAGTACAGCTGCACCCCAATGCCTCGTGGGACGCACACAGCGGGGAGAGTCACCTCAACACCAGCTATGAATGCCTCCAGACTACCCCCTGCAGGTAGCTTTGATGCCTCGGCCATCGGTTCATCCATGATGCAGGGCCCTGATGTATCCATGGCGATGGCCCCGGCATCAGGTTAGTAAGGTCTTATGGCCACTTGAAGATGCATCAAGCATTCATCCATGACACAGCACGCTGTTTTATCAATGGTAATTGCCTTGGCAACTGGATAGTATGGTCCATTAGGCATGCATGATACAGAGCTCAGATTTATCAATGTTGATGACCCCAGCAGTGTACTTCTTATAAACTGGGTCATCGGAGCTCATTTGTTAGTACTTTGTCGTATCTCTATCCGAACTCCTTAAATTCCTCAATTTCATCACTAAAGCTTAATTTAAAACTCGGTTGGTACCCTTGGTTTTTTTTTACCTTACAGGCATTGCTATGTCATTAGCCGGTAGACTGGACAACGCAAAGAATATTTTTCACCAGGATTTGTCTGCAGCAGGTATTTAAATTCCTGGCAAGACTTTGTCAGACTTTAGTGCTATTTTATAAGCACATATAATAGGAAACCGTTTCCCCCCTCCTACCCTCCTCTCCCCCCCCCCCCCCCACCCCCCGAGATATTTTTCTACAGTCGATATATTGTAGCATTGCAGTGTTTTTGTTTTCTCATGTAGATGTTGACACTCGAAACTTGAGGTATTTCGAAGTTACCTAAATTGATGTACAATTTTCATGAAAACTGCCAAATAGTGAAAAAGGAAATCCTGGGGTTTTTTTCTTCTTTTTTTTCTTACAGATTCGTCTGTCTTCCAGTCAACCTCAGGAGGCCCTGACTCGGCCTATGTCTCTTTACCAACCACACACAAGGCACGTTAATAAACTACCTGTTTTCTCCTTAAATTATGAATTTATTCTTTTTGAAGGACCCTCAAGTTTAAAACTCTGTAATTACTTGTTGAATGCCTTTCAACAAAAAATACCTTTTTGAAGCATAGAACTTGAAAGTAATTGAAACAGTTAGTATACAAATTGAAAATCCTCTTTCTCAGCTTAGAAAGCATAACAAAATGTTGCAGTTAACAGAAATAAATGTGTATGGCAATGCTGAAACTTTTTGGCCTGTGTTCGGGTTGGTGCATAAAATAATAAAGGACTACTTGTATTTGTTTTGTTTTTTCCACAGAAGAAACGAGCAGCTGATATTAGCCAGGATTACCTGGATCGAGTGTATGCTCGCTACACTCAAGCACTCTTTATTGATTCCAAGGTAAAAAAACAAACTAAATATTGGAAAATTAATGCAAGAAAAAGATTAGGGGCGGGGTCTTGATCCACAGGGGTAGTCAAAGCATGGGGAAGTTTTCCAAGTATAAATAACAATTGGCTTTTTTTCTAATTTGTGTTCTCGGTTAGGTACTGAATTAAACAAACTGACTAACATTTTTTATGTTATTTGTCCCGTAGCTGGAGAAAGCTTTGAAGGAACAGGAGAAGGACGCAATGGTGAGTACTTGTCCTCCTTTCTGTTTTCTGTCGAGTGCGTTATTTATTTTGATATAATTCTTTCTGGTTTGAATGCAAGTGTTCCTAAAAATGCGACCAGGCATAAAACAAAACACAGGAAACTGAAGACATGAACCCCCAAAAAAGTTCAGATCAAGAAACAGAAGGAAAAGTACAGAAATAAATTCTTGAAAAAACGACAACAGGCAGCTAAATCTGAAGACAAGACAACATTTTAAAAACAAAAAAATGGGAGAGGAAACCTGGAGTTATACCCTAGGAAACCACAAAAAACGTACATCAGGCACTTAAATCTAATTGGAAGGATGGTCTGAGTGGATTCGAACCCGGGCCACCGAGGTGAAAGGCAAGTACCTCTTCACATGTTCTTAAAAGCAACCACAGGCTGCCTCCATTTTAATTGGCTATGGCTAAAAATAGCACAGACATCAATGAGAAGTAGACCTTGGCTGATCCATAAGCAATGTGTTAATGCCAGCCGTTACCAGATCATTCAAACGCGACTTTGTTCTTCCGACTCTCTCTCTATAGTCTCAGATGTACGGTCTGTGGCACGAGAATGAGAAACTAAGAAGCAAGAAGCAAGATTTGGAGTTGGAGTTGGCAAGTAGTCGTCACGCCAATCATCTCGATCAGCAGCTGGATGTACAGGTTGGTATGTCAGTCACTCACGAGAAATAATCTCAAAGTTACTCGGCTGTTGAAATACAAATGGAGAATTTACATTGAAGCTTAGCTTGCTAAAACTAAAAATGTAAATTAGCACCTTTTAATTTGTTTGATGTCGAGACTTAAACCCTGATGAGTTTTGGAAAAGATCAAACATAAAAGGTCAAAGCATTTTTTAGTGCGGAATGGATATCTCAAGTTGTGGAAGGTGTTTACCAAATGATTTAGTATAACATTGTGTCACCTTTGCCAGCTTTAAAATTTGTAACAAATTTAGTTAAACGTCTTGTCCATGTTGTGTTTAGATTTTAGGTCTTGGTCCGGTTGTGGCCCACTTGGACCAGCTAAAGACACAGTACAGCACCTTGGCACATGCCCTGGACACTACAAGACATCAACTAGGAACCGTGGGTCTCCACGTACCTCAAGATGAAGACAGTTATCACGGTGAGTCATTTATCACGGTAAGTAATTTATGCTCATTGCTGTTTGTGACCAGGTAGCACTGTTATTGAATGAAGTCATGGACGTGTAATATCCAAATATTAAATGTAAGTTTTCAACCCCCCCAAAACGTCCAGTACACAATATATGTAAAAAAAAAAAAAAAAAAAAAAAAAGGTATGCTTCCAAATATTGTGAAACTGACACAAAATAATAAAATCAAGAATTTAAGTTAGCTCTGACATTTTAGTAGTAAATTTGTAGGTCTGCAAGAAAATAGAAAGGCTTTTAAAATTGTTTTCACATTTTTAATAAATAGTAGTAGGGGTTCGTGTGATTGTGGGAGACCTTAACCCAGATTTTTTTTTAATTATAAACTTTCAAACGTTTGTCCTCAGAGTCGCTGATCAGTGCCTTAGCCGAGAGTGAGAATCTCCTTGGTGAGATAAGCGCAGCTACACGGACTCAACAACCCCAAATCACCTCCTTTGCTAGTGCCATACAGGCCTTGCAGAAAGCCGTGGACAACGAAGACAGAGAACTTAAGAGGTAAGCCCTATGCAACAAAAGGAGGTAATGTCCCTCCTTTCATTGTCTGTAGTGTTATTTATACCATTGTCGCCTTGTACTGGATGTGGTGTAAGGTAATAAATGATGTTCATAAACTGCATGCGTCACAAGAAGGTAATTCCATCTCTCCCATTGTAATTAGTTGCGTCTGTCTTAGGCTGGGCTGGGGAGGGGTGGCCAAGCAATCATGCTTTGACAATTTTTGTAAATATTCTTTTTTGTTTGAGTGGCAACCCTGGTTTGGTTTTTGTGTGTGTGTGTTTTGTTGTCATTTGCTGAACAAATTGTTGATTTTAATATTTGTTTTTTATTGTTCATTTCCGGTAGATGTCAAGAGCTTCTAGCAGCCACCAGCACCTTAGCCACACAGGAGGCTTCCTTACGGATACAACAAATTGAACAATGATGGCATCTTAGCATCCAGCAACCAGATTGCCTTGAAGTAGTCGCAGCATCTTTAAATTACACACCTCATGATCGCTACACCAACTTAACAATGTGTTGAATATTTCATTCTAAATAGACTTTCGAGAAGCATTGTTTTATTTAAAACCCAAGCACAATATGCTTTTTATAAGTAATCACATGACTGCTCAGTCACATGACTACCCAAACTGTGCATACATTTTTTTCTTGTTAATGCCCCTGGGCCCAACAAGTTTTATTGTATTTAATTAAAGGTAAATATTCCACATTTCAAAACAGCCGACTGTGAAGCTATATGAACCTGTTTACCTCTCTAGCTTGGTTGTTAGAGCGCCAGTATTTGTGGATACCTGCACTTTATAAGTATTCATTATTATTATTATTATTATTATTATTATTATTATTATCGCAAGATATAGCAGGTTCTAATCCATGCTTAGTGGTTCATTTCTCTTTGTTCGTCCAAATGAAATTAACTCATTTTCTGTTAAAGTAAAAAGTAAAATTTGAAGAAAAATTGTTATTTTCTTTAAATTATTTTCAGATAGAACGAGTTGAAAACATTGCATTCTTAGTATGAGACTTGTATCAATGATTCTTTGGAAAATTATGCAATTCTGCATCTATTTTTGATGAATATTTAAGTGTCTTTTGGTGATAGATAAAAAAATGATGCCACTTATTGTCAAGTATAAATAAAAAACTGATATTTGAAATAGTTTCTTGAAAAGCTGTTTCAAGTTTAACTGTTGTATTTAAAAATAAGACTAGCTAAAAATAGGCCCATAAGTACATGTTTATGTGTGATGTGAGCTAAACGAAAATTGAGGGCATGTACCAAAATTTGGTATCCAAGCACTATCCAAAGAAAATGGGAATATATTTTTATAAATTACTTTTGATTTCCTTTTTTTTTGTATCGTTTATTTGTTAAATAACAATTAAACCGGCCGTTTTCCAAACCCCAGTTAGGCCCTCAGTAAAACGGAGCCTCGTGGCAAGCGCATGGGCCGTTTTCCAAAACTCAGCTGAGGTCCGTCAATGGCTCCATCTATTGCTAATATGCTGAACGAAACCAAAAAGACCACGCTGAGATTTGGAAAACGCCCATGGACGTTAAGCAATAGTGCCCTCTACTGTACTGACTGGTGAAACACAGCCCACGTGCTAGCTAGCTGCGGCACAGATTATCATATCCGAGGCGGTGAATGAGACAGGTAAAACTACTTCGATGATTTGACCATTTGACAAATGATACTGATAGTTCTAAGCTCATTATCAATACTGTGTTGTTCGCAGGCTTCTTTAGAGGCCGTTTGTCATTTGCCTTTCACTTTCAGTGCACTGTCGATTTTTTGCTGTGTTAATATTTAGCTAACTTTTTAACGCATGCAATTGCAAACAAACACATGGAGCTCGGCCAACTCGACCAGTGGGACAACTCGACCGTCTAAAAGACATTGACAAGGTGATGAGACAAGTCAATTAAGCCTAGCAATTTGTGCGGCCTTGAGCCTGATGAGGGTCAAGCCATGTGCTACGTACACACTGCAGTGCAGGACCTCATCAACCCAAGCTTTAAATTCCTCATTTGAACAATTCTTTGCAGACTTCTGGAAAGGTTGAAAACCGCGGCGTTTAGTTTCTAGCCTATACTAGTTATGGCATCGGGGAAGTCTGGTCCTGGGGTTAAGCCCAAATGGCCCAGCAGGGAGGCTCACCTTAGCACTGGAAGCGACAGGTGAATGCACTTGTGGTGCCGATCACATGCCGTATTTCGGCAGCTCTAAAATCCCTACTCAAAAATCCCTCATTTGTGGCTAAATTTGCATGAATCATCCATTTTAAACGACCTATAATAATCAACAAACCCTGCATGCATGAAGCCCATTCCAATAATAATTGAAAAGCACAGGTTTTGTCAAGATTAGGCATGCCTGAGTTGCATGCGTGGCATGAGCAAATTTCAACATTATAGAGCTAAAATTATGTTTTAAGTCGGATAAAAATTTGAGCCAAGAGTCTATGCCAGAATCTGTTTTGACGGCTGTAAGGAATTAAAGCTTTCACTCTCACAAGCAATTAACAGACACCTGTCCTAAATTATTCATGTCCATCCTTCCATTCACTCTCATCGGCGTACATGTACATGTACGTCTGCTACCCACCATATAATCCAACCTATGTACACATGTAGGGGTACATGCCCTCTTGCTTCATTGGAAACTTATGCAAAATGTCCAGGAATGCATTGCTAACATAACCAACACTGCAGTGACTTCACATTTCTACTCTGGCGTGACACTTGGGCTATTTTTCAAACCCCAGCTTGGGCTCCATCTGATCCATCACCATTGCCAAACTGCATGAACTAAGCAAGAGACGGAGACGAAGCTGGCGTTTGGAAAACGGCCTATCATATGTGTATACATTTTTCTCAAACTTACTCTAACGTCACCAATTTAGATCGGCGTTGGCTTTTGTGCCGAGTATAAACTGTCCTATAAATAGTCCACGAGCTGAATTTATTAAGGGGGTATTCTTTTATTTTTCTACTGGGAAATGTGAGACTTGATTTTACAAAGAATTGTACCACAAGAGGCAGCCAAATGTAAGTGGTCATAACTTGAACCAGTGACCCTGAAATGATCTTGATATTCCAGTGATGTAAAGCTGACAGTGGATTCCAACGCACCGTTACAATCATCCACTAAAAAGTCTTCCCCAAGACCCCCGGTACAGCAGCAGAGACAACAGGCGGCACTCCCCGCCAACAGGTAGGGGACCAGAAAGTAGGGACCATTTATTTTAGAAATACTTTTGTCATGTTATCCATTCTTGATCTAAATATTTGCTGTACTATCCCTGCAGATTTACTACAGTATTCGCTAAAATTAATAACTTCCCTGTGTCCACAATTATCTGTCGCATTGCTAATTTGTTTTGGGTACAGAATTCACAGGTAATGAACAAATCAATGTAAACAAATCTCTTTAAGGTGCCAAATCCATCATATCCTGGCAAGTCAGTACCCATTGAGAATGGACAGATACGCCTAGAAGTTTTGGATCATTTCTCTGAATCACTATGTATCCTGGTTAATTTGTTCTGACACGGACAATATACTTCCTTTTATAACATGTCCGTAAACGAAAATTGAATTTATGTTTTACTGATGTATGTTTGCAGACCTAAGAGAGAGATTACATTTGACAACTGGGACCCAATGGAGGAGGATTACAATGACAAATCCTTCAATAGCTACAACAGGGGACCTGCCGCTGGAATCAGTGGAACGTAGGTATCCCATACTCCTTGGGTAGACCCAATAATTGGGGCGTTTTCACTCCTTTTTCAAATTTTGGATTTTGTCTCGTTCTAACGCCCCAACCGTTGTAAAGCCTATTGCCAATAAAAAAAGAAGTTGTGACCACACTGTACATGCAGCGATGCAGGCCTGCACCCTTGCACCATAAAACAGTCAATGGTGGTCGCTCGAAAAGCCATTGTCGTGTCCCCCGTCTTCGCATAGTGTGCTCTTTACGTGAGTCGGGTGCTGTCGGGACGTCTATGTAGTTTATATTGACCGAACGTTATGGGCATCATTGTTTTGAAAAGCTGGTCGAAATTACTCGGATTTGCAACCCCAAATAATCGTGAGTACCAATAAAGCCATAACAGTTCTTCTTTAACATGTATACAAGCCAGTGTGCGCTTTCCAAAATATTTTGTCAAGTATTTGGCCTGTTTTGGGCAACTTTTGTGGTCACAACTTCTTTTTTTATTGGCAATAGGCTTTACAACGGTTGGGGCGTTAGAACGACAGACAAAATCCAAAATTCGAAAAAGGAGTGAAAACGCCCCAATTATTGGGTCTAACTCCTGGGTCCAATCCCAGTAGCTTGAGGTCCTTAACACTAACTGAGGCTTTGTGAATCACTGTCTTAACCCTTAGCACGCTACCATTCATATACACACGTATTCCCATGGCGCTGGATTTCCTGTGCAAGTCACTAAGTAATGCACACTAATATGTTTCGAAGCTTTTTATTCTATGATGGGTGTGTTTTACAGGAAAATGCAACATAAACTATTTGTTCAGTATGAAATTTCCTTTCCATTGGTTACCGTGAGGATGGCTAAAATTGATCAGCCAGTTGTGGTGGTAAGCCCTCCGAAATGCATCATTACGAGCTGCGATCCGAGCCGCGTTAGGAGCCGCATAACCTCCCGCTTGCTGGCGAACTTCACCGGGGCCATCGTCGCGTTGTGCCCCATCACTACTATCGTCATCAATGGAACCTTCACCACGTTCTCGTACACACTGGCATACTCGTTGTCGACACTATCGTTGACATAACCGTCCTGAAAAAGGCCTTCAAAGTCCGAATCTCTGGAGTCCGAGTCCCCAAAAATCTCCTGAAATGCAGCTCCGGCGTCCATTGAACACTCGAACATCGGAACGGACAGATTTTCAATCGAAAATAGCAGAGAATTTTGTAAGAAACGAGTGTGAATTTATGATTGAACAACGTTAGCCTTGTAATCATCTATCCAATGGTACCCGGGTGAGGGTCAGGGGTCAATGGTTTGTCATATTCATTCGTTTATAAATAGAACGTTGTCGCGGGCGACTGTAGTCGCCCGTAGCAGTGTGGGAATAAATGCGCTGGGCGACTGGAGTCGCCGATAGCGTGCAAAGGGTTAAAGGAGTACGTTTCAGGTGACGGTCAAATCGGACTTCTGTCGGGTATGGTGATCTTGGAACAATTTATTGAGGGATATATTTTTATTTGTTGCAGGAACTCGAGTCGTCCAGGAAAGAAGAATGGAAAGTTTGCCCTGTTTGTGGGCAATGTACCTACGGAAATGACCGAGGTATGTTAAACAAAATTGTCGTCATAAGCTCAACACATTAATTTGTTTATCGGGCCAAATAGAAGTCTTACAAGTTTGTAAAATATTCTGAATAGGCAATTTAGTTTTCAAAAAAAATCCATTTGAAAAAACAAGCTTACAGTAAATACAAATTCCTGTCTAGGTTGTTCGATTTCTCAAATACAAGAAAATGTCTACTTGGAATGTTTGGCCTTAGTGCAATATTATCCTTTGACTTTTTTTCCCATCCAAAATGTTCTGTGACATATTTCCCAAACTCCATTCTTGGACAAAGTTCGAATTTTTTGTTTCCAAGTTGCTCTTACTTTTTTGTCAATTTGTTTTATTTTAGTATCTTTACAGGAAGTATGTTTAGCTCAGTTACCACAAAAACATTTGTATATAATTTGTTGTCTTGCAGGAAGGGCTATCAAATTTGTTTAGTCACGTGTGCGATATTCAGAAAGTTTCAATCTGCAGGCCCAGACAGGAAAACAGCGACACAACTTTTGGGTAAGAATTTACATTAATCTTTATTTATCTTCATTAATTTAAATTTCTTCCTCTCCTGTTTCCTAAAAATCCACTAAGAGGACAATTTATTGTTTTGCTAGACTGAGGAGGTTGGAGTTCATCAACTTGTTGGACAAAACTTAGATTTTCCAAAGTTTAGGTACAAAGAATGTCCCTGAGATTTCTTTAAAAAACTGCCTTAGGAGTTCTGGATTAAAAGTATTCCGAGTGTCCGGTTTAAACCAGTAGTAAATTTTTTTTAATGACAAGAGAAATCCTTTTGACTGTTTTCTTCACAGATTTGTAGACGTGCCCTCCATTAAAGACGGCGAGGAAGCAATTAAACGACTTGACGGCCACATCATCAGAAATAAACATTTGAAGGTACGTTGATCAGCTGGGAAAGACTCGGGACAGTTTATATAAACTCGAAGGAAACTGTTCAGAATACATACAGAACAAGTAATTATTTACAATTTTAACGCAAAAACACAACCTAGTGAGACTTTTTATTTCCGTGTGAACAGGTTTCATTTAAGCGGGACAAATGTACGACACCTGTCGAGGTTACGGATGCTAACTGTGGCTCCCCGGAAGAATGGGACCCTCCGAATCCAGGGGGCAAATCTGTAAGCAGAATCTCCTCAGGCAAACCGAGCATGTCTTCTAGCAAGAGAAGAACTACTGGGTCTGGAAAGACGTCTTCGAGCAATTCCGAGGCAGAAGACGGTGGAAGTAAAGCAGTCAGGTACTGCTACTGCAGATAAATTGATTCTGATTTTTCACGAGATGACTTAAAATGAACGACGTTTCTTCATTTTAGATTGAGCTGACTTTTACGGCTTGTACCTGTAGATCAAGGCTCAAGCCTGAATTGATTTCTTTCAGTTCCTTGTGTTCTAATGTTCTAGATCTTATTTTTTGTTTTGTTTTAATTTTGTTGATTTTAGGAAGCCAGCACTACCAACACGGCCAGCACAGCCTCGTAGATTGGAAGATCGCTACGGTGCCGCAATAAAACCCAAATCACCTGGAGAAGAATCGGTGATTACGAGTCCAACAGGCCCTATCCCCAGTCAACTGAAGGGCTCACAGCAAGCACAGGAGACATCATTGAGTGATAACAAGCTTACTCAAAGTCCTTTACAGACCCTACTTCAGAAGATGAGAAGCCCCAACAAGAGTAGTCCAGAACCCGACAACGTTCGGCCTGTAGGTCAGAAGGTCACCGGGGTCAAGACGTCACCAGAGATCAAGACTCGGGCAGGGAGAGGTATCGGGAGAGAGATTAATTTTGACAAGTCGGAAGAGACAACTCCTGCCAGTGACAGGAGACGGTCCCTAGCGGAGAAACTCCACCAGGCTGGGATTATCCCAAAGAGCCAACCTCTTAATAGATCTCCCCCCATCTCTAAGCCGGCTGGCAAGATTGAACGGGATGGCGTGACAAGTCATCCTGCAGCAAGTACAACAGCAAAGCCTCTTTTGTCTCTCAGTTTTAAATCAGTTGATAAGCAGGCTTTCGACAACATTGCAGGAAATGATTATGAATTGCAGGAGAAAGGACAGAGCGATAACCACTTGAGAAGTCTGACCCCCAAACATAACCAGCACGAAGGAATTCTTGGCCCGGCACCTGCTCACTTGACGCAGCCACACAGCCCCATCCAAGTGAGTAGTCCGAGTTACTGCTTAGAGTGTTCTCCTCATGAGTACCATGAAACTGACCGGCATGGATTCCACTTGTGTCATCACCACAATCGCCCACCTCACCCCCATCCTCACCACCACCACCATGGCCCCCAGCAGAGGAACGGCCCCTGTAAAAGGGCCGGGTTCCCCTGCTCCATCTGCGAGGGGTACTCGGTGGAAGATGAGCCCTGCCAAATGTGCCACCACCACCCCCATCGCCAGCCCACGCCCCAACGTCCACTAATGCAACCACCAATGATGCACCCCCAACAGTACCCGCAACAGTACCCCCAAGGTCCTCGCTTTGGTCTTGACCCATCTCATGGACCTGTTCCCCCTTACGTTGGTTACCATCCGTACAGTCGGGGCCCAGCACACCCTCCGCCGCAAGACTACCAGATGCAACATGGCTACTATGACAGCAGAGACATGTATCCAATGGGATACCCCCCAGCCAATTTGGGGTCAGCGGGCTACAGAAACAACCGTTACCAGGGTGGCAGATCCAGATTTCCTCAGAGTTACATCACATCCAAGTCTCCAAGGGCTCTTCCTGCCCCCGAGGAGTGTCCTGACGATCTGACCAAAAAGTGGCCATCAAAGTCGAACAAGAACCACACTGGTAAAAGAACGGGCAGTGAACCGAATGAGCCAATGACAAAGGCCTTGACAGCCAAAGTAGAGGCACCAGCAGTCACAGACCAGGAACTTTTTAGCAAGAAGCACATTTCGGGGAAAGCCTCTGAGCTTTCTCATAAAATACCACCACCTGCCCTTGCAAATCAAGAGGGAGATTCTGCTGCTGCTGTTGACAAAACCGTTGCTCGGAAATCAACAGCCACTGGTGAAAGTCCGAGGTCATTGCACAAAGAAAGCATACAAGGTCAGCGGGGGTCAAGTGATGCTAAGCCGTGTGTACACTGCGGGGAACCAGGTTAGCCCATTATGTTTTGTCTGGTTTTATCCTTATTGGACCTTTATCGGAGGGTGCTTTTTCAAAAGTTAGATTTTCTTATAAGTGTTCGTCCCCAATCGGAACACTAAAATAGAGCTCTTGAGATCTTAAGTCATTTTAGGCTATAATTAAGGCTTTAGAGAAGGTGGTGGTCATTTGAACTGAGATACTTAACCACGATTGATATAATTACATAGAATAAGCTGAACGTTCACCTTTGGCTTTTTTTAGGTCTGCATCGCTGCAGTAATTGCAAGTGCACGTACTGCTCTAAGGAATGCCAGCGAGACAACTGGTCCACCCACCGTCACCAATGTCAGAAGGTCAACAGCAGCAAAGGGTAAATAACAAACAAATTCATTGGTTGATAAAAAAGGCGCCAATTGTTGTCTGTCGGTCAGTGTGATTGGCCATTATTGCTTCACAGTTTTGGGTCATGCAGGAGTCTACTGCTGGTAACCAGCCACTGGCTCTGAATATGGTGTAGCGGTTTGCCTGGTAACCGGTGTTTCATTAACTGAATTTGGTCTCGTGTTGATTGGGTTTTCTACGTAGCAGAACATCTTTAGCATATTTTTCCGAAAAAAATTGTGAAGCTAGCGTTCCTTTAAATGTGTTATGACTTTTCGAGTTGTCATTTCTTCCATTTTCACTCTGATCTTCACCATTTTTTCTCTCTAGATCCTCAACCGCATCCAGCATAGCCAGTATTGAATCCTTTCCAGCCAAACTGACTGGAAAGTCCACGGAACTTATCCACGGAGGAACGGAGGGGCAGTTTATGGCTCGTAACTTGCCGTACGAGACCCCCGAAAGTCCAGAGATGAGGGTAGGGTAAACTGGGGCTTACCTAGGGCCCATCTTGGCCTGATGTTGTTTAATAATACAACAAACCAAATTATTTTGGAAATAAGGCTAGACATTTTCAAACAATTTTAGTATTTGTATGCAAATTAATGATTACAAAAACGTGGACATTTTCAATCAATATCTCAAGACCTCGCATTTTTTTAATTGAAACAAGTGCTATTTAAAATGCTATTTAAAAATTCGTTTGATCGAATGTTTCAGTATTTTGTATATTCACTACAGCCCTTTTATATTAAGATTACATATTGTGTGTCGATGAAACGTTTGATTTTGATAGTTTGAATGACCCTCGTAATTTTAAGTGTACTTTTTCTTTTTTTCTTTTTAGGTTCTTGTGACTGAAGTTGTTGACCCCAATGAACTATGGGTTCAGCTCGTACAGGAACAAAGCATGGAGGGCTTCTCTAACTTGGTCGAAATGCTTCACGATGTCTACACAGACCCCGCACAGTCCGCACAGCTTACTTACAAACCAATGGTGAATAAACGATCAAAACCTTGTGGAGTTTGCTTTCAAATTTAGATTTTACAGAAATTTTATTAGCAAAACATGTTTTGAAGAATTTCTAAAGCCTTTGTTTTCTGTGACTCCGTTGCTTTTTCTGTATTTCCAATTGTCTGTAGACTGGTGGGGTTTGCACCGTCCAGTACTCTCAAGATGGTCATTGGTACCGCGCCGAGGTAGTGTCTGTCAACGATGACGCGTGCACCGTCCGTCTGATTGATTTCGGGAACTTGGACGTCGTGGCTGTGGACGCCCTGCGGAGGCTGAAGGACGACATGCTGAAGTTGCCTAAACAGGTACGAGAGGATTAGACAAGCTTTTCTCACTTTGAAATCTTGGACATCAAAACAACTGTGCATACAAGACAGGAGGCCCCCTCTAATGGATAAACCATTGTGCGTGCCATTGTACAAAGCTATTGCCCCATTGAAGGGGGCAGCCATGATAGAAGTAATGGTATCCTGGATTTGTCTACAAGAATAATTCGCCAGGCTACAGGGGCCCATTTCATTGAGCTGCTAAGCACAATAATTTCTTGCTCAGTAAAAACATCTTACCAGCTGAAACTCGATGTGTTTTTCATGCTAAGCAAAAACCAGCTGAATACCAGACACAATGTTTTTGCCAAGAAATAATTTTCATGCCAAGCATTTTTTTTTTTTGCTTAGCAGCTCCATGAAATTGGCTCTAGCTCTCAACAGTTTCTGGAGGAAACCGGGAATTCCACTGACAATATTTTGTCTTTTTTATCCAGGCTCTTAAGTGTTTCCTTAGCGACCTCAAGTCCCCGCAGGGCGCGTGGTCCCTGGACGCCACCCAGATGCTTAAGTCACTGATCAACCAGGATGAGGACTGCACCAGGGCAAAGTTTATAGGTCAGGGTGTGAAAGGTCAAGCGATTGAACTCTACAGCGCTGAGGATCACAGTGAGTACTTGTGCCTGTGACATCATCTTTGTTGAGTTGATTAGATTCCCCTTGAATAAGATTCCAGTCTGTGATTGTTAGTTCATCCTAGTTTATGCCGGCACTCACTTGATATAGTTCCTTGCCCAAAAGTATAATTAATATAATGTACTAACTTGAGGAATTTGGAAGTATATATGTGACCCGCTCTACATAAATGAGTCGGATGTCGCAATTACCGTTGACACGTACAGGGCGATTGAATTTTTTTTTTTTTTTTTTTTTTTTTTTTTTTTGGCTGTGTATTCTGCTTTGTTTGTATCCATATTTTCAGAAAAAAACGAAATAAAACTTAATTTTGAATCTTAAAGTGTTTTAATACAGGATTTTGTTGACTGTTTTGTTTCAAGTTCAGTTATTTTGATCGTTGGGATACGTTAATTTTCTCTTAAAAGTGGCTGTTTCACACTTGAAAAATATATTATTTCAAAAAATCATAAAAAATTAATGCAGTACTCTATAGCGCTCCGACATACATCAAATTGAAGCTTATCAGATGCTCTTTCAAGCCCTATAAATAACTCCGAAATGTTTTTTTGCTACATCAGACTCATTTATGTAGAGCGGGTCACATATAACCACCTGTCATTTTTCTCTGTAATTTTTGATGAAAACTTTGTTATCCGATACTTCCTCCAGCCAAGACTCTGTCATCGATCTTGATCTCGGCTGGTTTAGCAGAAGCAACAACCATTCACCCTGTGACGGCGTCCGCTGACCCCACCCCTAGCCTGGGCTGGGTCCTAGATGACCTAGCTGTAGGTAGTCGCCTGGATGTCATCGTCAGTCACGTGGATACCCCAGGCTGTTTCTATGCCTACCTGTTTGAGAGTGCTCAGGCCTTGCTGGAACTGCAACAGGAGATGAACGCACACTATGCTAGGATGCTAGCGAAGGCTGCATTCAGGTTAGGCATGGGTGGAAATCGTGGCGTAGCGTTTGCAAATACACCAGGTTTCAAGTAAAGTGGCACAGAAAAGGATTGGGACAATAACATTTAGGAAGTCTTGACAGGAACTTTGATGAATTCTTTAAGTGTTTAGTTATGGGACTGTTTTTAATGTCAAAATTGTCAGCAGTGCCTAAGTTATCGGTTGTCTATTTCCACGAAAAAAAGGGCTTATATAGCCTGTTTTCTTGATTTGAATAATTGTATTTTCCCCTTTTTTGCAGACCTGGAGTAGACGTACTCTGTGCTGCAAAGTACAGTTTAGATGATAACTGGTATAGAGCGATCACCGTCGAACCAGCTAGCCCTCCCCTCAACAAATTGCAAATCACCTTCATTGATCACGGCAACAGCGAGACGATCAACCTCAGTGACTGCCGCCCTCTGGAGACACAATTTACCACTCTCCCCAGACAGGCCATCCCGTGCGGTCTGGCCGGCGTCCAGCCCAACGTGTCTGATTGGCCGGAAGAGATGACGGCAGCTTTCAAGGAATGGTTGGCAGATGGCCAAGCCCGAGTCGGGATCATGGCCAAAAGTGGCCGCCGACTCCAAGTGGAGGTATTTCTGCTGCATCGGGAAGACGACCCAAGTACGGACATCTCGTTCAATGCCTTGCTGCAGCATTCTGGCTTCGGCACCGACGAAGAGGTCCTGGCCAAGATGTCGGATAATCAAGTCTCGGCCAGTGAGATTCCTGCCTCGACCAAGGAAGCAGTCACTGACAATACCAGGAGGGGCTTGCCTGTCACTCATCCTCCACAGAGCGAGTTCCATGGGTTTGTGACCGTCGTCAACGACCCCGGGGATTTTTACCTGCAAGTTGACAGCGAAGAGAATAGGGAGCAATTCCAGACGCTGTCGGAGCACCTAAACACGAGATATGCTTTGCAGGACTTTACCCCCTACAAGCCAATCGTTGGGGAATACTGCGCCATCATTTACTCCGATAATGCATGGTACAGGGCCCTGGTTATAGATAAGATGGCCACGGAACCGGCATTTAAAGTCTTACTAGTGGACTACGGGGAAGTTGGGGTTCTCCCGGCTGACAAAATCAGACAACTGGAGGACAGGTTCTACAAGCAGCCGGCGATGGCCCTACATTGTGGATTGACATGTGTGAAGGTGCCCGCTGACACCAGTGGAACATGGAATGAAGCAGCAACCAAACATTTCAGAGAGAAGGTACATTTATTTTGCTCACACGGTAACTCTTCTCCACAAAGAAGCTGATGTATCTCCTATGTTTTTATCACTTTGTTCAACATATTTGGTAAAGCGATATTTTCTTGTGTTTTTATTTCAGGCGTTGAACCAGTTGTGCCAGGTCAGTATTGTGAAATTTGAGAATAGCAAGTGTGGCGTGGAGCTTCTGTATCCTGGTGTTGACATGAACGAGCTGACATCTGTCAAGAGAGAACTTATCCAAAATGGCTGGGCGGTGTCCAAGGGCACCTCATCGTCCATTCAGGTCCATGCAAGTGGATCAGGAGATCACCAGGTAGCCAATCATCAGGCTGCTACCAAAGCGGGTCCTGAAATGAATAGATCTCTCACTCCGTCATCCAATCCCCCGACACCTCGCTCTCCATCAGCCAATCAGAGTTTCCCATCGTTGCCGTCGCCAAAATTACCCGCAGAAGACTTCTTGGGATTGGTTACTGTGGTGAGTGACTGTGGCGATACGTACATTCAGGTTATGACTGAAGAAAACGCAGGTGCCATGGAATCATTAACGCTCGACCTCTACGAACATTATAGTCGAGCACCGCAGCGCTCTTACAAGGCCAACATTGGCGAGTTCTGTGCTGTCAAATACCGAGTGGATGACTCGTGGTGCAGGGGCCAAGTTGTGAGCTGCTCGGCCCAAGATTCCTCCATGGAGGTCCTGTTTGTAGATTATGGCAACACGGAAATCGTCTCCTCGGAAGATGTTGTGAAGCTTCAGGAGAAGTTCTTAATGATTCCCATCGGTGCCCTCCATTGCCGCTTAAACGGTGTAAGAGCTCCCTCAACAGGGGACGTATGGCAGAGTGAGGCAATAGATTTCCTCAAAAAAGAGGTGAGTGATTATTAACGTTTACCAAAATTTGAAATAAAAAATTATGTTTGCAAAAATTAAAATCTCACCATGGCCATAATGTGGATCTGATTGTCAGTGTTTGACAACAAACATTTTCTGTGATATTCAAAAATGTATTTTTGTATTTGAAATTTCTTTCCTCAATTGAGTATATATTTGTTTTAATAATAGATCCTTGAGAAGGGCTGCAAGGTTCATGTCTGCAAGAATGATGGGAAGGTTTGTGAAGTGGAGCTTCTGTACTCCACTGATGATGTCGGCTGGTTTTCCGTCAACAAGAAGCTCATCAACAAGGGATTGGCAGAGCCAATCCCAATTCAGAGCCACTCCCCAGGACCATCAGGTGATCACCCCTCGACCAATAAGGATCAACGTCCGTTGTTGTCTACCAATGAGAGTAAGCACCAGGTGCAGACGCAAGCAGAAAAGGCGGCTCAAAACCCAGCCAGTGGCGTCCAAGAAGCGTCGGCCACTGGGAAGGCAGACGTAAAGTCAGGTGATCAAGTAGAGGCAGCACCAACTAATAAGCTCGCAGATAGTGAGCCACCCCCGGCAGAGTTCACGGGAGTCCTGACCAGCGTCAACCACCCCTGGGACTTCTACTTGCAGATCAAGAACGAAGACTACATCCAACTCAGCCAGCTTCTGCGAGAGGAACTCAACCAGCACTATCCTCGCGAGGAAGAGCGCCCTCATGTGCCCAGAGTAGGCAAGCTGTGTGCGGCCATGTACAGTGCTGACCATGAGTGGTACCGGGCCCTGGCGCTGGTGGAGGTGGCCCCTAAGCAAGCCTTCAAGGTGATGTTTGTGGATTATGGCAATTGCGAGGTGGTGCCCGTGGACCGACTGCAGAAGTTAGACGGCATCTTCCTCGAGGTGCCGCGCCTCTCTCACCACTGCTGCTTGAGTGGTGTAATGGCGCCCTCTGCTGATGATCGTAGGCGACAGTCTGCAGAGGCCGCGTCCTTCATTTTGACAGAGGTTTGTTAAAATAAATTCATCCGATAAAGGTATAGACTTAGGATCAACAAAACTAAATACATTTTTAGCTGAACAGTCCTTTTTGAAGCACAAATATTGTTATAACCATTGAAAACCTGACATGAAAGATTTTATTGAATTCCCTATAACTGAAATAACAAATTTTCTTCTGAAATAGTTGATTGAAAAGGGTAAGGACTGCCAGGTCAAGTTGGTGAAGCATGATGGGAAGATGTGTGAGGTGGAGCTTCATTACTCCAGTGATGACGGCACGCAGAACTTAAATCTGAAGGAGGAGTTAATTCGGCAGGGATTGGCCAGGCCTGTTGTCGTGGCAACTACTGAAAATAAAGGTAATTTGGAAAATGAATATTACAGTTTTTATTATCATAAATATTTTCAGTTTTCATTATCATTAATAATATTCATGGTCATAAATATTGGTCAAGAAAGCAGAGGCATTTTCCAAACTCGGAATAGGATCAGTCTCGGGCATCATCACGATTGCCAAACTGCATGAACAAAGACTGCAACGAAGCTGTGGTTTGATAAACGGCTTGATAAATTTGTTTCACTGAAATTCACTTTTACTTTAAAACTCATTGTAAATATGACTATGTTTATCTATCTTTCTTCCTGACCCTAAATTCTTTCTAACCAATTTTGTTTCCTGTTTTTGTTTACCCCCTTGTTACAGAGAATCGACTGCTTGCTAAAACTCTGCAGAAAGCAACACTACCATCTGATGCCAAAGTTGCCGTCACAGTGACCGATGTAGTGAGCCCTCAAGAGTTCTACTGTCAGATGATCATTTTAGAAGAAAGTAAGAAATATTCTGGTTTCCATGGAGTTTTCCCCGGCCTTGTTTGACAAAATACTTTTAAAATGAACATATATTATATGAATAACTGCAATTCTTCCAAATAGGCCTTTTGGGAGACAAATTAGCGATAGTTTTGATTCACTTGGGAGACAGTGGCACTTAGGGAGACATTTCAGTGTCTCCCTAAGTGTCTAGCTACCCCACAAAACGATATTTGGGAGTTATTTTTGCTCGGAGAAGACAGATTTGGGTCTAAATAGCATAAATATGAAATTTCGTGGAAAAAGCTCCAGGTAAAAACGGGTTAGGTTACAATAAAGATTGTGCACGACTCTATGGGATTGTCTCCCAAAGTGCCCATTTGGAGGTATAATAATTATTTTGTTGATGTTATTAAAAAAAGGTTTTTTTTTAATAGGAGAGATGTATCGGACGTTTCCTAACATTATTTTGCAATAAAAATGGTTGGTATATTTTTCAGCTGTGTCATCTGTCTGAACAAATGTCTGAATTAGTGGTGATATTTGCAGGAAGATTTCACAAATGCTTTTGTTCTTTGCTAGTTGACAAGCTGAAGTCCCTAATGGAAGACATGGCAACCGAGGCTGGGAATCTACGACTGACGAGCCCTCCGGTAATCGGTGATCTGTGCCTGGCCAAATACACAGGTAAAAACTCTGATACATTGCAAGTCGGCCAGTGATTGGCTAAATCTAGCCTGTTGTGTGGACCAGATTTTTAGTCATAAAGCAACAATTTTCTTTGTTTACATAGAAGATGATGTCTGGTACCGGGCTGAAATCCTTAAGATCAACCAGGCTAATCAGCGAGTTCTTGTTTATTACGTCGACTTTGGTAACAAGGAGGCATTGCCATGGTCGCGACTTCTGACCCCCGACAGCAGATTTGCCGAGCTGCCCATGCAGGCAATACGGTGTGGATTGCAAGGTAATGGATAGCTTACATGTAATGTGAGTTAGTGAATACGATTGCAGGAACGTTCACCTTGTTAGGCAACAGACAGTATTGTTGCAAGATTGCATCGTTACTTCAGTCTAGAATTTAAACACTGTAAAAAAAATACAATTCTGAAAATCACCCATCATGTCAATTTTCTTTGATAATTTGGGATTCACATTTCTCTTCATTTAAAAAAAATGGATTCATTAAGTTTGAGACCTATTGAGACCTAATTGACAATCTCACAAAGATGTGCTAATCTGTAGTCATTTTGCTCCAACAATTTAATGTAGCTTTTATGAATAGTTTTCCTGCAGCAAGTTAAAATTGTTCCCCCTGTTTTTTTATGACAAGGCGTGTCACCAGACTTGGCGGCTGACGAGGAGACTAGATCGTCGCTGCGGGATCTGATGGCTGACCACACCAATGCCAAGCGTATGCTAATGAGAATGTGTGGAACGTCAAGCGACGGAAAGACGTCCCTTGTCACGTTGGTCGACGAAGACAGCGGCGCAGACATCACTCAGGTAAATCACCTTTCTTGAATCACATGACTGTAATCTGTTGCAAAACTGAGCTCAGTACAGAGCAGGGACAGAGTTGTTTATATTTGGTTATGGTGTTGAAGTCGAGATCGATCAAGACCCTTCAAGACATATTTTCTATCAAATGTTTTTACAGACAAAATGACTAATTATACATAACTAGTATACATATTGTTTCATTGTTTATGCACGTATCTGAGTTCAAATTCATGTTCAGCATCAAAATGTTAGCTATGCATTTGTTTCAGCTCATTAAAGATCATGCCAAGGTAGGCGCCAGCCTCGGTCCTACAAAGATCCAACCTCCTGTTGCTGCCACCTCCCCTGCTTGCCCAGTGGTATCACCCAAGGTTGTGACCTCTGACCCTGCCAAGCTGGAAGCTTTGAAGCGCGAGATGGAGCTGAAGAAGCAGCGGTTGAAGGAACAAATTGAAGCTCAGCAACGTGAGCTAGCGGAGATGGAACAACTCAGGGCGAGTCTCGAGCAAGGACTGTGAACAAAATCATTTCCTGCCAAAGTAGGTAATTTGATTTGATTAAATGGATAATGCACTATTTGTCAGGTGTGTATTTTTATCGTTTGAAGCAGCAAAAGTGCTCGAAATATAAACATTGTAACGTTTTAGCTCTAGGATTTCTATTTCACTTTCAAATTTTTCGAGTCACAGTTTAAATTGCGACCACAATCTGCGTTCAGGACGCGTTCTCTTCTAGCCAATTACAGCTACTTGCGTGTCATGCACTGAACCGTTAGAACGCTTGCGTGCGCTTGCGTGCGCTTGCGTGCGCTTGCGTGCGCTTGCGTGCGCTTGCGTGCCGGACTGAGGTTTTTTACTTAAAAAGAAATATCATGCATTGATTACTTTATACTATGTTTTTGTATAAACAGTCAGTTTGTGTGTGTTTGACTAACAAAGCAAGTCTTAGTGTTCAGACATAAACACCATAGAACACCTCTCTTTCAAGACTTGCGCATGAAAGTAACTTTTTAATGATTTTTTTGTCATGTTATTTCAAGACACTGCAGTTTAAAACTTTTTTTTTTTTTTTCTAAGTTAAATCATAGTTTTACAAGAATGTGGTTATGTACAACCTGTTGTTGATTTTAAGACTAGGGTGTTGAATTTCTGATAATTACTTTGCATATTTTCAAACAAATCCCTAAATCTTTTTAATTTTTGAGTGGATGTTCTTGAAAAACAAGCCTCTTCAAAAGTATGTGACCCAAATAAATAGTTATTAGTGTTTTCAAAAATACGTGCTATAAAAATATTTCATTTCTTTTTAATTGTTTTCCTGTATTAGTTCTCCGGATTTGAGACTTGCAAAGAAAACTAATTGATTCCTTTGTTGAGTTTCAAATTTGTAATATCTTGTAGGCATTTATTCTATTAGTAGGGGGGACAATACAAATTTTAATATTGCTTTTAGGAAGTTATTTGGGACTATTTCTTGAAGGGCTTGGTGAGTAGATTGCAAATCTCTTTCAACTTTCAAAATCGGTCAAAGCGTTGCCAAGTTATGGTCCGATAAACTTTTCAGATTGCGCTTTTTCCTAGACAACAAACGTATTAAGCAACAGTAATTAAAAAGTGTTTTTTGAACCATCTTATTTATTCTATTTACATCTTTCAAGCATTTCAAATCATCTTTTCTAGTATGTATGTTGCTCATATTTTTCATATAAGTCTTTCTTTTTCAGATGATACATTTCATGAGATCTGCAAATTCTCATGTTGTTACTCATTGTCTAGTGGGTCTGCACGGTGTGTATGACACCCCTACTATTAGGATTAGTATTTAGCTTGACTGTAACTAATCTCTCTTCTGGTTGAAGTCGATTGGGCCAAAAAATAATAATAAATAACTTCCGTTCAGTTAAACGACCCCAATTGTCCGGTTTTATTGATGTTCCCAACTTACATTTTCCATTATTTTTAAAAGGTCCATGAAGTGAACTTAGCAAATATCCATTCTAATTTTGAAATGTACAAAACCTAAGGCATTTCTTTTTGTAATTTTTTTTGAAAAGTTAAATTGTTCAAGCTTTTATGAGGATGCAATTGCTGTGATGTCCGTTTGGGTTTACACTTTTAGGATTAGGGTTTTTCTCTTAAAACTTTAAATCCAAATGTTTTGCCTTTTGGAGACATTCATGCAATGCGCCGTATTTTTGGCCGCACGAGGGCGCTGTAAGACGCCATTTTCTGGGTACCCAACACAGGCAAAATCTCGTTTATTGAAGTAGTTTTAGTAACTTTACTTTATCTATAAATTGAATATTAGAAAAAATAATCATTTGGAGCTGTAAGAATATTCAAACTGACATGAATTATCTCCTAATCACTTTTAATTATATACCCCCAAATACCGTGAGCACAGTGCCCTCAACGTTCAATAATACGGCCTATTGGCTTACATTTTATTCCTCATTGTCTTACTGTCGCATACTGAATTAACAATGAACCACTTAAAGCTACATCGGATCAGTGTAAAACAAATTCTCGAAAATACACAAATATGTTTCAGACTACCAATGGTATTTAATCAGAAGCAGATGTATTTATTTTCTTGTCCTTAGAAGAGAGGTAGCTAGCTAGTTATTTGTTTGGCCAATTATTTGCCACGAGTTAAGATAGAAATGAACAATGTATAACAATATATTGGACTGTATAATGTGTTGAGATATTAAAGACGCACTGTAGTGGAAAGTAAAGAAAGGGATAATTAACTGTCACTTCCCCAGCCCACCGACTCCAAATTGTGGAAATCAAAATATTTACGAATGAAATCAAAGTCGTTGTTTGAATTAAGCCTGTCTGAGTGTTGGAACCTCATTAGAACTTGATATTTCATACCAAAAGGCCTTGGAGAATTGGAAAGATGGTTAAAAGGTACAACGTGATCTTTTGCCCAACTGCACCTTGAATTGTTGAGAAAACTAGACAAAATTGAAACATGAAAGTCCTTGCAAAATTATGGGAAGTGAAAGGAGAATCTCTTGTTTTGTAAAAAGTGTTGAGATTTTATTTTAGGTTTATGTATTTTTGTACACTGCCTGTTGTAGCATAAATTGTCTTTGATTGATAATAGGAGGGGGGTGTGATCATCAAGAGAAATACTTTGAATATAATTTTGCTTTTAAAGGCATTATGGCTAATTATGGATCCAAAATCAAAGCCTTGAACATGATATCCAATATCAAAGTTTCGTTAATTGTTTTTTATATTAAATTAAAAACCAATTTAGACCGCACAGAGAGCACTCTTCATCACACTATAACCTGACCCCCCCAAAAAAAAACACCACCAAACACCACCACAAAACAATTTTGTTAGGTTACTTATACAAAGGCCTTTCAACCATTTTATGGTAATTGTTCCCCCCCCCCCCCACTTCACAAAGTATAGCATCTACTTCCTTTTAACATTTGACATTGAAGTAGAATGTGTTTGGTGTTGATGGGTGAAACTGTTTTTGTGACGCACTTTATTGTTATTGCCTCGGACAGGACCCAACCATAAAGCTTATGACTTTCAAATGACACTAAACACATTGTTTAGTATCTTGCCAGAAATGTACTTTCAAGCACACATACCAAAAACAAATACTGAGAAGTGTAAAGAAATAAGTTGGTTCACATATTTTTGATCAGTTTTTGTATCATCTACCAATTTGTATACTGTTGTCTTTAAATGTTTTGGCTTTGAAATTTTTGCATGAAAAAAAGCATTGAAACTAACGTTAAGTATTGATTGATTGTAAGCACATGTATTCATTATGTTTTGCTAAGATCATTTTATTTTTATTAACTGTTAAAATTAGTTGCATTTGAAAAAAGAAATAAAAGTTCTTTGTTTTCTCGTTCAATTCAATGAAAGCTTTTATGTGTTTGTTTTCAATGCCTTTGTTATCACCTCTTTGTTTCAGTTACACAATAGTAATTCGTTTAGCTTTTTATAAAACAATTATCGAATCTCGAGAAAGGCAAATTACAGTTGCCTTAAATTCCAAAGTTGTCTCTATTAATGTCCCACCTCGCAACTAAATTTTCAAAAGTTGTTTTTAATAAAGAACTTTTTTACTCGACAGTTACTGTTCTTTGAAAACTGTCTCATGTTGTGCTTTATATTTATGTCGATTGAGGGCGCCAGTGTCTAAAATATTTAAGAATAGATGGCGCTATTCATTCAAATATTTTAATTTACAAATATAGAGGGCGCTAAACATGTTTGGTCATCAGTAGAGGGCGCTGTTACTGTCAAATCAATAGAGGGCGCATTTTCTCATTTCAATAGAGGGCGCTGTTCAATCGAAAATGTAAGCTATATTTACCAGTAGAGGGCGCTACATCGACCTCAACCAGCGCAGCGCAGCCACTGACCTATAGAGGTCAGTGAGCGCAGCCTTCATTCGAAGTCCATGTGTAATTTGTCCATCCAGTGGCAGTACAACAACTTTACATGTTTTGTGGTTCATCTTGCCGATTGTTTCTTTGAGGTATTTTTTAAATAATGGCTGAGGAAACGACCGGGGAATTAGAGATAGTAGAAATGGAACTGGATGAGGAAAATCTCGCCCGTTTAATCTCGAATGATGAGCAGAGCAGGGAACAATTTGAACAAAGCTCTGATCCTATGCCTGAACATTCTTATTCCTCCATGCCTGAACTAGTGCTTGAACTTGACTCGGAAGATTTGCAAGACCATGAAGACATGCAAGAAGACCATGAAGATGTGCAAGAAGACGTGCAAATGATGCAAGATGGTGAAGAATGTAAACATGATAATGTTGATGAAAAAAACTTAGTAAGTAAGCTCAAACTGAAACTCAAAGTCAAAGCTGGGATTCATCTCAAAATAACAAGTCAGCCCAGCATTGAGCTGATGGTTTATCAAATATCGGGCGTATAATTTGTGTTTTTGTTGTGTTTTTAATAATTGTTTATGTAGTAGTACTACTAGGCTATTCCTTTGATAAGTGCAAAATTAACGCATGATGTCTTGCTCTTGGACGTGCAGACGTTTTTGGTGGACGCTGCATACACAGCAACGCGTGTAAACAGCAACGCGTGTAAATTTGCCCAGTAAACAAGATGGCACATGTTACCGTCCATGAAACGTCTTATTTACGTAAGGCCTAAACAGTGACCCTGTAAAAGTAGATCCTAGTATTGGATTGGTTGTAGTTACTGTTATTTAAAAAAATTTTTTATTGTGTTACTGTTTTTTTGTAACCTATCTTATGCCTACCCCTAGAACTCTGGGTCTCCCGACGCCCGTAGGGCGGAGACCCATAGATAGAGAGGGTTTTTACAGGTTAACCGCCGTTAAACAATAGAAACCGTGCACAAATTACGGGCAATAACTCCATACTGCCGCACGGTCTACCCCAACAAAAAATTTGTATGAGTACTTTATCAACTCACCCAGCTGTGGCCAACCAAAAACCGGTCGAATCTCGGCCAATTTCTGTAAAAAAGGTGAAAACTATGCCCGTTCCGCAAACGCGATTGTTACAAGATGGCGGATAACTCGTGCGTAATTTCAAGCTGCAGCCGCCGCGCATTAGCCGTTTTTGAAACACAAACTTCATCTTGCCAGGCCTTATTCATACAGTTAAGCAATGCGCCGGAGGCACAGCCACAAAAGACCGAAGCCAGGGTTTGGAAAACAGCCCTGTCATCGTTCAGAGAAGCCATGTGATTGGTCCGCACTGACCCCGGCCGGGGTCACGGTACCAACGTCGTTATCCGCCATCTTGTAACAGTCGCGTTTGCGAGAAATTGGCCGAGATTCGACCGGTTTTTGGTTGGCCACAGCTGGGTGAGTTGATAAAGTACTCATACAATTTTTTTGTATCTTATGCCTGGTACTGGTAGAAATTGCAATTTTGCCATGTGAAGGTTTTTGTGTGTTCACAGTGCGATGCAATGATCGTCATCTTTATTTTCATGTTGCGTTTTGTTATCTGCATTGTCAATTTCTCCCAAATATTCCCTTTAAAAAAATTCAAAGCCCTGTCTGTTTTACTCAGCAGGTCACAATATCTGCTGTTGTTGGCCCTCGTCTGTTTGTCAGTGGCCTAAACAGCGGAATAACGGACGCAGAGTTTAGGGAATACTTTGAGAAATATGGCAAGCTGGCTAACTGCTCCGTCGCCAGAAAGAGGAGAGACGTGGAAAAGAGAGGCAAAACTAGGGGATTTGGCTTCGTTACCATGGCAACCATGGCTGGCAATGAGGCCGTCTTGAAGGACACCCATGTCATCCAGGATAGGGTGGTGACAGTCTTGGTCTCCAGACCGGCGGATGTAAGTGAAAAATACGGTTAAAACAAATAAACTGTACATGCTTTGTGCCATGCGTGCCAAAGCCAGTATGCCTTCACAATATGTTGTCTCTTTACAGAGCTATTATCAGTAGTTGCGAAGCACCGTATATTATTCATGCTCTAAGACTGGCGCTCTACCGACTGAGCTATCTTGCCCTATGGTTGGCGGTCTGCCAAATTGTCAGTATAGATTTGAGAGACACTGACAATTTGGTAGACCCCAAATTCAGGGCAAGATAGCTCGGTCAGTAGAGCGCCGCTGCGGTGTTTCGAAGGATACAGGTTAAAATCCCGCTCCTGGCAGTTTTCTTTATTTAACTTCTTTTTTTTATATTATCATTTCGTCTTCTAACAACCTTTACCCCAATTTTTTTAATAAATAATCAGGCACCAGAGAGAAAACTGTGCCTCTGTATCAAGAACTTGGATATTGAGAAAACCACGGTGACGACGTTAGCCGCTCACTTTAGCCAATTTGGCACCATCAACAATTGCACCATCACCAAGCACCAGGTAGACGGCAAGGTGGTATCCAGGGGACTCGGCTATGTTTCCATGACAACGGAGGAAGAAGTACAAGCCGTCTTAAAGGGCTGCATCAACGGGCACCAGACTATCGACGAAAAAGTAGTTGATGTGAAACGAGTGGTTGGCAACACGCAAGTGAGTAGGATTCTATTTGTATATTTCCACTTGTTAAAGTAATATTATTGTACTCGAGTGGGATTCGAACCCACGGTCTCCTGCTTTCCAGGTGCAGATATCTTACCACTCGACCGCCGAGCTAGCCGGGGTCAGCTGGCGGGTTCGATTAAAAAATATTGCTTATACTGCAACCAAACCATTCATCAGATCGAATTTGCATCAGTTGTATATAAAAATACGTCAGGGAAATACAAAACCCAATGTCGTAATTTACATCATCTCAGCGCAATCTCCATCTTTTGAATAGCCCACAATCCTCGTTGCACACACATGTACATCTTACTTACTGACTAGAATTAGACTTGCTCAATCTTGGCCATTAAAATTTTGTTATACTGAGACGACTACCCAGATTCCTTTGATCAGACTGTTCTGGGACCACCTTTGATTTGTTTGCCGAGTCCTGTTTCTACATTTCTCGTTTACAGAAGTCCGACAGGCTTCGCAAGTTGTGGTTTGGTGGTCTGGACAGGGACAAAACCACCGAATGGGACGTGGCCTACTACTTCAGTTATTATGGGATGGTCACAGACTGCATCATCGTCAGAGACCCTCCTGAGACGGACGGAGAAGAGTGTAAATCTAAAGGCTATGGTTTCATCAAAATGGCTAGCGTTGAAGAAACCGACGCTATCTTGAAGCATACAAGACCGCATAAGATCCACGACAAGACATTGGTCTTTAATCGTTTACCCCTACATCCCGTTAGTATTATAAGTCTAACACATGTCTCAAATGAATTATTTCAATAGACGTAACTAAAACATTGTAGAGAATTCAAATTGCCATTCACTTTTCTAAAATGTTACCATAATTGTTTAATTGATCGACAATCATTCACGGATATTCTCCATTTAATATTGTAATTGTCTTCACAGTCTCAGAATGGTTATGATGCTAAACGTGTCAAAGAAATTTACGTCTCCGGACTCAAAGACGGCACCCCCACATCGGGGGATTTGAAGACGTACTTTAAAACCCACGCAAACGTGAGGAACATCACCATGATGAAAGAAGAAGGTGCCGCTAGAATAATGCTGAGCAGTGCTGATGAGGCGGAGAAACTCGCACGTAAGTTTGTTCAACCTTTGAATCCCTTCAAAGTCCTTTCTTCTAAATGAGCCAGTTTCATTTTTTCTTCTCCTCTTTTCACCAGATATGTGTGATCACTTTGTCAATAACTTCTGGCTAAGGGTGAAAATTGCAGATCCACAAGTGCCCGTTGTTCAGTCAGATAAGTCTAAGAAACAACCTGCAAAACAGAAGCCGAGTTTAAACAAGAAAGGTAGGCTATAAATATATACATTGTAGTACATTTTAAAAGTTTGACCAGATATATTTCACAGAAAACTAGGAGGAATATTGTAAATGGTCTGTATTTAAAAAAAAAAATGTTATTGAGAAATATGACAATAGTATTACCATTCATGATTGGAGAGTTCATGATGCTAATTTAACTTGATATTACATTGTATTACATTGTATTACGTTGTACCTGATCACTGATAAAGCCTTAACACTAACCCCCTAGGCCTTACTTTGGGCTAAAGAACTGCGTACTACAGAATACTACTTAGTATTTAGTAGCATTGGGTCTTTCTGTGACTGATGATTGGGTGTGTACTGACAGAGTACAGATACTGTCAACTACAAAATACTAATAGTGGCAATACAGGTCAGTAATACTTACCTGGCAAAAAATGCAGTTAGTCCAGCCTTGACCCATTGCTGTGTCCCAAGTGACAATTTTTGCTGTAGAGTTTAGAACACCTTACACAGCATACATGGGCCATGCACACTCAGCAAGCAGAGGGACCCAATGCTAAAAAGTACTACGAGTGCAATAAGGGGTGAAGTACCAAATACTAAAAATTACTACAGGCATTGCACACAAGTCAGTGAGAGTACTGCATACTACTTTTTACTACTAGTAGTAAAAAGTAGCATTAGGTAGGGTTAGGGTTAAAACCATAGAGTGCCAAAGCATTTTAGAAGTGACAGGCCTGGCAGTCTTGTGTAATACAGGAACAAATAAATTATGAATTCGGATATTGAAATTAAAACCCAAAAATAAGAATAGACGTTTTCTTTAGGTTCTGGCAACCAGCCGACTGCAGTGAAAGGCTCAAGTGGTACCGGCAGGGGTGCTGGCCAAAAAACTAAGATCTTCAGAGGTCGTGGATCGGCTATGCAGGGCAGCTCTCGTCAACCTCATGGCTCCAGACAATTAGCACAAGGTATCTTGCTGAGTAGAAGTGTAATTAGTAACGGAAGTAAATGTAAATAGAAGTGTAATTTGTAATGTTAAAACATATTCAAGATACCCACTCACTTCCTATAATTGCACAGGTTCAGATCTGTGACTACTGAATATAACAACACATTTGGTATCTTTTTGCAGTGATAACTGCTGCTGTAAAATATTTCAATTTATTTGTGTGTTTTTTGTTTCTATCTAACCTCAGGTTTTGGCAGATCAGTGGGCAGAGGCCAGTATCGCAACCAGCCCATGCCAGGTATGCAAATTACGTTGCAGCTTCATGAATATGCATGAGACAAATGGAAATCATTGGGATCTTCAACTACTAAGACTTTCAGGTTTTGGCAGCTCAGGTAGCCAGAGACTGATATGCAAATTGGAGAACATATCATGAATATGCACGAGATGGAAATCAATAGGACTTTTTTCTTGTTTGTTTTTTGTGTGAAGGTGGCTATGTACCCCCTTTCCATGCCGGAATGGCAGATTATTACTATGAGAAGGATCCATCCGGATATGGCCCAGTCAGAGGTAGGCAAATTGCTGATACTTTGTATTTTATAATCGCTGCTTAAAGTTAGTTTTTTTAAAGTAATATTTGTACTTTTTTTTGTTAACTGGTTTTCTTTTTATATAGTTTCATGTTTTGTTAAGTGCTTTTTGAGATTTGAATGTAAAATGCTATATTAAGCATAAATTATTATTTTATATTATATTCCAATTTATTATGAGGCTGTAGCCTACGATCTTGAAAAAAGAAAATCATATAACAGTCTTCTCAAAATTTAATGAAAACCTTCATGATAAAATAAATTTTAAGCAAAGTTGTCACAACTTCTAGTAGAAGCAAAATTCTACTCGAAGCAAAAAGAGAATCCACTCAAATGCATTTGTTTAAACGAGGTCGAAAATAATGTTGTTGTATTTGTCAATGCATTTGATACTTGCATATTTTATTTTTTTTGTAACCATTAATAACAGGTAGGGGAGTTGCACCCACTTTGCCCAGGAGTCGCGTACAAGGCCGTGGTGAGTATACAAACACTGGTTAAACTGTGAACACTCATCCAACCTGAATTTGTTATTCCGATTGCCATTAGTGTTCCTCTTTATTTTGTGGCAAATAACCCAACCTCCAAAAATGCCTCAAAAAATGCTTTTTAGACGGGGGAAATGTTATACGAATATTTCATGCGTACTGAGAACCTGCAAACAAAAAGATGTCCACAGGATGCAGAAAGAGGTTACGGACTGTGGACTTGCACATATCCACAGTCTGTTTCCACCTCTTAAAAGAAAAGAGGTTAGAGAGAAAATGGGGTTAGGATTATCTGTATAGATATGAAGGGGAACACCTCGAGGGCCAAGAATCAAAATTTGGGGCTGAACAAAAAACTCGAAGCGATAAAAATATAGTACGCATGGAACTTAAGACCGTTTGAGTGGATGTCCACACAACGTCTTCACTACCTGCACTGTGTGGACATCTTTTGTTGAGGTCTTTTTCTGACTCTGTTTATAGGTAGGGCAACGGGTGGAAGCTGGCAGTTTGTAGAGCATTCATACAGAGATCCAGAGCCCTTAGCCAACCCAAGACACTTCCCACTAAGAGGTACGCTAAGAACTCTCCTTGGGAGTAAACAACCCTTGTATAGTACAGCAGATAGGTGATTGGATTGTACTTTGGATGATACAAGCATGGAATCGGACACAAAGTCATGAGAAAGATAATTGGATATAGGACCATTACAGATTTGTATAGAATAACAAGCAATTTTCAAAATTTTCAAAATGGCCACCATTGCTTGTTGTTTTAATCTGTGATGGCCCTATATCCAAATATCTTGCTTTTATCGTCCAAGGCACAATTCCCCTTAAATATTTCACCTATCTGCCCCACTATGTAGACTTAGATTTCTGTAGGTGGATTGTTTAACAACAGTGCTTTTGTTTTTGATAATGTGTGTCTTTATCACTTTGCAGGGTTCATAGGCAAGGGGCGAGGCAGTGTTCTGAGCATGGGCGTTGGCTGTGGGGATGGGGAAAGCCCAGCAGGTGGTCGCTTCAATGATGCTGACGGACTAGGTGGGGGATATGATGACGAATGGAGGGAGGGAGGCAATGTGATTAGAGGGCGGGGACGAGAGTGGCGGCCATACTAAAACCTGTAGTAATCGCAACCCGAAATGAAGATCATTTTAAACTTGACTTCCAGAACTGTAAGGTTTTTACAAACTTTACAGAGACGCCAATTGAAACTTGCTGTGGCAGAATATTGTCAAATTTGTCTGTGCAATTTTACACGCTTATTAGGACAATATTTTGGACCCCAGTATTTCATACGCACTATTTTGGTCTGAATAGACACTTACCGGTACATCTATGGGGTGGTTCAGTTTTCTGAAATGTAAAACAAAAGGGTGAAATATACCAATATGTTGACAATGTTCGGCCACAGAAAGTTTCAATTGGTAGGTTTGTAAAAATTTCACCAAGGTTTTCACAATTTCTAGTGCAAACATTAAATTTCCTCCATTTTTACATTTGTCTTAATGGTCCTTCATGTTACAGATAAGAGATTATATACATGTATATGTGTTTTTTTAAATAAGGAATCTGGTATTAAATTCAAATCAAGTATAGGGTTTTATCAGTGGGAAGTCGCTGTAAACTATCTTGTGTAGCGGTTCGTGTTGTATTTTTCAAGACACTCTGGTAATCTAACCTGGTGTTCGCTTCGCCTTGCTCTATGGTTAAAATAATCCATGAGAACATTTGGTTTAGAAAAAAGATAAACATTAATGACAGCCGAATTCGAACCACAGACCAATCAATCTATCGCTGACCTCTCTACCAACTAGGCTATTGGCGAGTTGTTTGAGGACAGCCGTTCTTTACAGTAGCTGAGTTGGTCAGTATTAAAGGTAGGATACACCATTGGTAATTGCTTGAATTATCATGAATGAGTAGATTTGGGGGGTTGTATTTTATAGTAAACATCGTTTAACTGAGCTGTCCAAAGTTTTACAATCATGGATGCCGAGAAAAGCACGAAAAACAGCGGGTTTTTTCAACCGGCGTCGAGCAGTTATTCTTATAGTATCTTTGTTTTTTCGCGATCGCCGGACGGCGATCGCGAATTTTTCATTATAAAATTCAATTTTTCGGAATAATTACAGGATATCTAGCGCAATAATTTTGCTGGATGCCTAGAATCATTATTTACTTTCAAATGAGTAAGATATTTCCTAATAATTCGTAGTAAATATTTTTGATATCTGCAAATGGTGTATACTACCTTTAACTGTTTATTTTATCAGTGGGCTCCAAGATCAGAATTGCAGGTACAACATTAACATGTACTTGCAAAAAAAGTTTTTTAAAAATATTTCAAAAATTACACATTTAAAAAAAAATAATAATTTGTTTACACATGTACTTTGTACCATGTATTGCCAGCAAGTTAATTCGTTAGTAGTTTTGCTGAAGTCCTTTTTGTGTGTGAATCAAGTGTATTAAAAAGTGTATTTTTGAAAATAAGTATTTAATTAATTTCTTTCTAAGTTTTGGTGAAGTGTACCTGGCTAAACAATAACTTGTACTTTTTCCTAGCTTTACTGGATATGGCTTATTTTATGCCATAATAAAACAAATAATGCAATTCCTGCAGCTGTACACCTGCGTCTGTTTTATACTTCTCTTCCCTCGCCCCCCCTTCACCTTTCCCCTACCCCCCCCCCTTCACCTTTCCCCTACCCCCCCTACCCCCCCCCCCCCCCCCTTCACCTTTCCCCTACCCCTACCCCCCCCCCCCCCCCCCCCTTCACCTTTCCCCTACCCCTACCCCCCACCTTCACCTTTCCCCTACCCTCTCACCTCTCCCCTACCACCCTTCCTCTGTGTTCCCTTAATATCTGTTCATCTGTTCTAATGTTACTGTTCGGTAAAAATAGTCTGAAGCGTGTACAGTGATTATAGACAAAAGGGTGTTCGCTTAATTGGCCTTAATTAACGAATTAAATTAGTGTATGGGAGAAAAATTACACGCTCGTGTCCGGAAATTTTTAGAATAGCGCCCTCATTTTGTGTGTGAATGTCTAGTTCCCGCCTCTCTCTTTTTGTCCCGCTGGTCAGAAAGTGAAGACCCTAACGTTACCACCAGACTATACATTTAACATCCAACATGGAGTCGGAAAATTCGGCGATGAATGTCGAGCAAGAACAAGAATTTCGGCAAGATAATGCCATGAATGTGGATGAAGAAAATGTCGATTATGAGAAGGAATCAGATCAGGATGAAGATGAGCACGACATTGAGTCCGAAGACGAATTTGGGGATGGAGACAAGGCTGAATCGGTAAACTTTACAGTTACAAAAATTCTATTGTTTGAATGAAAATATGTAAAAATGAAATTTAATACACAAACTTATTTAAACTGAAAATAAACACAAAGTTCATTATTAACAAATGTTTCCTATAGTAAAAATATTCTTTTTGCAACAACTTTTACGGAAGTTACATAGGACTGACAAGACGCGAAAAACGGATATTTTTTGTCGCGGGCATAACGTCAGTGCAATAGACCAAATCGCGAATACCAAAATATCGCCACCCGTACTCGACTCGTGAACCACAATTTTATACCGCGTACAAGTTGGTTTGCGTACAAGTTGTCCTGCGTACGAGTTGACCGATCTGCATACGAGTTGTCCCACGTACGAGTTGTCCCGCGTACGAGTTGTCCCGCGTACGAGTTGTCCCGCGTACGAGTTGTCCCGCGTACGAGTTGTCCCGCGTACGAGTTGTCCCGCGTACGAGTTGTCCCGCGTACGAGTTGGTTCGCGTACGAGTTGGTTCGCGTACGAGTTGGTTCGCGTACGAGTTGGTTCGCGTACGAGTTGGTTCGCGTACGAGTTGGTTCGCGTACGAGTTGGTTCGCGTACGAGTTGGTTCGCGTACGAGTTGGTTCGCGTATGAGAAATTTAAAATAAAAAAAAAAAATCTCAATCAAATGGCAATTTTAACCACAACCACCAACCATTAAGACCAAACCCCCTGACTCTTTCCCCAGGATGAGGAGCTTGAAGACCCTAGGAAGCTTTTCATTGGCGGTCTGCATGCCAAAACGACAGAAGACGACATGAAGGAACACTTCAGTGCCTACGGGACGGTAGAGAGTTGCATCATCGCCAAGGACCAGTACCTGATTAACAAGAGGGGAAAACATAACGGGTCGAAGGGGTTTGGTTTCCTGACGATGTCTTCCGCTGAGGAAGCTCAAGCTGTGTTGAAGGAAAAGCATATGCTACAGGGACGATTGATCAATGCAACTATAGCAAGGCCAATAAATGTGAGTAGCAATTCACAGCCGACTTTCAGAATCACGTACAACCACAACAGAAGGAATTCTATATATGGACATCAGATGGTGTTATGCTCAGGATGTCCCAGCTTGACCTCGAAGGACACTTAAATTTTACACTGTTTAGAAATGAAAAGAACTTTTAGTTTTTCCTTAAATACTTTTGTTGTCGTGTACCACAGGTTTTGTACTACAGGTTTTGTTTTGAATATTTAAACTCTCGAAGTCCTTTGAGATTTGGAAACAGAAAGCTACATTTATACAACTTTAGAAGAATCACTATATATTACGCTTAAAGCAGAATATCAACACTTTTCTTTCCACTCGAAATAGTAAAAGAAAATTCACTTTTTCTTAGCTTCCCTTTCTATCCTTTCTTTGTTTGTAGCCCTTACCTCAAGTAGCCCTTGAAAAAAAACCTAATTATTATCTTATACCACAGGCACCGGAGCGTAAAATGCGGCTGAGCGTGTCCCACTTAGACAAGGAGAAGACGACAGATGCATCCTTGAGGGCGTACTTCAGTAAGTTTGGCACGGTGACCAGTTGTCTCATCAGCAAGGAGGAAGCAGATGGCAAGGTATTATCGCGGGGTTTTGGCTTCGTTGCCATGGCTCTGCAGGAGGAGGTGGATACCATCCTCAGTGAGAACACCCACGGTCGGCAGATGATTGACGGTGCCAAGGTGGAGGTCAAGCAAGTCCATGTCGACAACAGTGTGAGTGTGTGCCTCTTAGACTTTTTTTATATTTTTCGACGGCATTATGAGTGTTGTTTTACATACACGAAATCAGACCGGATTTTAGAAATCCAGCAGCTAACTTGGTTGATGATATTATTTTTGTCATCTTTTTTTTTCTTTTCAGAAAGCCAAGAGGCGACAGATATACATAGGTAACCTGGACCCTGATAAGACCACAAAAGACGACATCCGAGAATACTTCAGCCAGTGGGGGGAGATCCAGGAACTGACCATGCCCCGCCGGGGGCGCGACGCCATCTCCCAAATGAGGACTTACGCCTTCGTCAGGATGTCTAACGACGCGGACTACGAGAGTATCATCAAGGACCACGAGGGGGAACACGACTCCAGGATTCATGACCGACTGCTGGATATCAGAAGGGCTGGTACTGTGGAGGTGAGAGACACAGCTGAACATATCTATCCGTGGAGGAAACTAATTTGCTTCTAGATTTAAGTTTTAAATATTGTGAACATTACAAAGCTTGTGTTAACCTGAACCCAGTAATAAGACCTGCATAGTAATTTTGCTAGAAGCCCTGCTAAGTTTTGAAGTGTTGCCCCCCGCAGAATGATGAAAAACTGCGCAAGTTTTACGTGGGTGAGCTGGACAAGGAGAAGACAACAGAAGCTGATCTGATCGAATACTTCACTACGTTTGGCACCGTCGTGGAATGCACCCTGGTTCGAGAGACCCCTGAGGGTGCAGGTCAAGATGGCGCGGGTCAAGAGGGCGCGGGTCAAGAGGGTGCGGGTCAAGATGGTGCGGTCCAAGAGGGTGCGGGCCAAGAGGCCGCGGGTCAAGAGGAAGGGGGTCAAGAGGCCACGGGTCAAGAGGCCGCGGGTCAAGAGTCTGCAGGTCAAGAGGCCGCGGGTCAAGAGTCCGCGGGTCAAGAGGCCGCGGGTCAAGAGGCCGCGGGTCAAGAGGCCGCGGGTCAAGAGGCCGCGGGTCAAGAGGCCGCAGGTCAAGAGGCCGCAGGTCAAGAGGTCGCAGGTCAAGAGGCCGCAGGTCAAGAGGCCGCAGGTCAAGAGGCCGCAGGTCAAGAGGCCGCAGGTCAAGAGGCCGTCTCTAAGGGTTACGCATTCCTATTAATGTCAAAAATTGAAGAAGTAGACGCAATCTTGAAACACCCTACACCTCACGTACTGCACGACAAAGAGCTGCTTGTCAACAGGGCGTCTCCGCACACGGTGAGTGGCCACTTGAACAAAATAATAGGACACAAATCAAGCACTTTGTCAATTGTTCTCCAGAAGTTTCATGTGTTACATGCAGACAGAAATATCTACACGAACGCACGCAGTGCGCACACCGCTAAATCCGCGCACACTGCACGATGCGCATAATGCACACCATAGAATACCTTTCTTTTTAATACCAAACTGGGTAATTGATTCAGGGTTGAATGGTTTTAGGAAAATCAAAATAAAGGCTTATTCTTATATTTTTTTTCCACTTTGAAATAGTTGCACCGCGCAATGATAACGGAACGCATAACAAAAATGAACGTCACAAACTTCAAGGGAACGGCCATCACGGTGGACGACTTGCGGGAATACTTCAGCAAGTACGGCCGCATCGTGTACGTGGAGCTTCCCGCTAACAGGTCAACGGGCAAACAGCTGGGCTTTGCTGTCATTGAGATGGCTAGCCATCATGACGTGGAGAAACTTGCAAGTAAGTCAGAAACTGGATTCATGAACTTTAAGATTATGGGGGTTGCGTAAACCACTTCGGTGCGAGAAATTCATAGCTTGCTCAGTCATGCGGAAATCACTAGAGCGTGAAAAATTGACAACAAGTTGAAATGTTGCTTGAATTTGAGCGCGTGACCAATTAGAACTCGGCTCTTGCTCATGAATATGTACGAGGTATAACAATACCAGTTTCAACTCGATTGCAAAAGTTATGGAAAAAATGTACAAGGACAATTGTCAATTTGCCCACAATTACTCGCATTTATTTCTTCCTTTTGACTTTCTTCAGTAATGCATGAGCATTATATCAAGGATCACCGATGCGTTGTAACTAAGTTCAAGAGGAAAGATGCGGAGCAGAGAGCGAAACAGAAGAAGAAAGAGAGGAAGAAGAAACAAGATACAGTCAGAGGAAGGGGAAGAGGTATATAATTGTTGCCTTGAGAGTTGGAGGATCTAAGAAGAGATGTGCTCTGCTATTTTTGTCTCCAAGTAGAACTTTCATCAAATTGCCCAAAGTTAACTCTACTAATTAATTCATTGTTCAGGTTTTCCAAGGGGAGGTGGCTGGGTTGGTGGCGGTCCACCTCGAGGTGGAAGGGGCTTTCCTCAGTGGAACAGAGGAGGGGGTAAGTTAGATATCTTTGTTTTTATTTGGCCTTACAATGAACGGCACATTTGGCTATCTCCCGCAAACCCCATTGTGAAAGCTTGTAATGCTCCAATTCCACCTGTGCTATTAGGTCGTGGGAGAGGTCGAGGTGGTTGGGGTAGAGGTGGCGGTGGTGAGTGGGGTAACTTTGGTGAATACGGCGACGGATACTACCAAGGCTGGGAGTCGAACTGTGGACCAATGAGAGGTAAGAATGAGACAAAGGTTTCAGTCCATACCCCGTGGACACCTCCAAACAATAACGGACAAAATACCTTAAAGGTCTCTACAAGGCAATTCTATGGGTTATGATGTCTCCACAAGGAATTTTGTGTACCAAGTCTCCTGGGGCAATGCTACAGTGCGGGAACAAAGGGAAGAACATTACCCTGTCTCCACAAAGATGCACATTTGAAAATGGGTGCTGTGTTTTCCCTAAGATAGCGTTTATCAGGCAAGACTTTTCTCTTTACTGAGACAACTGTGCACTGATGAAACAGGTTACACATAACAAATAATGCGAGAAACAATACTGTATGAGAATGACTGAATTTCCATCAAAATAATTGAGAGTTCAGCAAGTTAGTACATATATTTTATCTTCAAGCACATTTTTTATTTATCTAGGGAAACAATCGTTTGCCAAACACATACACGTGGAATAGAATAACTGGTAACAAGTGCCCACATTGTGCACATTCCATCTGTACTGTCTGTCACCTTTTCTTGAAGATAAACTTACCCCAGATAAATAGTGTACTCGGCTTTCAGCCCTGTCGCATAAGCACTACATTATTACGTGGCCCACTCGGCTCATTTGATATACATTTCATATTATAGCCTCCTTACCAGTTGTCTAATATTCTAACTTCTGTCATTTTTCATTTTTCCTAAACAGGTTACCCTGGTCGCGGACGAGGCTACGGAAGTCACGACAGATGGGGGGGCGGTGGGGGATATGAAGGGTGGGACGACGGTTATGCCGGTGATGGCTGGAGAGGGGGATATGGGAGGGGGCGGGGGCGTGGTAGGGCACCAGGCTGGGGACTGGGCCCAAGGGGTCCGCGGCGGGGAAGGGGGGGCCAAAGAGGTCGTCCATATTAGTCTTGTGACCCTGGGGGTATATCTTAGGCTACATACGCAAAAGTGCCATTGGATAGTACATGTACATGAGCGAGGGTGAACATGTACTCAAAAACCTTTAGGACAAAAACGAATTACCATTGGAAATTTTGAGCCATCACATTGTAAGTGTCGTATTCTTTAACGATTTTGGAATTCATTTGGGGTACAAAGTTTGATTGAGCACGTTTTTTGGTTTTTTTGTTCCCCCAGTTCAGGCACATACAATTTTCAGGCATGCAACTTTTCCTTCCATCAGCTGATTTTCTCGTTACAAAGTCTTGTAAAGAGTAGATGTCCTCATTTTTTAATAAAATTCCAATTTGCATGCCTCAAAATGTTTGCGTTGTCTGACTGGAATTTTACCCTCGGTTGATGAGGCAGTACAGTTGGGTTATTGGGGTAATTGCCTCCAGGAATGGCCGGTCATGCCAATTTAGCCATGTAGTGATTACAAATCTCTCTAACATGAACAGGTTTATTTCTTCAGAAATTAATTAACCTGGTTAAAGGATGGAACACCTTTGACGATGTCAAATAATGTTATTTGTGGTTCCGTTATTCTCAAGCACCCACAGAGCGTTGTGGATATTTGGAATAAATTTCAGTTGAGTTTAATACCACCAACAGACACCTGGTTGATGATATGAATTCCAAATGTAAAAATCACTCCACGTTTTTTGTAGTTTGTGTTTTTTTGTATTTTGTTTATAAGCAAAAAACGTTACCCTTTACACGTAAAAATCAGCATTTTCTGTTCCTAAACAATAGGGATTTTCAGTGGGGGGGAAACAATTGTAAAATATTTTTGGATTTTGACCTAAAATATGCAGGAGCCCCAAGTACATTTTATCCTTGTAAATTTGTAGATTGTAGAAATAGCACCCTGTGTTTTGGAGATTGTGGAAATTTATACATCTAGTTTCGGCAAGGGAGAACAACATATTGACTAATAACATTGATATGTCAGTGTTATAAGAATAATGTCTCATATGTCAGTGTTTAATTCTTTGTTTTAATTCTTTGTATGTGGAAGTTCTTTTTTTACCGTGTTCTTGGGAGCACCAAAATAGTGATGAGGAATAGATGTGTTTCAGATTGTCTCGACTCATTCCAGTCTTTAATTTTAAATAAGTCCTATCATCAGAGTGGATCCATCTGATTACGTGTACCAACTCACAGCTAAAGGTACATTTTCTTGTATACATGTAGTTTAGTTTGAAAGATGTGGGATTAGTATCAACATTCCCAGGCTATTTTAAGTTTCACTACTCAAAATGTAGATTGGTTTGTTTGTTTGTTCTATTAGTAATATAACATTTGTTTAACTAGCAATATAAACACTTCAGTTTTTAATGAGATGTCAATTGAGAAACTAATCCATCGTCAGTTAGTTATTGGATACTAAATCTTTACTAATTTTGAATTTTTTACAGCTCCATTGGGTGGGTTCTTTTGTGCATAAAATTAAAACCCTCTGTTAAAAAAATTATTGGAACTGAACAACTAACAATTAATGCCAATTAAAAAAAAAAGATTTCGGAGCACGGGGTAGCTTTTTATTCCGGCCAACTTTTTTCTCAGATCAGCTGATTTCTTGTTACATTTAAAGGTAGAATACACCATTTGCAGATATCAAAAAGAATTACTTAGAAATATTAAGAAATATTGTACTTATTTGAAAGTAAATAATGATTCTAGGCATCCACCCATTCATGATGACTCAAGCAATTACCAATGGTGTATCCTACCTTTAACAATAAAGGGTCCACCAGTTGGGCAAATGTTATCTTGTATATACTTAATTGTGTTATCTGGTTTATTCTTAGTGTGTCCAAATCTGGATATCGTAATTTTTTCAAACTATTTTTGCAATGTAATAATGGATTTTTGAGAATTTAGATACTCCTGAATCATCTTGGTCACAATTAATTTTTTCCCCATATTTGGCATGTCGATGTCGAGTTTTAACTCCTCATCAATTTTCATACGTTTTTGTGATTTCATGAAATGTTTATGTCCATACCCGTTATTAAAATTCTTGTTTGACAGTTTCTACAACTTGTACATATCCTGTCTGGGTTTTTTTCCTCGAAAATCAAGTACTACACAGAAACTTTCCAAAGAATTATTTACTTTTAATAATGAAAATAATGAAAGAAAATAATTAAAGTGATGCACATGAGCCGAATTTACAGATTTGGTTTATTTGGAATTTATTTATTATTGGTATTTGATTTAATACAAAGTTAGTCAACCAGTATGTTTGGGGCGGCATACTGGGCCAAGCTGGGGGACCGTCGCAGATAACCTTTGCTACGTTTCCTTTGCTACGTTTCCTTTCTCATAAGACAACACTGCAAGATGTTGAGGGTGCTAAATGAAATTAAGTATATCCTCATCGAGTGATCTCCACAATGTCACTTCCCAGGTTGTATCTTAAGTTAAAATCAGGCGTGATCCCTCCCCACATTGAATTCTGTGATCCCTCCCCACATTGAATTCTGGTGTTTATGACTTCCGACTAGCGCCCTCGAAAACAAACACTGACAATTTGGGAGACCACCATAACCAACCGGAGGTTGCAGGTTAAAGTCTTGCCAATTTTTTGTGTTCACTTTGAAATTCATGCCAATTTCCCTAGTCAGTTTTCCTTGTATATTTGGGTAAAAATGATAAATAAAACAGTACTAGAACAAGTAGGATGACCGTTAATCAGTCGAGTGAGGGCGCACTAAGACAAAAACTATGAAACTCATCCGTAACAATTATCGATTCTGAACGACTTGAACCAAGGCTACCATCAGCAGGCAGGCTGGATTGCGCGTGCGTGGGCGAGGCAGATGGGCGCGGCGCAATGCGCTATGCATTGATGATTTAAAGTGCACACTTTTTACTTTGGTGCGAGTTTTGATGGTGGACGCACCTGCCTAAACTTCGTCACCAACTCGCCGTTTTCTCCGAGCCAGTGCTGTACTTTTCACCCAGTAATAGCGCGTGGCCACCGGCTACATTTCACATCAGCATCAACATGTCGTTGATGGTAGTTGTGTCGAATGCTACCAACTTACCCAACATCGAAAAGTTCGGCAAAATCGACCCACTCGCCATCGTAAAATTTCAAGGTAGGTAAATCTGGATGCTAGAATTTGCACACGCTCCAGGCCTGGAGTGTTATGCTGCATTGCATGCTGCATGGGTAAACATCGTTATTCGTGTAGTTTAGGACACTAGAACGAAAAGACACTATTTTATGTTTTGTGAATTAATTTAGATACCAGCAGAAACACTAAATTTTAACTTTAACTTAAAATTAGGTTATTGATTAGTTTGCAGATAACAACAAAAAAACCTACCGAATTATAAAGAAATATCTTACTATAATATTTGAAAGTTAATGATTCTACTTTCTAGGCATCCAGCTAAATAGGATACACCATTGGTAATTGCTTGAATTATCATGAATGGGTGGATTTGGGGGGTTGTATTTTATAGTATAAGTATTTAACTGAATAGTATAATTGTTCAACTTTTAATTGGTTAATCCTGGATGGCGGAAAATCACGAAAAACTTCGTTCGTTTTCAACTGGCTTCGGGCAGTTATTCTTATGTTATTGTTTTTTGGCGATCGCGAATTTTGTGTTATAAAATTCTTTTTTCGTAATAATTACAGTATATCTAGCGCGATCATTTTGCTGGATGCCTGGATGCCTAGAGTCATTATTTACTTTTAAATAAGTACGATATTTCTTAATTATTCGGTGGTAAATATTTTTTGATATCTGCAAATCGTGTATCCAAGTTTTACTAGGCTACAGTATGTTGAATATACCAGCAGTTTTAATTTTGTATAAAAACAGGGCATGGTTTTGAATTAGGAGGCAAATTAAAAGTAAACAAACCTATTTTAATTAAAAATTACACATACTAGAATTAACGCAATATTGTGGGGGGGGGGGGGGGGGGGGGGGACTGCTTGCTACTTCTAGGGCCATTAATATTAATTATGTCAATCATTGAATTATCATACCAATTTACTCCCGTTTACATTTTCAGGCGTTTAAATATTTTATATTTTGCTAAATAATTACAAAATTAAATGCACAAAATTAAAAAGTCATCTTTAATCCTGTGATATTTAAGCATTGCATTGTGTATAAATATTAGACTTCACTTGTATTTGTACATAATTAATGTGCATGTACCGCTTTGTAACTTAATAGTTAATTAAATTTTTTAGAAAACAAGTTCTTTTGTAATTTTATTTTGTATAGGGTCAACTCTAGTTCAGCTGAAACAATTTCTGCACCAAAGTAAAATTTGACACTTAATTTGACATTTTTGTTTTCCTTGAAGGGTCTAAGAAAGAGACCAAGCATATCAGCGATGAGTTAAATCCAACTTGGAATGAGGTAATTATGAATTAAACATCTTGAAAATATTTAACATTTAGGTATTGGGTCCAGAGTTCTTTTTTCTTTTCTTTATTCTGACGAGTTGTGTGCCGAAGCCTTCTAAAAGGAAAAGAAATAAATCCATCTAGATTATTTTTGTATGAATAATTTTGTAAATTCTTTGTAGTCATGGTATCTGTGCTGTCATACACTAAATTCCTCAAATGTACCGATATTTATACTGTAACCATATTTATTTTATTTTGGCAGACATTTAATTGGGATCTTGGTGGCAAACCCCTCACAGCAGCAGATTCCATTGATATCGAAGTGAAAGATTATGAGAAAATTGGACGCAATAGGCAAGTATTTATGAATAATAATTCAACTAAGAGCGATTGTGATTTTGCCAAAATAAGTGGTGATAAATATGTGTTTACAATGAAATGTAACATATTGTGGAAGGCAGTTTTAAATAATTAAAAAAGGAGGAATATTTTTAGTTGAAAAAGTCATGAATCGCGATCTATGTTGGAAAGTGGACTTCGCACAAATATGCACTGTTGCATTGAGATTTGGTTTGGTTGATTTTCATAAAATGTACTTTGGCAACTTTTTGTTCTGTACTTTTTTTTCTACAGTTTATGCTGCATTAAGCATAATTACTTCGCAACCGAGGTTACCAAAAACATATCAATTACAAGTTGAACTGGTGGCATTTAACCACCAAAATGTCCCTCGGGTTTCATGGTCATGTGTGCCAGCAACAGGAAGGAATTGAATCTTTCAGTGTTTTACATGTACACGTACATTGTACATGAAACTTTGCACTTTCAATAAACTCTGGATGTTCGTCATGTAACCATGAAACTGAATTAAAGTCTAACATTTAAAATGTTGTGTTCAGTGGAACTGGTTCATGAGTTGAGCAATTCCACCATTGTGGAGCCAATTAACCATGTACATAAAAGTGCAAATAAATTAAAAAACTTAACTGGTGAGTCAAAGAAGGGATTCAGAAAATCTTGTCTATAATCTCCTTGACCAATTACTAGATGTACCGGTAGATGAGGGATTTTTAAAAAAATTATAAATACATTTTTGAGTTTTTTCACTGATCTTATAAAAGCTGTCATGGGCGTTACATAACGCTGGGATTGCCCAGTTATAAAAGGGAAACATTTGTGGTTTTAGTTTTAATGTAAAATGGCATGTAATCGACAAACAAGCAACTTTAAATTTGGGTAGATAGTTTTCAGTACATGCATGTTGCACTCGACCTCAAATATGTATGCATTTAACCAATATGCATTTTACCTCAAATAAACCACACTAATCAAGAATTTCAGCAACAGATGTTTTCTGAATTTGTGTACATAAATATTATAAACATATATTACTGCTTTAGCGTCACAAAAATAGACTAAAATATCGTGTGCAGAAAATTACTGCAACAATTTAATACACGCATGCGTAGGACACATGTAATAAAAAAATGAATGCCATGGCATTAACTGGTGTCGTGTAATTATACCGTACCATATTAAATTATTAAATCAATAACAAAGGCAGTTCATGCGCGAAAAAAAGATCTGCTACTGTATTGTTTTACTACATGTATATCTCTTGCGTGTATATTGTTGTATGTCACTGCATGACACATTTTAATTGTTTATACATGTACCTTGCCATATGATCGCATATTTTTGTGCATAATATTTTAGTAGAACTATTTTTATGATCTTGTCTGCTTTAATGTGGTTTAGTAAGGATGACATTTTTATGTACAGAATAACACCACAAACTGTGTGACCTTTAAGATTGTTTTTTGCGAGCTTTCCTGCCAGACGTGAAATTCTAAAATTAGCAAGAGATACATCACATGTAGTAAATAGCATAGGAGAGTATGGTACACACATTCGCATTTTTGTATCACTGTGGAGACATGGCTTTGTTCTCGTGTACAAAATGGTTAGAAAGTCGAGCACGTTTTTCAAAATGCTCCCATTTTAACCATAATTTTTTTCCTGGGTTGAAATTTCGACCCAATATACCCTATATTATACCCTAACCCAAACACTAACCCTAACCCACATCCTAATCCTAGTTTTTGAGTAATTTAGGTAAAATCCAAAAATCTAATTCGTGAAATTCCCAATGGAGACCTATATTCATCTATAGAAATTTACCCTCCGGAGATGTTTTGTCTCCATTGTACACATTGTGTTCATGTCTCCAGAGGGTACCGTATTTCGGAACACAGTTGGGGGGGGGGGGGGGGGGGGTATATGGAGCCGAGTTTGAAACTGAAATAAAACCAGTGTCTAGGTGCAGAATAAACAGTGTGGTTGGTGTTGTGAAGGAAGACAAATTCATAATTGATTGAGAACTATAATTAGCTACATGTAGTACATTTGTATATTGAAAGTTTGCTAAAGTTGTATGGTAACGATATGAACTACTGTTAGTGTATATCATGTACCAGTATGTGCCCTTATGAATATTCAATAATAAGTAAGATTTGAGGATTTGTATACATTGAAAAGTCAAAAGGTGTGGGGTTTGCTACCCAACTGGTTTTTTTTTTCTTCTCAGAACCATAAAAGGAATTTGACTAGAGGTTGCATAATGTACATAGTATAATGTACAGCCCCCTGAATGGTCCCTGCAGCTTGGCCTTGGTTGCTATTAAGCAAATTGTATTCAAGCACAATGAACATTGTGTATTTCTCCTTGCTTTTCAGGGGGAACACGTACTAGTGCCCGGGTTTGGGAGCTTTAGAAGGTCACACCATGGTACATGTAGTGTACATGGTGTATTATCAAAAAGTTCTGCTTCATTGTGTATACATTGTGCACAATACCATTCACTAGTTGTGATCAGAAACTACATTTATTTATTACATGATGTTTAGTACATTAGGCCTATTTTTTGTTAGCTGTGAAGTAATTGTCATTCTGAAACTTTGTTTAGCCCCAACTCTCTACCCCATTTTTTTTTTACACGAATCCTGCAAAATCCTGCAATTATCTTTATTAGAACTGACATATCATCCATGCACAACCGCACCCACACACCCCACCCCCACATGTATAAAAACCGTTCTACAAAACTAATCCGCTGTGACTGGTATTGCCTATTGGTTTTGTACAGTCTCTGCTATATACTGCAAATACAATGTAGCACCACTTAAATTGTTGACATTGCTATACACTTGTACATCAATTAAAGATAAGTGTGAAAACTGATGTTTGATGTACATGTATTATACATGTGTGTGTACTTTACATCTACATGTACACATGTATAGTGCTGCATTGAATTTTGAAGGCCGGAATAGTCTACATGTACATGTACATGTACATGTTTGGGGACTGCATAGTTTCCAGCTCACAGGCTTTGTGTGGGTTGTGGGCTAATTGTGTTTTTCCTTCGTATCCAGGATGCGTTGTATGACGGTCCCACTCAGTTAATAATTGATGTCATTTTGTATCTTGATCCTTTCCCATACTAGGCTACTAGGGTCAGCAACTGTGCCCCTGCGTGACCTCATTCAGTCCAAGAGTCACTCCCTCAACAACACACTGAAGCTAATGGACGGCAATAAACGGCCAACAACAGTAAGAGTCAGCAAGAACAGAATTACAAGAAAGATAAAAAAATGTTAAAATGTTATCAAATATTCATTTTTAATTCGAAAATTTTAAAAGAAATTGACTGGAGTGGGGGTTGAACCAGCGACCTCCGGATTGCTGCTCCGTTGCTCTACCAACTGAGTTTTCTAGCCCTGTGTTGAAGGTTTCCCAAATTTATGGTCAACTTAGTCAATTAGGTGCACAATGTATTCACTAAACTTGAAGGCAAAGCTTTTGATTTTGAATGGATTATAGATTTGTGCCATATAAGAAAGTGCAGTAGTTACATTCAGTTTTCTATTTTCAGGGAGAAGTTTCCATTCAGATAAAGTACACACCGCCCCCAGGATCTGAGGGTGCTGCCAAAGGGGGTGGCGGAGGCGGTGGGGGAGGCGCAACAGGTAAGAACTCGACTGCTGAGATTAGGGCTGTGTATTTTTGGAGGGGTAATGTAGTATTTAATTATTTTAACTACATGTATGACTTGGTTGAATATTTGAGTTCATATAATGTGCATGCTTCTGTGAGCTATATTGTTTGGTTGTAACCCTATAGCAGCCACAGCTGATGGTGACGCAGATGAAGGTGATGCTGACGAGGATGAAGATGGTGATGATGGTGATGAGGGGGGTGATGGTGGTGATGAAGATGGTGAGGGAGGAGGAGGCGGAGGTGCTTCAGGTGCTATGTGAGTACCAGCAAGGTCAAAGAAAATATGGTTTCTCGTCCCCGTACATTATTTCTTCTTCTTTTTATTATATTTTTATTTATATATTTAATAAAAACACTAAATGACAAAAATCCAAGCCATTTTCACATTCGCACTTTTCTCCCAATGGTAATTCTTCTCTTTTGTAGTCTGTTAGAGCAGAGTATGCAGAAGTGGAGTCTAAAATATTATCATGTGATGCTTCGCTAAATAAATCTGCGACAAATACAACAAAAGTGTCCTCATCCTCTCTTTTTTTTGTTTTTTTTGTTCATCATCTTGTAGAGTGGAAAAAACTTGCGTGTGAAAATCATCAAAATGTATGTGTGGAGATTGTCTACCCTAAAGTTGCCCTTATCTCAGGCAGAATGGGGGACTTCCTCGGTGTTATCACTCGGCATTACCATTTCTTGTTTTCTTTATCTACCCCTCCTCGGTCTCGATGTCCCAGTGCCGGTATGCGTAAGAGGAAGAAGCGTCGCGGCAAGCTGTCCAAGAAGCCCCAAGACTTCCAGGTCCGTGTCAAGGTCTGGGAGGCCAGGCAGCTGGCTGGTGGCAACATCCATCCCGTGCTGAAGTTGACAGCCTCCAACCAGACCAAGATGACTAGGGTCAAGAAGTCTACCAACAGACCCTACTGGGATGAGGTATGTCGGGTTTTGGGGTTTCCCATAGTCTGATTTGTAGATATCTACTGTCTTCTTGCCTTATCAGGATTAGAGGTTTTGTTTATTTCAAACCGGTCTGCGAGTCTGCTGCCTCGATTCACTGATTTTTTTTAATGTTTTTTTCTTGTTAATTATTCGATTATCCAATACCTTTTCCCTGATTTTCTTATTATTTTCTTCAAATGTCTATTAATATGCATGGGATGTGGCGTGCAATATTTTTTTAAAGATGTTTGGTACACAACTGTAATATTTTTAATTTTGTTTAATTAGTGCTAGACCCATGCTGTGTTACTTCTGGAGGAAAACCTTAAATTTTACACAAAATTGTTTTGGTTATTTGACGGATTGATCTGGAAATTGGGTTGACTGTTTGGTAAACGGTGAAACAATTTAAAATTCTTGAAAGTACTTGAACGACATTAATGTCATTCAGCTCTACTCTGATGTCCTCTCTACTTTTATGTAAGTTGTGTCGAGTTTCGTTGGTAACAACGTTCTTGTTTTTGATTTTCTGTCAGGTCTTCTTCTTCAACTATCATTCCAGTCCAGCAGAACTCTTTGATGATATGATCAACTTTCAGGTGAGATGACATCATAGGCCACTTTTGTTGATTCCACCATTTCAGCATGATGGAAATTATGCTATTGTAATACTCCCCCCCCCCCCCCCCCTCCCCCTCCCCCCATAAATAATTGTGAAACAGTCTAACTACTAGTATACACAACATTGCCAAACGTGTGTAACTGAAAATAAGTTTATTAACCCAATCTGCTATAATAACCCAACAATACAGTTTTGAAAGTGCACTAAAAAAACCAAAAAACACGTACACCTATTGAAGAAAACTATTGATGAAATACAAATTAAACTGAAAATAGCTTCTTTTTTTTTATTTGTTTTTTCCATATGTAAGTTATTAGGGGAGTATTTTGCTTATTAATCTACCTACATGCATTCCTATACTCTTCATTTTTTTAATTAGGTGTTTAATTCCCGCAAGCTTCGCAGTGACGCGTTCATTGGCAATTTTGAGCTGGACATTGGCACGGTGTACGAGGCCGATAGTCACTGTATCATGAACAAGTGGCTTCTCCTGTCTAATGCCGAGGATGCAAATGCTGGCGCTAAGGGCTACGTTCTTGCCTCTATGAGTGTACTCGCCGCGGGAGACGAAGCGTCGGTAAGTTGACTTGTAACAAATCAGATATGTTATGGAACAGGTCACCTTTTCTTCTAAACAAGTTCCACATCACAACAATTCCCGTCTTTTTGAGCATCTGGTGCCAATTTCATAGAGCTGCTTGGCATGAAAATTCTTCCTTGGCAAAAACAGGGTTATAGACCAATTTTTCAGGTGATGTCTATTGGTTGTAACTGGTATTCAGCTGGATTTTCCTTAGCATGAAAAGCACATGGGGTTTTGGCTGGTAAGCTGTTTCACTGAGCAAGAAGATTTTTGTTGTGCTAAGCCAACTTTTGTGCCAAGCTGCTCTGTGAAATTGGCTTCTGGTTGTAGACCAGTGGACAGGATTTGAACCCATTCATTGGTATTATGGGGGCATCCTATACAATAGCACTGCCCTACTTACAAGTGACGGTTGGTTGGTCAGTCAGTCAGTCAGTCCGTCCGTTAGATGGTTAAACCCATGAAACTCGACCTAACTGAAGAGAATGGCCGTGCTTTTAAGAACATTATTTCAACCTTAAACACATATTTGATAACATAGCAAAAGTTTGGAGCAAAACGAAAAGAAAAAACCTCCAAAATCAATGATTGGGGATGGGAAATATATGAAAACTTTGTTCGTTTTTCTCCAGGTTTTCAAGAAATGTGATGAGTCCGACGATATCGAAACGTGAGTACTATGCATTTACTGGATTTCTGAACAGACAGGCCTGTATAATTAAACAGCATTTCATAAGTACCTATTTTGCATTGCCTTTTAACTTTACTTAGACATTTAGAGTGAATTTTGCTCTTTGTAATTTTGGCAGTAACTATCTCACTTGTGATAACTGATAAGCGAAGAAACTTGCTTTGGATTTTTTTCAGAAAAGAAGCAATGTTTATGCAATGAATTGTTTGTCAAAATTGGTACAGTGATAATCGATTGAAGTGAATGGTATGCATATAAAATTTGATCCGAAATGTTGTTTTATTTTTCGTTTTTTGGCAGCAATTTGCTTCGTCCGGCTGGCATGCAACTGAGAAAGGGAATGTTCATTGCCAAGGTCTACCATGCCGAAGACATCCCACAGAGTAAGTTAGGACTAGATTTATTTTGCGAGGAGGCTACAAAACCTCACGAGCTGTTAGATTTGTTGTGTGGGTACTCGAAACAAAAGATTTGACCTTAAACTGAAGGTTTCTATGCATTGGTATTGAAGTCCGATTATATAAACCAAAATGCGCTAGACCTTTGTTACTCAGACTTTGATTGTCTCCTTCTTATTTCAGTGGACGCTGGTTTGTTTGAGGGAATCAAGAACATACTGGGATCTGGAAGTGGCAAGAAAGAGCTAGTGGACCCTTACATGAGTGTGTCTTTTGCTGGAAAGAAGGTGAGAGCATTTCTTGTTCCTGCCTGCTCCTTTTGTTTTTCTCATCTCCCCCCCAAAAAAAAGAAAAAAAGAAAAGAAAGTCATACATTTTGTTTTTATTTGTTTCCAGTAACATTTTAGTTACGTTTACCAAGTTCAAAATTGGATAGAAAAACACTTTTATGCTGCCCCAACAATGCCCCGTCAGTTAAACCATGCACAAATGAAATCCTTATACACGTAAGTACAATGTCATCTGCGGTAACGAGAACAGAATGTGAACTCTTAAACTGCAACACTGGGCTTAAATGGACTTTATGGTCGTACGTCGTACATAAATGCATTATGTGATGTTATTAATGACTTGTATTAAACGTGCTCCCAGGTCAAAACTGATGTCATGTACACAAATGATCACCCAGAATGGAACACACAGCTCAACGTACCAATTAGGGTAAGTATTAGGGTTTTCTTTTTTTTCTATTCTCTTACTTGATCATTTAAATCGTGCTAAATACAAATGTGAAAAACAAAATTACGAAAAAAATACTTATGATATTCAATTCATATCGAACGACTGGATTTAATTCACTTTGCCAGCTTTGATCTAAAACAAAATGTGCCCTCATTAAAATAATTGTTTTTTTTTTTAACTTGCTTTTGCTGTTTTGTGATAACAAATTGTCATCTTGCAGAACAAAAAAACCTCTTTCACTCTCTAAAATATTTTATGGACATTTTAGGTGTGCCATTCTCGTTGATATCATTTTAACATATTCGTGTATTTTTGTTTGATTGTATAGTTCCCATCCATGTGTGAGAAATTGAAGTTGCAGATGAGAGACTGGTAAGTGAACGCAACTCGAACAAATAAATAAAATTGATAACAGAACAACTAAACAAGAGGGTTTTTTTATTATTGTTTGGTTCTACTTTCACAAGTAAATGAAACCAAAACCAGTACTAGAAGTTATTATATTTGTGTTGACTGAGTTTCTATTCAGAAGCCACTTTGAGATCAAACCCATGGTATGGGCTGTATGGTTTCAAGTTGCACAGGGTCTTTCACAAGTTCAATCACAAGTAAATCGCAAGACTGGTCACAAGTAAATCGCAAGACTGGTCACAAGTAAATCGCAAGACTGGTCACAAGTAAATCGCAAGACTGGTCACAAGTAAATCGCAAGACTGGTCACAAGTAAATCACAAGACCGGTCACAAGTTAATCACAAGATCAATCACAAGTAAATTACAAGACTGGCCACAAGTAAAGCAGTCACTTGTGAAAGGATTAAAACAGAAGGCGGATAATTTCAAGAAACCATTGTTAATGTTGACGATGTGATCATTGTTTTCTAGGGATCGTGTGTCTGCCGATGACTATATTGGAACAGCCTTCATTGACCTCTCCTCTATCTCATCGCCGGGGGAGGAAGGTAAGATGATGGAATAGCAATCAATATCAAGTTGTTAATTACTAATAGTTTTATGTATTGTTCGTAAGCTGTGGGTTTGTGCCCATTCAGATTAAAACAAGTCGTGTGTACTATGTGTATGGTGTATCGCTTCGACTGAGGCGCTTGTTGAATGATGTCACACAGCGCCCTCTACCGTTCACGCAAAGAGTCGCACTGATCAGGATTGCTCTCAACTACATCTTTTGCGTAGCTTCAGAATTCTAGCCTTTGTTTGTCTTGGAACCTAACATAAGCTTACTGATTGTGCATCCTGGGCTGCTTGAACTTGCAGTGACGACCGTTACAGCAACTAGTCCAATTCTAACGCTGTTGTCGACACGCAACTGTTCTTAAGCTGAAGATGTATCAGTTTCTGAAAAAGCTGTAAACAATAATCATTGTAAACTTGTTGTATGCCACGATGCTACACATTGATATGTGCTTGTAATATGCACAAGATTATTAATAGAAACTCGGTACATGTTGATAAAATATGTATTATAATGTAGATGACAAATCACAGAATTGTACTTTGCACTTTATTTGATAAAACTGTAAAGAGGAAGATGTCGCGGAGGAGAATCGTATCACACCAGGTAACGAATACACGTCGTAGTGTCTACTTTAATACTTTTTTCTTTAGTTAAATTAAATTTTTCTTTTCAGTTTTATTTTTATACACTTTTTAGTTTTAGCTGCATTAAATTTATTTAAATTAAAATAACACCACACCAGACCATTCCAGGGCAACGGTCTCTTTGGTCTGGAGAATTCAAAGTTAAAATGTGCTAAACATATTGAGCAAGTCAGTGTACCAGATGTTATTAAAATTTAATGCGCAAATGGCTTATTATTTACCTTAGTGGAGATAATGAACCATATTAAAATTGGAGGATTCAGCCCTGATAGGTTTTGATTATTTTCGTTTACATGTGCAAACTGTTGTTTTTTAATAGTACATTTAATTAAAAAATTTGAATTTCTTTAAATGCTTATTCAAAATTTTCATTTCAGTATCTACCGTTGACAAGCCAGGCTCATTATTTAAAGGCTTATAATTTATTGTTTTTATTTTATGCCACGAAACTCATTATCATAAGAAATAGTCTCTCCAAACCACCAGATAGTAATTATTTTGTAGATCAAATACATGAATACATTACATTTTGTAAAAAATGTATTTGCATTGAGTACCAGTTTTTGACTAGTTGGTTTTTTGGTGTTTTTTTATTTATTTTTGTTGTGTGGCTTAAATTTTTATATTGATCCATAGTTATATTTTATTTTAATTTTACAAGAGTTTTGCATATTCCGGCCTTTGTATTCTCTCGGGGTCTAACTCTTGTCGCAGTGCTCGCATATCAATTGAGGTTGCGCATATTCTACCAGATTCCTTTGGGTAATAATCCTTGCCCCCCTTCCCCCGAAAATCTTAATAAAACCCTGCTTGTCTATAAACTGCAGCTGCCAAATCAGTACAAGGTTTTGAGGTGTTTCCCAAGTACCTGGTTTCTGAGGTTTCCAAGCACTTATAAAAAGCTTCTCTCAAACGTTTTACCCGTTTGCTTGTTGCTATTGGCTGTTTATAGAACCATTTTGCTTAAATAATACAACGGAGTATAATTGTGTCTGCGGATTCCAAACTGAGCTCTTTCTAGCTGTGCATCTATCGCAAAGAATATAAAGAAATGTAAGGGAAAAAGGTTGAATGTGCTAATGACCTAGACATTAAAAAGAAGTCTTTTTTTTGTTTTCTTTGTTGACAATGACTGTGAAGTCCAAAAAGGTGAGATTTTTAAAAGCTGATTTTTTCCTCTCACTGTATTTTATTCCTGAATAAGTTAAGAGGGCCTAATATTTCGATCTTAACAAGATCGTCTTCAGAGACAATTTGTATTTTATTCCGGTAGAATATTTGTTTTTGTTTGCATTGTTTTATAGAATTGATCGCTCCAGTCCGCTTCCAAATATCCCCAACCCTGTCACAGGCAGTTTGTCTCTATGATAAAATGTTAAAATATTTTTCATAAATACACAAATTAAACATTTTGTGTTTTGGGTTTGTATTTGGTTTTTCTAATCGCAGGTTTCCTGCCCACTTTTGGTCCGTGCTTTGTCAACTTTTATGGATCGACCAGAGAGTTTTCTGAGCTTCCAGACCAGTATGAAGATCTGAATATGGGCAAGGTAATTGGAGTAAATTCCTAGCGCTGGTTCCCCCAACAAATAAACCGTGTGTGCTCTAAAGGGTAGCGTAAACAAGTCATGGACAGAAAAGATTAGCGTGGTAAATTATAAATTAAGAATTTGAATTACGAATGAATGAGATTTGAATCTGATGTAGTAACAGTTACTGCAACCGAACATGATGATTGATGAATGAAGAGTTTACTTGTCGTTTTGTGTGTTTATAGGGGGAAGGTGTAGCCTACCGTGGCCGCGTGCTGATGAGCTTAGAGACCAAACTCGGCGAGCACCCTGAGATGGATCGCGAGGAGCTCAGTCATCAAGACGTCCTCCGCGTCCAGAAGTACCTCCGTCGTCGTAAGTACACCCTCTACGCCTGCTTCATCGACGCGACCATGGTCAGCGAAAGCGACGACCCCGTGGAGTTTGAGGTCAGCATCGGTAACTATGGCAACAAGCTTGACGATAACTGCGAGCCGCAGGCTTCCACGACTCAGCCGACCAACGCCGTGTACGATGGCTGCGAGTATTACTTCTTGCCCTGGGTAGAAAATAAACCCCTGGTGGTTATCAACTCGGATTGGGAAGATGTCAGCTTCAGGCTGGATACACTCAACCTGCTGCTCCGCAAAGTGGAACGCCTGGTGAGTTGCATGTCTTCTATTACAGAAAATAATTAGCAGAAATGTTCTTTCGAGTAAAGGCCAATTCAACTTTGACGTACAAAATATTCACTGCGAAAATTCACTGACGGTGAAATGTGCTACATTTTTGCGAATTTACAGGAATGTAAACACAGAATCCTTAGTTACAGGATGTACGCATGCGCAGAAGCCGAAATTTCCCTCTAACCCATAAAATATGCTAGCAGTAAACACAAAATGTTCTGCTATATTAAGCAGGTTTTTATCGCTAATGGTAAGCAGAGCCATGAAATTGGGCCTTGGTTAATTGATTAGTCGATTTTTTGTTTTGTTTTTTATTTCAATTTCGTTTGCAGACTACCAACATGAATAAGGTGAAGATGAGTTTGAAGGCTGGGGCTCCCCCTGCAGAAGTTGCCGCTCAGCTGATAGGAATGATAGACCAGCTGATTGCTGATTGCAGGTGAGGGTGAGGGTGAGGGGGAGGGGGAGGGGGGAGGGTGTAGTAGCGACTTTGAACATGGGCCCTGCGACACGTTTGTTGAATGGTTGATGTATAAACTTCCGTTAAGTGAAAGAAAAAAGTGATGTCAATCGTTTTCGGAAGATAAAATAAGACCTGGAAAGTCAGATTGTACTCTGAATGCAGTTATTAAATAAATATCCAATATGCAGTTGAGATTAATTAACTTAGTTGTAGTCGTTCAAGGAACCTTGAACTAAAAAGGGTGGGAGCTTTCAAGATTTGGTCTCAGCGGGTTGTAAACAGTTGCGTAGACACACTTGTGGACGGTTGAAAGAATGTCGGAGTAATATTTAATCCATGTCTTATTTCTTCCCTTAAATTTCTCATTTTACTAAAAAGTGATCCACTTCCTGAGATCGACCCCACCAAAGACAAGACCAACATCCTGGATCAGCGTAGCTATGATACACGCCTGGGTTGCCTGGCAACCATTGTGGAGGAAGCCACCAAGCTCAGAGAGAACGCTACTGATGTGAACGAGGCCCTGGAGGAAGTCAACGGATATCTTAACATACTGCAGATGTTGTCAGTCGAGGTGAGCTAGGGCCACGGACGTTGCACAGATTAATCTCATGTAGAAGTTTCTGTTCAATCTTAGCTAGATTGAATTCCACCAAATGTTCTTTAAACAAATCTGAATTAAATTGGGCATAATTCAAGAATAATTATTTTTAAAGTTTTACTATCATTACCATTTTATTGTCAACCCCTTAATATTTTGTTTCTTTCTCCATCAATTCAAAATGTATTCAGTTTTAAATTAGAGAAAAGCAATATACAACTTTTAATATACAATACTTGCTGTCCAACAATAAGTAATTTTGTGTTGCAGGGTTACATACATGTATTTAAACAAACAGATTTCAAGAGATTTAATACTCGTAAATCTCTAGTTTTTTTGGTTTTTTTAATGAGAAGCTTTCTTTGAGAACTGTTGAGATGAATTTTGTTCTCTGTGTAGCCTCAAAACAGCATGCCTGACGTGGTCATATGGATGCTAAGTGGCAGTAAGCGTATTGCTTACCATCGCATTCCTGCTTACGATGTACTCTACTCTAGTCTTCATCCCGATGCTTGCGGTAAACTCTGTGGCAAGCTAAACAGCATCTTTCTCAAGGTAAAAACTCCAAGTTAATTTTGGGCGTATAATCAGTAATTTCCCCCTACTTGTTATTCGTATAAGATCATTTGTTTCACAGCTGTTTTTCTTTTTGTACAGATATTTACTTTGTTAATCATTTTTAATATGCAATTTGTAATTCAAAATTTGGCAAGTTTTATTTTGGGTCATTTTTTTTGGCAGTGTTTGTGTAATACCTAACATCCATTAACCTTTTCTAAATCAGCTTATTTCAAATATCAACAAAGTCCTGAAATTATTGTAAGTTTTTGAGAAATGTTGGCCAAAATATGTCGTAAAAAACGGTCACTGTTAGACGTTCGGAGCGAGAAACCAAATCTTTTACAGAAATACGACCTCTGCCCTCACTTCACCATATTTTGTGGCATTTTAATTTTCAAAAACATTAATGTTATAAATACATTTACCAAAAATTCAAGTGCACCATCAAATATTGCCCTGAAGTATAATATTTGGAACGAGAAAAATGTTTGTGTGGATTTCACATTGTTTTAACTCTAATTATACATCGATTCCAAGCACACTTATTTGCACCAATTTAGTATTAATTTCGCACCAATGTTCAGTATTGTGCTCTGGATCACTGAGAATTAGAGGGTTGGGGGGTTGGGTAAGGTGGGGTTAAGGAGGTACGTGGGAAATTCTAAGTTTTCTAATGTAAATGCAAAACAAATTTGCAGCGTACAATACTTGTCATTTAGTCGAGGGGACCAAACATGTTGGAACGCTCCAAAGTCCCAATAACTTTGTCCATATTTTACAAACGGCAAAAAAAAACATGTGTGTAGTCCCAACCAAGGCAGGAAATTCCATATTTAGAGTAAAATTCAGCTTTTTCACTCGGAATGTCTTTGAAATTGTAATGTCAATTTTCTTTTGGTTAGTTATATTTTGTTTTTGTTTCAGTTTGTTTGTATTTTCATTTGAGATTGTTTTGCATGGTTTTACTTATAGTAGAATCTACGCTAGTTCATTTCTCATTGATTACAGAGCTTGTTAACACAGTTTCATGGAAGTAATTTTGTAGGTAGCATGTTTCATACATGTATGCGACATGTGTAGTAATCAGTTTTCTCCCCCCAAAAACGACAGAAGCCAGAAACTCCCGAGTCGGCCCCACGAGCGCCAGAGCAGGGCCCAGCCATGGTAGGCAACGGTACTTTTTATAGATGCAAGGTCCCTGTCTAGCAAGGGGATATGGTATTCATGCACTGTATGCACTAATAAGCATGTACATACATCATTCATTGACACAATAACCAGGGATGTAGTCGAGTCCATCACAAGTCCCTGTAAGTCCCTGCAAGTCCATCACAAGTCCTTCAGTTTCAATTCAAATCACAAGCTATTCAAATCAGCTTTGACAAAAGCATTCCTTTGTCATTGTTCATCCAGTTACTTGTGACTGCCTTTATGAAAGGACTTGTGACTGGCTTCATGAAGGGACTTATAAACGGACTTGCAGGGACTCGACTACAACCCTGACCATAACTACATGTATGCTGTGTCTGAATTACTTGGCTGCGGCTTGACATTACACTAGATCTATGGCAAGTGGCTTCATTCACTAACATAGACTTGTGTAATATCAAGCCGTACCCCGGTAATTCAAATACAGCCTTACAACTTACTACTTACTACTTATTACTTTGTCATAAACGCCTTATTGTTGAGCGAATTAGGGTCTGTAACAACTATCAACCCCATTTGGAGTTTTAACCAGTTCGCGCTGAAGTACGTATATACACGCAAAGTTTTTTCCAGATTCAAAATGGATGACGCATAAACACGTCAAGAGCAAGGCCGGAAATGTCTGTCAGCAGAGAGCAAGGCCGGAAATGTCTGTCAGCAGAGAGCAAGGCCGGAAATGTCTGTCAGCAGCGAGCAAAGCTGGAACCCGCCTCAGATCAATTTTTTTTGTAAAAATGTTAAAATAATCCCGGCGCGAACTGGTTAAAGGTTCATAAAATATTAAATTTTACACTGGAGCATAAATGTAGCAAATATCCGTCCCTCTAAAATATATTTAGACAAAACTGAGACATCTCTTTACAATTTTTGCAAAGGGCACATGTATGACCGCTCAAAATGTTTCGTGCTTTTCATGACCTTTTGCTGTTGCTGATTATAAACTATATTGCGTATTAAAATAATTAGGAATTTAAAAAAATGACATGGTCACTTGAAACAAAGATTTTCACAATGCTACAGCTCAACAAAAATTGCAAGTAATGTTACTAAAATGCTTTGTTAAACAGATATTTTTGTGTTAACACAGAAAAAACCTGTTACAGATCCTTATTCACTCAACACTATGGCCTCTTTCTGTTAGTTTTTCATCTTTCTACATTGACATGGTTTGGGATGAAATGGATGCTGTGGTAAATTGGTTATGAGTTTGAGATTGAGTTGAGAAGTTGGTTGTTATTCTGACCGTCTTCATTCGAAGTATGTGCAACTGCTAACGATAACAGTTGTATTGTTTGTATGTAGTGGTAATGGTTTGCTTAACCCTAACCCTCCAGGGTTTTTTGGCTAGAAACCCTGCCAGACGCAACAGATTGCATACTTTGTCACATTGACTTGTGTGCAGAGTCCAGCAAGGTCAAGCAGTCACCACAGATGCACTGTGCTGGATCTGGCAGGGTTAGGGTTAAAGCATGGTACATACACGGCGCGAAAGCCAACAAGGTTTCAGGCTGCGAATTTCCAAAAGTTTAACACATTTCAACTTCTGGTTAATGTTTGCTGCCAATGCCTTGTGACGTCAAATTCGTATCCTATTCGTTTGAAGTTTGAACCGGCCCTAACGGAGTAGGTGTACTAACATTAAAACCATTTAAACTGGTCAGTAGGAATTTATAGTTATCTAATGATTGAGGTAATTGTTGGGTCAAAGATGAGGCAAGTTTGGTAATTATTGCTAGTCCACGAGTGCACATAATTGGAATCAATGTTGAATGGCCAAGTCCTGCTGTACATGCAGTCTACACAATGGGCTGGATTCAGCCAATTCAATCATTGGTGTTCAGGGCAATTCAATAAGACATCACTGCCCAGCTATTGTCACCAGTCGACGAACAGTCTGAGTTGCAAGTCATTCAATGAGATACATGTAGAAACAAACAGGATACTAGACCGGCCCTCTGGGACCAGGAATTTGATTTTGCATGGAAAGACCCAGGGAAATATGTACTGTAAGTAGTTTTGGTAACGCCAGTGATTTACTTATTAAATTTAGTCTTAATAATCTACTTTGCATTAGCTGCAGTGTACTTAATGTATCCTGGACGCAGTTTAGAAAGAATGCACCGTGTCTTTGAATCCTTGCAGTGGATTTCATTGCCGACTTCAATGTTTTCAAGTACAATTGTCCATGTGCCCTTTGGAGCAATCTGGGCATGCTATCGAATCTATCACGAGGCCCTCTTCAATGAGAACTCATTGTGTAACTGCAGTTCAGATAACCCACAACACGGAAGTTGCTTTGAGCAATAGCGTAATGGTTCTCCAGTGGGCGTTGCAAGTTGACAGAGACTGTGTGCCCTGATTTGTCAGAAGCTTTTTGTTTCCTCCCTTACTGGGACCCCGTACCTAAGCACCCATTGCCTGTGCATTTTGCAAAGCTCAGAATGAGGAATGCATTTGTTTTAACCTAAGTAAAGTAACTACAATTACTTTTAATGTGGCGATTCAAAAAACTTATTTTGTAAAATGTTAATTTGAGATAATGTTGGTATATTTTTCTTATGATTATCATCATCCCATTTGCTTAAAACATTGCTTAAAAAGAAGTTGTTAATCTGTCTCCTTTTAAACTGTTTGTTCACGCAGAGAACATCAAATTCATATCACTGCGGTTCACCCCGGTTACATGCTGGAAATGATACTGTCCTATATCTTTCATGTTTTGAATCAACCAATGGTTGCACACACTTACAGTTTCCAATTCCTGGCGTGCATACTACTTTTTTCTCTTTGGGTGACACCATTATCTGAATTTACACCCAAGGCTTTTTATCTTTATCGCTCATTTCAGATTTCATGTTAAAGGAAAATTTCCATTTTACATGTATTTATACTTGATATCACTCAATAAATACCCCCATGTTTCTTTTCCGGCATATATACGAAATATCACGGCAACAAAACTGAAATCACTCTCAAATCTTATCCTACTTATGTATGTATACAATACAATTTTAAATTGAAATTTTTAATGCGAATTTCACATGTAGTAAAAAACAACCAGTGTTAACATCAATATTTGTAAAATATAAGTCGTATTTGGAAACGTTCTCTAAGTATCTAAGCACTGCGCCAACGTGATCAGTCATAAAATAATACTCTTTATTTTAATTATCTGTTAATGTCAGTTTGCTGGTAAGAGTTCCACGAACATCGGAGCCAAGACGATACCAGGTATGCTTCGTATGAAGCTGTGGCTAGGCTTGGAGGCTGACTCAGAAAACTTCCAACAAGGAATGACTGATTCCTCCATTGCTGTATTCGCTGAAACGGTGAGATAACCAATTCCTCCTTCGCCTAACTAGGTGTTCCAACAGTCTTTTAATTGAGTCCATTGACTTGTGATTTTCTTGTGACTGACCTTGTGATTTTCTTGTGACTGACCTTGTGATTTTCTTGTGACTGACCTTGTGATTTTCTTGTGACTGACTTGTGTAAAGCCTGAAGTGTGACATTATTTGTACCAACTGTTTTTATTCTTTGAACTTTCAATCGTAGGATAATTATAATAGTTATTGTGTTAGACTTTTTTTTACATTTATAACGCAATTATACATTAGACACTCACTCAACTACCTATGCATTGTTTGTTTGGTGTTTTTTTTTCAGTATGAGAACCAAATGAGCATTATAGGTAACTGGACCAGCAGGGCTCTGCCAAGACCCAAGTTTTCCGACTCCACGGGAAAGGTATGTCATATTCATTAATCTTCATTAATAAAATGGTTGATCAAAGATAATGGTTGTCCAGCACTTTTGTTGTACTCTAATCTTCCGTTCTATGTCGTGGATATTTCACACTGTGGTCGTCAGTAAATCAACACTACTGTGAACAGTCTGAGATGTAATTTGATTGGCTTCTCTGTTTGTTAGATCAAACTGAAGAAGGAGAGCTTCTCCCCTCCAGAAGGTTGGCGATGGGAAGGTGATTGGCACATCAGTCCTGAACTCAGGTGATATACCTCGTCTTATCTTCCCCAAGGACTTCCCCAAGTATTCGGTGTTCATCATTAATTTGATCAGTTCTGCTGGAAATAAATTTGTTTGATGACTTGATTATGGTGGAAGGTTTTGGTCTAACTGTTGGATGAATAGAGTGATTCACATATTTTATGTTGAACAGTTGTTGTGACGGTTGGCGACTGCTTTCTCTTGTGAAGTTCCAATAACTAATCATCCAAGTCACTAACTTTAAAGGGTTTTGGTGTATTTTGTAGTCTACTGTATGATGCGGATGCCGGAATGACTAAATTCTTGGAGGACGTCTACGAGCACGAATCCAGAAACATCCCTGGGGGCTACTGGGGAACCTCATCTGTGGCGTACACTACTGTGGTAAAATCATTTATTCTTAACCCTTCCCCTAATATCGTAAAAGAATTCCCTATTTTCTGCATTCCGTGATCCCCACTAATGCATCACATCAAAATTTGAATATAGGTTTCAAAGGTGTACATTTAAGGTTTCAAGGGTGTAGATTTAAAGAAAATATTGTTCCTGAAATGTAAAAGTGCACATGTTATATAACATTTTTTAGTAGAATAATAATTGAAAAAAGTGGCGGGCCGGTGGCTAACGTAATTGACATTCAGGGTTCGTTTATTTTGAATTTGTTGTGTTATTGTTCATAAAGTTTGTGAAAAAGGCTGACCACCGCGTAATTTATTGACGAATTTCAATTTTAATAATTAATTTGTAGAAAGGGGATGCTTGCACCGCTCGCGATGAGATCCAGACGGCCGAGGGTTGGGAGTGGGAAGATGCCTGGCAGCTGGATATCAACAGAGCAGTTGATGAAGGAGGTGAGTCATGAATATTCATGACCTTATAGGTCACATGATCAAAGATGGGCGTGTCAATAGTCCTGAAACCTTAGCACTGACACATTTTCTGAGATGCCACACTGTTGGCCTATATATGTCGAGTTGCAAATCACAAGCGTGATTATTTGCTTCTTAGCATGTATGCAATGCATCTTAAAGATTGTAATGATTGATTGATTGATTGATTGTCTTGAAGGCTTTGAGTACTGTGTGGAGGCCACAGTCGGCAGTTGGGGGGCAGTGGAGAGGACTTACCACCTGTGTCGTCGTCGACGATGGGTCCGACCGCGTAAACTGGTGGTTGACCCCAAAGCACTGGCAGTAAGTGACGCAAGTTACTAAACCCCTTATAAAGTTCTGTTTAAAGCTGATAATTATTGCCTAGATAGTATATAGTTCCTGTTATATGTACAACCAGAAGGCAACAGCAACCAAAAGGCGATTTTGGTGTTTTATTTTTGTTTAACATCAATCAAACTATTCACTTTTAAATGTGACATTAGTGAAAAAAAGTTTAGTTGTTTTTAGTTGTTGTTTTTGGATTATTTGCCGCCCAACAAAAATTCAGCTACCAAAAGTAGACTTAATTTTAGGACAAAGATCTAGTCTACTTGCAGTGTGGATTTGTTAGTGTCTGAAAGCAACCCCAATATTTTATTTTTGTCTCCAAATAAATAGGAAACAAATATAATTTTGTTTTTTGGAGAAAATGGACAGCACATATTTCAACTCTATTTAATTGTGACTTATGCAGAAAAAGAAGAAGAAAGATACCGGTGAAGGTTGGGAGTTTGCGCCGCTCTTCAACATGAAGTTCCATGCCTCTGAGCGTAAGATGGACTTGGTACGCCGTCGTAGATGGCATCGTAAGATGATGGCAGAGTCCCCCAAGGCCAAGGCGGTCTTCTCTATGGGCAAGGTATTAATACGAAAGTAGGCCCAGCCTTTGTGGGTCGAGTGTGGCCTAGTTGTGAGGGTTTGTGACTTGCAGTCAGAGGGTCTGGGGTTCGAATCCAGCTGCTGGCCATGTGTTGTGTCCTTAGGCAGGCCACATCATTCCAACATGCCTCTCTCTACCTAGGAGTATAAATGCGTACTGGAATTAGCTTGAAGTAACCTGTGATGGACTAGTGTTTCAAAAGAAAAGGGGGGGGGGTTCAAGGAAGAATATAGCACAGGGCTTACTGGCCAACAGGTCCCATTTCATGGAGCTGCTAAGCACAACAAAATTGCTTAGCGTAACAATTCTGACTTGGCAAAAACAGCGTTACAAACCAAATTGTCAGGTGACGTATATTGGTTATGACTGGTATTAGGATGTTTTTTGCTTAGCATGAAAAATTCATGAAGATTTGGCTGGTAACCTGTTTCACTGAGCAAGACTTGTTTTTGTGCTAAGCAAATTGTAGTGCTTAGCAGCTCAATGCAATTGGCCAGCAGGTTGCGATGGTATACTGTGATTGTTATCTCTCTGTTTAGGATGATGAGAGTGGGGATGAGGAGAGTGCAGCTTGTCTCTCCGTACCAAGGATGTTCCTCAACTTTAACGGTGAGTATATCAGATTCCAGCTACAGTTAGCAGTGTCCATCACAAGATAGACACCCTAGTCTCAAGTCCAGTCTCAAGATTCTTCATGCATCGTTGCTTGTGACTGGACTTGCGTAAGAACTTACTTGTGATTTACTTGTGATTTACTTGTGATTTACTTGTGCTTTACTTGTGATTTACTTGCGATTTACTTGCGATTTACTTGTGATTTACTTGTGATTTACTTGTGATTAGACTTGTGATTTACTTGTGATGGACCGACTACAGCTCTAACAGTCTTACTGCAAAAATACTTCCTCTCAAACCAACTTTACAGTGAAATAATACAGACCTGAAAATTGTACAGTACAGAGTTGTAATATTTGGTACTTGTATATTTTCTCTAGTGACCAACAAGTATCAGCTACGTGCATACATCTATCAGGCGAGGGATCTCATCGCTGCAGATTCAGACAGCTTCTCTGGTACGTACTTTTCCAGATACCTTTAAAAGGCAACTCTCATTAAAACAAAATTGTTTATAATGATTGCCTTAATGACAGTGTAGTTAATTCTCGATGGCTGGTTTGTTTTTTTGGTAGACCCGTTTGCCTTCGTGAGTTTCCTGAGCCGAAGCCAGAAGACCGAGCTGAAGAAGAAGACTCTGTGCCCCCACTGGGACCAGACACTCATCTTTGATGAGATCGAGATACCGGGAGACCCCAACATCCTGGCTGCCGACCCACCAGACATCGTCATGGAAGTCTTCGATAAGGATACATTCGTAAGTTTTCAGCGCTTCACCAAATAGTCAAGGTCTGAGATTAAGGACAGGTCAGTCGGTCAATGATTGATTGATCAGTCAAATGACAAAAGACTGACCATCGAGTCCAGTGAAAAAACGTTAAGATTTGAAGCTTTGTAGCTTTAGAGTAAGCCAACAAGGGCGAGTATATGCGTACGCCATGTAACAACTCAATATGTGAGATTCTGAAAAGGACCGTGGGAACTCAACGTATTGGAAGGAATTACTGTGACCGGCCAAGCTTGTGTATATCGGCAATCATTTTATCATTTGTGAAATCTGATTCCTTTTTTCATCCCAACTAACCAGGTATGAGATTTGTCAGACTTTTGTCTGAAATCAGACTTTTAAAATCTCGGAGAAAGACATTATTAGTACACAGAGTTATGCCTCTTTCAGACATTCCATTATTTTGTAACTTCTTTTTGAGTTGCCATTTTTATCCCTCTCTAATGTCCATGAATGTTACAATGATATGAATGATTTGTTTTTTCCTGTGATTGGTACAGGGGAGTGATGAGTTTATGGGACGTGTTGTGATGAAGCCTATGGTCAAGCTAGACAGTGCCGATCAACGCGTAGCACGCTTGGCATGGTATACGCTGTGCATGGGGGAAGGAACGGCCGGAGAAATACTGGCTTCATTTGAACTCTTCTTAATGGTAAGACATTGATTAATTTAATCATTATCTAGGGTGAGTTACAGTGAAGATTATAGGTTGACATTTAGTACAAATTGTGCTTGGATTTTACCCTTAATTATCTCTTTTCCCACTAAATTAAATAATCTGATTTCCATACTTTAATACTTTGTACTCCCAAAGATTAAACGATTCACATTAAATGCACTTTCAAATAAATAAATTTCAAGGCAGTGACAAAAATAGTTTCATATTTACAGAGCATTGTACTAATTCATTTTCTCTAATGTTTAGCTTCATGATATATTTTTATTTTCCCGATAGTCGGAGTCATCTGACCTGCCCTTCATGCCACCAATGCGAGGAGACCTTTTCCTGGTACCTAATGGCATCCGTCCTGTCATGCAGAGGACTGGGGTTGAGGTAAGCTTACATTAACCTTGTAAGCAGACAACAAGATAGTTGATGCACGCATGCACAGAAATAAAAAATACACTTACTGTAAGCATCACATTTTCTGCTACAGTAAGCAGAAATTGTTCACACAGTAAGCAGAAATAGGGTCCCAGAAAATAAAAGCTTGTACATCCATCATCTAGTCTAGGAGATTGCAGACTAGGAGTTGCTGATCATTTCTCTCAATCATTAACCAGTTCGCGCCGTGATTATTTTAACATCACCGAGCCGAGGGGCGTGATTATTTTTAACAAAACTTGATCCGATGCAGGTTCAGGCCGATGGTACCGGGAAGCACCATGCATTTTCAGCCTTGCTCGCTGCTGACAGACATTTCCAGCCTTGCTCGTGGCGTGTTTATGTGCCATCTGTTTTGAATCTGGGATAAACTTTGCATGTATATACATCCTTCGGCGCGAACTGTTTAATTTCAATATCTTAACAAATATGATTACAAAAAATGAGGTCTTGAATTATCACAAGTGTGATAAATATTTGTTTTTTCCTTCAGTTTCTTTGCTGGGGTGTACGTAACATGAAGAAGTTCCAGCTGTCGGCAGTGACGTCACCCTGCATAGAGTTTGAAGTTGGAGGGAAAATCATCTCGTCCAAAGTCATCAAAAACACCAAGAAGAACCCTAACTTTGACTCGCCACTGCTCTTCATGGAAGTAGTAAGTCACTGAATAGACACTTGAGGTTTCTCCAAGGTGGTTGGGAGATTTTGAGAAATTTGAAACTGACATACTAGCATGCAAAATCAGGCACTTCCTAGCGTTTGGTTAAAATACTTTGTTCTTATATTTTATTAAAATGCTGATCTTGCCCCTCAAACCAAAACTTTTTTGTTGACAAAACGACTTTTCCAGGCAACATTTTCAAGTTTGTAATTTTACAAAGGTGAAAGTAAAGAAATTGCCTGATGAGTTTTCCAATTGAGTAACAGTTCTGCATATTAAACAAATGCAACATTAGAGGCAAAATTTAGATAAAAAAAATTGATCTAGAACTTTGACAGCATATTTTAGAAGAATAAACTTACAAACCTATGAATTGAATGAAAAAAACAGTCCAACAGAAGCATCTGCTTTTGAGAGAACTTCTAGGGTAAATTTTGAATGTCTTGCGTAGCAGCCCTGCGATTAAATTAACCTTCTGTTTTTGACAGGACCTGCCGAAGGAAGAGCTGTACACCCCACCTATTAACCTGAAGGTTCGCGATCACCGCGCCTTCGGACGTAAACCCATAGTTGGGATATCCATCGTCAAGAATCTGTCTGAGTATCGCGTCACGCCTGCAATAGAACCGTCTAATGGCACGCCTCCGCCAACGGAACAGCCCACTGGCAACGGAGGTGAGTTTCATTGTTGAAATAATGCGAGTTTTCACTTCTTTCACGAGCCACCTCAGTAGGCCTTGTTTTTTAGTGCACGAGGGCGCTGTAACAATTTCATTTTAACAATTTCACTTTAAACATAAGTTTACATTTTGCTTCAGTTAAAAATAACATTTTTATGATAAGCCGCGTTCGCATTGGACTTAATATTGTCAAAAGTTACCGTACGTGATTGTCAAAGTTCCGCTAGAAGCTTGGGCCTGTAGATCTTACTGTTGCGGAGGGTAAAATAGACAATGTGTCAATGTTACCCTCTGTCCGTATTGGATTTAATTTCGTTAAAGTTGACAACAGTCTCTGTAGGTTTTACCAAAAAAGTCCAATGCGAACGCGGCTTAAGTTGCTAAAATGCTTCAGAGATTATGACAGTGTTTGTATCCAGAAAATGACGTCAATCCTTTAGTCGATAAACAAAAATATGACCTAATTTAAAAGGGAAGAATACAAAAGAAAAGTGGTAACTCTGGGTATAACCACGAGGTAACCGGTATAAAAAACCTCTTTAAAACCTTGTACAGCCTCGAGGTAAACTTGAAGAAGTCTGCCTGTGTCATTCTGCACTCTCTCTAAACTCATCCTTTTATAATGAAAGCAAGTTAATTGCTCAGCATGTTTCTAGAGCTAACCACAGGCGTGATAAATTAATTCTTGTGACTTGAAATGACCAAAATAACCTCTCTGTAAAGTACACATATAAGGTATTGACCCAATTTTCTGATTCTTTGATTTCTAGGTGAACCTTTTAAATTTAAGTTTTTTACTCCAAAATTAAATTTAAAAATTACTCAACTAAAAAAGAAAAAAATTTCATTCCAATAATTTTGTATCACTGCCATTAACAACAACCACATCCATTTCTAACCCACTTTTATCAGGTAAAATAGTTGTAGATTTGAGACCAAAATACCTGCCAGTGTTGGATATGCATTTATTTGCTTTGAAAGCCTGTTACCTACTGTGCACAGCGCCATACAATGGAGGTGCTGACTGTCCAAGACTCGGCTGTAGGCTAAATCATGCGAGTTGGTGAGAATGTCTCGTGTAATTGTGTCTCGGTCAAAGAGGTAAATAATCTATTTGGATCATTGGATGAGCACCAAAAACAATCGGTCGTCAATTGCCAAATCTGCATTTATATTCCAGTTACCTCCCCAGAAATGGATGCGTCCACGGCCACCGAAGGTGCACAAGAAGATACAGGTCTACTCCAAGGAAAAGGTTGCGTTTATAGTCTGTTTCATCTGCAACTACATGTACTCTCACGCACTGCACACGTTGAAATTAACACAATTTTTTCCTCTTTTTTCACCCAACCGCGGTTTTCATTCTTCATTTACATGCTTTATGGCAGTGAATATGGTTATCACTACTTTCCAAGATTTTTCTCCATAATTGAAAAAAAAATTAAAAAATTGTATTCTGTCGGTATTTTAGCCTGATTTGACTATGCAATTCCTGGAATCGTAATTTAATTGTGAACACTGATCTTGGTGTGCTGGGCATTCAGTCGGGTTCAATTGCAAGTTTCATTCCCTTTGGATCAACCAGTCAAGAACAAGCAAGAGTGTTATTTTTTTGTTTTCTAAACCATTTTTAAGAGCACCGTGGACAGCACACACTACATGTAATACTAGTTCGCACGCATCACAAAGGATACACAAGTTATATATATTGCCTTCGCCATAATGTCTTTGCGTTAGCAACATGCGTCTTGGGCAGTGCGTTCTAGGGTCAATTCGAGTAGTTTCCCCTCAACTCTCCTCAAATTTCTCGCTTCTGAAGAGGTACCAGTGATTGTGTATAGAGCCCAAATAATTTGACATCGAAAAGAAATGTTTGAAATGATTGAAATGATTTTGACTACTACCATACATTGACTATTTACTAATGAATATTCATGAATGCACTATTTACTAATGAATATTCATGAATGCACTTTGTCTGCATGAACTAACAACCAGAGAAGCTAACTTGAAATGTATGTGGGGCAATCTATAAATGTAGGGTTCAAAGTGACATTTTTCCTGTCCCTGTTACCCTTAGTACTTTGTCATTTATCATTCAAGTATAAGTTATAACGACTTCAAATGATCGGTTATTGTTTTGTTTGGTAGTAAGTTTACTATTCCTAATTACTATTCGAGGGCGACTGCATTAACCAGTTCGCACCCGAGGACGTATATACCGGTACACGCAAAAGTTTCCCCAAATTCAAAACGGATGACGCATAAACATGTCACAAGCAAGGCCGGAAATGTCTGTCAGCAGCGAGCAAGGCCGGAAATGCGTGGGTGTGCTTCCCGGTACCATCGGCCTGAAACCCGCCTCGGATCGAGCTTAGTTAAAAATAATCACGCGCCTCGGCTTGGTGCATCAGACTTACAAAATCATAGATGTCAGATGTAGCATGGACAGAGAAAAAGTGGCCCCCATATTAATAGATGACCCATGTGCAACTAACAGCATGAATTGTAGGGCTTGTAGGTAGCAATAGTGTTCATGCAATATTGACTTGTGTGTCCTCAAATTGGAACATGTACTTGGCACTTGTTGCATGTGTTGTCATTTAGTGTAATATTCTTGTTGGTTTTCTCGGTTTTGTTTTGTTTACTAATCATGCTTTGTCTGTGTCCGTATGATATGCAGTGTTCATGAGCTACTTTATTCATAGGAAAACGCGTCAATATTTTGTTTCGTCTTCAAGGCCTCATTGGACAACTAACACTTGCAATTAACACTAACATATAAATGTTTTGGTGTTTACAATTTGGAGTGAGAAGCTACAGTTGTCTCTCAAAATAAAGTTTTGTTATAAACACGGCAGATTTTGCACAATTGCCGTGTACACAAACTTACTATTCTGCTTCCTGTTGTTTGACCAACTTTAACGCATGTATGTACACCTAGGCATACTAACAGGGGTTTTTATATTTTTTATTTTTTTTACCATAGCAAAACTTAATATTCATCCAAGTGTTTCCTTAAGATAGAAAATTACACCTCAGGGCTTTTTTAGGTCTTCATTTGTCAAGTTTTTATTCTTAATTTGGTTTGAATAAAACAAAAGTATGAAAATTATGTATATATTATCATACTCTTACTAATTTGCGTAGTTTAACCGTGGCGAAAAGAAAATGGTTAAATTGAGAAATTAGGCATACAGTAATGATTAAACCACTCCTAATATATTTGTCATGGTTAGAAACATCATCTTTTTATATACATAGAATAATACCTTTTGATACAAGTTATGGCACGATGCTGCAGGTTTAGTGATGTACGTATTATAAGATTGAGTAAGATATCGGATGTTATAAGTAAATAATGTCTTAATCATCTCCAGAAAAATATTTACACTTTATTTCATTTTGGAGAATTTCCTTGTGTGATATTTAGGGGAAAACAATATATTGGATTCGGTCACTTCATGAGTGAGCTTTATAGTAGTTTTTACATTATTCATATTGCCCTCAAGTAGAGATAAAAGAGTTTGGGGGTGGGGGGGGGACCGGGAGAAGTGTTTAGATTAACAGTTTAATTAATTTACTGTAGACCTATTTTCTTTGTAGTCAGGAGTTCGTAAACTTGATAAGGCATACAATCATCATGAATTCAAAAGTACGAGGATCTAAAATCCACTAAACAATCATAGACAAGACTGCTATTTAACTTGTAACTAAATCGCACCCCCAAGAACAAATAATCTGTAAAACTTTTGAAAAACAAACCAAAAGATAAGATGTTTGTGGGGTTTCCAACTGGTTTTGTTGGTTCCTTCCATTTTCTCCAGAATTACTCTTTGGAGACAGTGATGAAATGGAACCAGAGATAATTGCCAACTTGATGGGGGAGCTTTTAAGTGAAAGTGTCACCAGAATAGCTGAAAGTGCTCACAGCACAAGTGGAGGTTAGAGATGCCCTGTACTATCCCGCACTCGAGTCCATTTAGCTACGCACAAATCATTACTGTGCCTTCTGAAGATATTAATTCATCTTTGTTTGATTTACAAGACATGTAAAACAAACACGCGGATTTTCCTATCAAAACACCAATTCCACAGTGCAACGTAAACAGACATTAGTGTTGTAAATAAAAAAGTTCTGCAAAATACAGTTAAGGTACAAATAAAATACTACTTTGAGCAAGCTTTGGATTTTGTTTTTTTAACAAATGTATAATTGATGATCTTGTTTCAAATTATATATTAATTTAGTTTTATGTCGCCTTTTAATATACACTTATTACTCCAATTTGCTTACACTAATAAGATGGAAAACTTGTACAATATGTTTTTGGTTTTGTTCCTGTCGTTAATATTTCATCGATGTTCCATCATGGAGGAATGGTGTATTGCTAACATGTATTCGCTGGACGTTGGTCTAAGTTGTCCAGGTCGAAGTAAAACAATCATGTACTCATCCCAGATTAACCAGCTTGTGCATTGAATCAGTCAGCTATATAGATACAAAGAGAGACACTAGGCTAGCTGAATTATTTCACAAAAGTCACTACAATGGTTGTGTTCTTTAACCCTAACTCCCTACACAACAAAGAAAGTTGCAGGATTTTGAAGGAATTGTATTGTTTAATAACAATGGTGAGGGAGTTAGGGTTAATGCTCGGGGACTATAGTAACTTAACATACCTGTATTTTCAATGGGAGTTATTTAGTAAGCACTAAACTAATATAGTTAATTCTACCAATATGATTACTATTAACACTGTATATTCTTTTTGTAACCGTTTGTTACTGAGCAGTCTGTAAGGGTTCTGTATTGTGTTTTAATATGCTTCCTGTCATCGGTACATCTCGGGCTGACTTTCAAAACAATTGCCTTAATTTTGTATTTTTGTTTAAATCGCACACACAACAAACACCAATTCATCTACTTTTCTTTCTTCCTTCGATTTGTTAATTTTCTAGATGCTTTCGGTAATGAAGTAGGTGGAATAAGACGCATTGATGCACGTTTGTTTATGAGTCGCATCAAGAAACATGTGGGGAGACATTCATTTCCTGAATGAGGACAAGTTTCCAAGTGAGGACGTCCTCATTTGAAAAACTACAGTCCTCATTTGGAAAACTTGTACAAAACCAACGAGAAGCGAGGACAGATTTTTAATTTTTTTTACAGAACCATTGAGGGTTACTGCAAAAATACTAGTACAAACAAACAATGATAGGATGACCCTAATTTACACCATTCACAAATATGTGTGTATGCATGTTAAAATGATTACATTTGGAACTTGTCTTGAGATGTTTTGGGTTTTGCTGTCTCGTCTGTCGAGTGCCATATCTGAAGCACGCCTAGCATCCCCGAGTTTAGTTTGCATGTGAATGAGAACTAAGGTTACACCCACAAGCAAACATTTGATAATTATCCAGATATGTTTTGTTTTCTTGTCAGATGAGATACCAGCAGTTAACAAGTCTCCGGCACAGATGGGCGCTGGTACTCCAGGGGGAGGAAGTACAGTGAGCAGCACAGGTGCTGGTGAGGCTGATCATGTGGTCATCATGCCTGAAGAACCAATGCCAGCTGACGCTGAACCGCCCGCTGAATCAATCAAAACAGTCAAGAAGGTACGTACGCAACAATTGTAGTTAAGTGTCTTGCCCAAGGGCACAAACCATGTTCCTGGCAGGGTTCAAACCCACGCACCATCGTACATGAGTTAAACACCGTAACCACTGGGCCATGGCTTTCTACTTACAGGTTTGAAGGAAACTCTTCGAGTACTGAATTCATTGCCTTGATTAGTAGTAGTTAACACAATGTTTGGGCTGATATCTGCTTGTCGTCTCTAGAAGGTACTGTTGTTTTAGGTGCTAAGATCCATAACATAAGTTAAAAAATTAGTAACTTCGGTTTAAGTTAGTTTTGGCAATTTTTAATTTTTTTTCTTTAGTCTTATGCTTAAAGTTGTGAAAAATGTGTCATTTAATTGTGTGTTTCTTTTTAAAACACTGTTGGACGCCATCTCAGAACTTTAAACGGATGGTGGCGTTTGGTAAAAAACACATCCAATACATCCAGGTTGGTATGGTATGGTGTGGTGGAAAGGAGGAGCAGACATTCTATGGACGGTTCAAGACTTTGGAGTCGCTATTGGGGTTTTGCTTTTATTCCCTTGTTTTCCCTGATTTGAGGAGGATTTTTTGTGAGTTACGTTTGCTCGGTGTTGGGTCTGTGTAAATGTAAAATATCTGTTTGAATTTTGTTTCTTGTTCAGAAGGATGAAAAAAGGAAAATGCAAATTTCCATCCAACTGTATTCGAACGGCAAATTTTTTTTAAATGTCTTTATACAAATGATCATGTCAAACTTGTATGCAGGGTCAATAAAAGTTAGCTTTTTTCAAAATGTATGGTTAAGATTTATCAATGGTGTTTTAAAACCTTTATATTTTGCTTATAAAATCCTACATGTATGCTGTCCATGGCTGCTATGCCATTTTTATTTTTTTAAATTGCTTGCATGTTGAGTAGCGTTTACTCTTATGTCCGGTGCTTCCAACAGTAGCAACTGCATTTTTTTAATATATCGATATGCTTCCTTGCCCTCCACCCACCCACACAAGTGTGTAAAGGCCTTCGATCGTGGACGGGGTATTGTCCGACCGTCTTCCCTCTTTTGTTTATACTCTAACGTTTTTTGATGATCGCCATAGGATTTGTACACGGGAAAAGATCGTGGACGTTTTGTCAATCGTGGACCCATTGTTTGACTCCCAATTCTTTTGTCCGACGACCACGATTGCCGGTCAATACAAACGCACCCCCCCCCCCACCCCCTCCTCCTCCCCCCCCCCCCCCCCCCCCCAAAAAAAAATGCATTGCTGTAAACTGCAACAGAGACCCTATCTATCGGTATCTATTAATGCAGCCCCCAGCACCTAGCGTTTTATTCTGTAGCTCTTTAGTCCCATGTCTGACAAGTTGTCCTGTTTGTTGGGGTGTTTGTTTATTTTATTTCCATGGAAGGTTTTGCTGTTTTGTTTGTTTTCAGTAATGTAGTAGTCAAGTCATTTTCAGTCGTTTCAGTCAACTGATTAATTTCATGACGTAGTTCATTTACAAAAATAATAATGACTGGAATACATGTTAACTGACATTTGTAATTAAATTTCTCAGGAATAAGAGTTTATAAAAAAAAATAAAAAACATTAGCAAATTATGAAAATATTCCAAATTGTGGAATTGGTTATTGACCAAATGGCAACTTTACACTCCACAGTTAAAATTAAAAATCTACAATATTGGAAAAAATAACCACCTTGGATGTAGGTTTATAAGTAGGGTTGAAATACCACAGGTTACTTATGATACCAGTTTGTAATAAATATGGAAATTTGTAGCCGTGGGTAAAGTCATCTGACCGACCAACAGCAACACTTTTATTTAATTGTTAAAACGATGTCTCATACGGCCCTGTTCAAAGGCTGCGTATCCTAGATATGGAATTTTGTCCGAGTCTAAAATGGTATTGACTCTTATGGTATTGACTATTATGGTATTAACTCTTATTGTTTACAAACATTTAACCTATATACCGGTATAAATGATCTTTTATTTGATTACTAACAATGCCTTTCACTTCCCATAATGCATCTAGCTTTCCTCCTCTGACTCGGATAGGCCATTTATTCCGGTAAATCAGCGCTCTTATAATATGCTCCTCGTTTTTATGTTCATTTTATGAAATGCCTTTTTTTTTTTAACAGTGAAAAAAAAGGAATGTTGCTTCGAAACCAGTATTTTGAGTTGTCAAACCTTGTAATATCATGCTTGTATGTTTGACATCATTTGATTCTGTACTGTTGTAATTTGTCAATATATCACTTAAAATCTAGAAGATTTTGAGGAAAATATGAATGGAATGACAAAATATAATCTTTGATTAATTTGGGACCATAATCTGTTTGTTGAAAATTCAAGGGAAATTGAGAGGTTGAAGACAAAGGGAACTCATTATGTGCAGTGGTTCTTTTTGACAAAGATGAAATATTTGAATGAACATTCATGCATTCATTTTATTTGTTTCATTGAGTTCGATTTTTTTATATCATTCAGTCGCATGGCATGACATACTTTCATTCCGAACAAAGAGAATTGCAAAAACTGTTAATTAACAGTAATTTTCCTGTTGACAGTAATAAAACACTGCACAAAAATGCCATCTTTTTGTTCGTTTCCTAAATGAGTGGTATAGGAAGAAGTAAAAAATCTAAAATATAGTTTGCAAGTTGAATGCATCTTTGGATTCCTTAGCACAATGATTTAATCTTTGATTTGGTGTCTCATAGGAAGTGAATGAGGATGAAATCGACTGGTGGTCCAAGTACTACGCATCCACCGATGAATTAGAGAAATGCGGAGACTACTTGGAACGAGGATATGACACACTGGAGGTCAGTAAGGATTTCTTGGGATGTTCAAGAGAGGATTCCTTTGTCTGAAAACATTGAATAATATCAAGAGGTTGTCTATGATTAACCGTTAGTTGAAGCTTATCGGGGGAGCCAGGTTGGCGTAGCGGTCCTTTCCTCGCCTACCACCGCTGTTACCCTTTATTGCTTAAGGGAACTTTCTATTACCGTAATTTCCTGCGGATAAGGCGCTCGGTGGATAAGGTGCAGGTCCCTAAAATCACCCCCAAAAATTCAAACGCCAACAGATAAGGCGCACCGCCGCATAAGACGCATGTTTGAACGCACACGATTTGTTTTAAATCGCGATGCATCTCCTAATCGAGACGATCTTGCAACAACAAAGATCTGTTTCAAAACATAGAGTAGCCAACTAGACTGTAACTGCAAGATTCCAAGGTACAGGAATTTATATTTGTGTTTTCTTGGCCGTCAGATCTATCCCGGTCCCTTGGAGAATGTGGAGCCATACAAGGAATTCTCTGATTTCTGCAACACCTACGATCTGTCCCGAGGCAAATGCAAGGATAAAGACGAAGAGGAATCCAGTAATATTGGAGAATTCAAAGTGAGTGGTAATAACCTGAATTCATACGATGATTTATAAATCATTGTTGGAGTGCAGTTTTACAACAAATACATTCTTGTATTGTAGATAGTTCCAGTATTTCTCTTCAGCTTCACCAAATATTGTTGTGGTTTGTTATTTTGCTTCTTGAACGCAGGGCTTATTCCGCATCTATCCTCTACCCGGAGATCCCAAGGCACCTCTCCCACCTAAGGTGTTCAAACACCTACCCCCCAGCAATCCTGTGGAGTGTGTGGTTCGTCTGTACGTCATCAAGGCCATTGATCTGCAGCCACAGGACCCTAATGGATTGGTGAGCAGTTCAGTCCTAGATCGGACAACAAACTATTGTTAAAAGCCATGTAGGATGATTGACAATTGCCCTGAGAACTACCCACAGATTTAGCAGAAAACCTCACTCAAAATATAGATGAGACTGGTGTGAAAGTATTCTGTCTGAAATGGATTTGTTTGGAAGAAATTAATGATATGTCAGATCAACAGAATAAATTTACAGGACCCAACAAAATGTGCAAATAGTTTTTTATTCTTCTGTTTTCTCCAAATTATAATAGCGACTGAGACAGGTTAATTCCACTCCGATTTAAATTGAAAACACTTGCATTCTTTCAACAAAAAAATAAAAAAATTCTGCAAACATTTTTTTTCCTATGAATCTTTAACCATAGTTTAAATAACTCTGATCGACTGCTGGTTAGTTAAACAGGTTCGCGCTAGTCTAGTCGATTATACAAACAGTATATTTATATATTTATTAATTATAAGTTATGCAATAAGATCGCCATCGAATTGTTATGCCAAATAATTCAACTACATTGTGTCTGTGATCATTATGACATTCTCATTTCTTTTTGGATCCTTTTTGCTCCTTTAAGTTGTTTAAAGTAAATCGCTGTTTGTTTGCTTTTTTTTAGTCCGATCCGTTTCTGAAAGTGCAGTTGGGCAGGAAGAAGATTAGCGAGGATGATGATTATATTCCAAACACCCTCAATCCCATCTTTGGAAAGTGAGTGTCATTTAGGCAGGTGCATGCAGGTGGAATGCAAGTAGACCCCTTTGTGAAATAAGCTGCAGAATCTTGCTATACATACACATAATTAATTATTCCCTCAAATATACAAGCTGATTCAAGTCCGATAGTATCATTGTGTAGTACAGTGAGGTAAAGAGAAAACTTAAGGGGTTGGTAAGCTTTTTTTGAAAACATCCTATTTTATTACTCGACTGTTGATTCTCTGTAATACAACCACAGGATGTTCAAATGCCATATTTTCAACATTTACTTTTACAACTTCAATTTAGTTGGCAGTCGGTTTTCTTTACTGAATTCTACACTTGTACATTTAATATACACCTTTAGAAAGCTCTTGTCCTACAGAATCCAACATTAAACATTTTTTATTTCCCAGAAAGTCTGACTTTATGCTTTTTTTGTTGGTTGATGGATCACATTTATGCATTTATTACATTTGATTTGATTTGCAGAATGTTTGAGATTAAGACCTTCCTGCCGGTTCACAAGGACTTGACCGTGTCTGTATGGGATCACGATCTCCTGAGTAAAGATGACATCATCGGAGAGACTGTCCTTGATCTTGAGAACCGCTACTTGACCAAGTATCGAGCAAGCTGCGGACTGCCGCAGAGTTATGCTGTGTAAGTCAGAAAAATAGAACTTCTGAAAAAGAAAACAAACATAAGCCAAGCTGCACAAAAAGCACACACAGTTATATTTATATTTAGAATGGTATATTTAGAATAAGTATATTTAGAATGGTAGGTTCTAGAAGCCTCGTACAACTGGTCAATTCCATTTGTGAAATTTTCCCTGAAAGTTTGATTTTGTTTTACGCAGGACGGGACCCAATAAATGGCGCGACACACAGAAGCCCATGGAAATCCTAGACGAGTATTGCAAGAAGAACAACATTCCTGGCCCCTTCTATTACGGAGCTACCAAAGTTGGCGTTGACGGCAAGATGTACAACCTGGCTGACTTTGGTAAGTTGCAGAAAGATTCTGTTGAGTTTCACAAGTTTGTCTTTTCTTGCCCCTAACACCCCCCCCTCCCCCCCACCCAACCCCCATCCTCCCCCCTCCCAACCCCCATCCTCCCCCCTCCCAACCCCCCTCCTCCCCCCCAGTGTTGGTTGCCAATTTACAGTTAGGATTAGTTTTTAGTTAGGATTAGTATTTAGGATTAGTTTTTAACGAGTATGTGGGTTTATTTTTTTTTTACTTTGGTTTTTCTTTTCCTAATGAAGGTTTTAAGTCTAAGAAAAGAAGCTGAGTACTTGAAAGCTGCCTTTTTAGTTTGCAAATAGAAACTCTTTTTCTGGGTCTGTTAATACCAACAAGTCTCATGATTGTCTTTTTTTTGACAGAGCTTAACAAGATCCACACTGACCACGAGGGACCAGCAGATGAGCGTCTCGCGCTTCACGTCCTACGCGCTCAGGGGTTGGTCAAGGAGCATCTAGAGACTAGACCTCTATACAGCCCCATGCTGCCAGGCATTGAGCAAGGCAAACTACAGATGTGGGTGGATGTATTCCCCTTGACACTAGGCCCGCCGGGCGAGCCACGAGACATCATGCCACGACAGCCCAAAAAGTGAGAAGAGTTTTTCTTACGGTTTTCAAATAACACTGACGATTGTAACGCTGTATATGTCTCTCAAACATGGTATCAAAATGATCTGTTGAGTTCTTAAGCATTGATACATGCAGGAATCTTCTTGATTATGAATTTGACACAGCTAACATTACGCTAACTTTCCTTTTAGATTCGTGTTGCGTTTAGTGGTTTGGAACACCAAGGATGTCATCTTGGATGAGACCTCCATCACCGGAGAGAAGATGAGCGATATCTACGTCAAAGGGTTAGTAATTGGCTCGGGGTCTATGCAAAAATAACTGTCAATTTACAGGTTAATTAAAAATTCACTGCCAAAACTTTGAGTCGTTTACATACCAATCAGTTTTGATCATATTTGCTGAAGAGTTTTTATTACTTAAAATACTTCAAATAATAGCAGTTATTTAGGTCACTCACTCAATTTGGAGTCCAATTGTTTAGGTGTGTGTCACTGTTGCATATTATTTAAGATTCTATTATTTTGTGAAACAGTCTTTTAATGTCTTCTATATTCAAGAATGATTTATGTAAAGAACAGTAGTTGACAAACTAAAAAATAGTTTAAATTTGTTTGGACCCCAAATTGAAGTAATGTCTGTTTGTTTGTTTAGGTGGATGTCTGGTGAGGAGGAGAAACAGCAGACTGATGTTCATTATCGTTCCCTCAACGGTGAAGGCAACTTCAACTGGCGGTTTGTCTTTCCGTTCGAGTACATCCCTCCTGAGCAGGTCATGGTCATAAGACAGAAGGTACAAACAATCTTCTTTTTCCTCGGACACGGTTTTCACAAATTTCCTATTTAGTTTGGTGGCATTTCTCAGTTTCATTAGTCTTAAATTGTTGCCTTGATTTAAAAATTTAAGGCAATTTAAAGATTTGCGAGGAGCCTCCTTGCTTTCTAATTGTTAACCCTTCCCACCTTCTTACCTGATAGGAACATTTCTGGAGTCTGGATAAGACTGAGACCCACGTACCACCAACTCTGATCCTTCAAGTCTGGGATAACGATAAATTCTCTGCTGATGACTTTCTGGGTGAGCTAGTCTTTTCTTTTTTCTACGTATTTCATTTCACATTTATCTTTAGATTTCAACAAATATCTTATGAATTTTTTTAAGTCGAACAAAGAAATTGCCACATATGTAACCACATAGACAATCTCAACAGTAAACAATGTGCCGAATGGGGGAATGTGGAAAGTATGGTGAAACCGTGTGCCACGTTTCTGTGTTTGCAGGAACCTTGGAACTGAACCTGAACGGCATGCCGGCACCCAAGAAGAAATCTCGTCAGTGTGGCCTGAAGCAGCTTCCTGACAACAAGCAGGGCAAGGAAGTCCCTATGGTGTCTCTCTTTGAGCAGAAGCGAGTCAATGGCTGGTGGCCGTGTATGAGCGAGGAGACGGGAGAACGGGAGCTAACTGTATGTATACTCTGAGATATCATTATTTCTTACGGGCCGGTTTATTTACCGATATTTGGTTTGCCTGTCTTTACCCAGAGTGTTCTCAAACAGGATTTGATTCTTCTTTGTTGACTCTAGGGCAAGTTGGAGCTAGAATTGGAGATAGTATCAGAGCAAGAGGCTGATGAACGACCAGCTGCCTCTGCCAGGGATGATCCTAACGCTAACCCAACACTGGATCCGCCAAAGTAAGTCATTAGTACTTGCATTTATTTACAGTTTATTGACCCAGAGTTTTCCCAAACCAGTAAAAAAAAGTTTCCATCAAACACTGTAAAGTCCTCAGATTGCAAACCACGCTTACGTCACCATCGACGCGACGACGATTTCTTGGCATCGACTTGGTCATGCGACGTCTTCTCAATGGCCCTGCGCGTGTTAATTATGAGTTGATCTTCCACGGCGATGTGTACTGTTCAGATTTGTTGCCAAATCATCCAGATGCACGTACGACGTCTGAATTTCACACAGGAGAATGATTCTCACTCGTTTCATCATGGTGTAGAAGTTTCTTTTTTGTGCCTTTTTTCTCAAAGAAGTGGTATGTGCTTCACTGAAGATATTTATTTTGTCGACGTATGTGTAAAACTTGAGTGATAAGCCTGATTGCCCCTTGCATATTTGTTCAACTTGAATTTGACCAGATTATACTGTTACACCCAAAATATGATTATATTGTTAAATGCATGTTCGATTTGTGTAAAAACTTGGAGGAAAACTAAAAAAACAAACAAATTGAAATGGCCATTCCATTTCAAACTTTCAGCATAATTGTATTCTTAAAATTTTAAGGGATGGTGTTTGCAGGTACTATTATTTCTGTGCACATTACAAATAATATTTTCAACTTTGTTTTCCAATTTAACAAGTTGATCTAGTTTGGTTGATAAAGCCCAGTTATTGTGAAACATCATGTAAAATACACTTGAGTAAAAAAACATGGTGTCTTAATTTATAGGTTCCCCAGTGAGTTGTGGCAAGGTTTACAATATTGTCTTGATGAGCTTGCCTCCTGCTCAGCTTGGCTTAGAGGAGTGACTGGCACCGTATTGATAGACATAATGATACCTGAATCCACACTGGGTCCCCCTTGTTTGTTTTGACATCATCAGTTAAACTTCAGGGAATTTCTTATCCCAAGTGGATATTGTTGACACTTCTTGCAATACTGTGTGTAGTATTGTTCTCGATTTTCATCACATCAGCTTTTTCAATCAGTCAACAGCTAAGCTTTCTGGAATGTCCCTCTCCCACTGAGACTCCCCCCCCCCCCCCCCCCTAGAGTGCCAATGTATGCACAAGTGGTAAACCACACCCCCAATCATTAAGGGAGCTTGCCCACCAATCAACAAGCCATCAATTTGTCGTTAACCAAATTGTTTTTCAAATCCTTGGGTTTCAATGTGTGAATAAAATAGTCTTATTTAGGGTTGTTTTTCTGTGAGGTGGGCAAAGTGACAAGTTCCACAGTTTGTCGTATTTTGGGGTGTAGGAAACAGATTTGAGTTGGTTGTGACTCAAACTTCCAGTCGAATCCAAACGGATCGATATTTCAGTTGAGTTTTACGACTCTGACCTTTACTTGACCTTTTGGGCACGAACTTGAAAAATTGTCTTGGATTTTGTGCCTTATTTTGTTGAGTCTAAATAATTATTAAGGGGGAAAAAACAAGTGTCTTTGCCAAGCTTTTCAGGTTTTAGTGAACAGAGATGCTGATCATATCAGACTAAAATAAGACTAAGAGCACAAAAAGAGCTTGTGAGAGATTAGCCTCAGCGCAAGCCAGTAATCTTTGTTGTCGTACCCCAGCCAGTATCTCAGAAGTTAGCAACCCATCTCCTCTCCATCACTAATCCCTTGTTATTTAAGATTCTCTCTCATCCGTTCATCCCTTTAATCAGGAAGAACTCACTTTTCCAAGACGTAGCAATCGTTTCTTCACTCGGCAAAGTTATCAACAGATTTTAATCATCTACAAATATTTTGAATTTGTGACTTATTGAACCCCCTTGTCCGTTGATCGGCCGTAAAGAAAACAAAAACTGCCCAGGAATTTGAGTTTCCAGGAAAGTTGACTCGGGATCAAGCAGGATGCAGATGATTAGCGTGATAGGAGCAGGCAAACACAAGGTTAAAGGTCATTGCCGGTAATTGAACCCGTACAACTCTGGTAAAAAAAACACCTCGGAATCTCCAACATAAATTACTAACTGAAGTTGAAATGATTGGCAAGGATCTGACTCTCATATGCATTTATAAACTCCAGTTTGTCAGTAAAAGCAAGGAACTGGTCTATTTAAACCCAGAATTGAAATAGTCTACACATTCCTCTTAACATCTCGTTAAGATTAAAACATTAGGCCCTCTTACTTTATTTGACACATGGTCATTGTGGCTATAGACTACATGCACACCGCCTCAATGGTCTCGAGGGAAGAGTTGTTTGAGACCACTGGGAGAGAGAGAGAGAGAGGGAGATTTATTTCAATGTCGATGACGCCCAACGCTTAAGCGAAGATAACGAACGCTCTCGCAAAGATGATATGGTTTTGTGCATACATGATTTTAGAGAAAAAACACAAGTCGTGGGTGTACTTGGCACGCAAACCAGTACACGCGTGCGTTGGTCCTCCCACAGGGACTGCTAAATGTAGTCACAAACTGCGCACTCTATTAGTCAGACATTGAGTCCGTTAGTCATCGAGCCAATTTTGTGGAAGGTCTGTGGCCACATCCTTTCTTACACCTCAACAGTCCAGCCTTCACACTTCAGTCCTTCAGCGACCAGTGAGTCTAATTTCTTTTCCTTTTCACCTTCTCTGATCTGGTTGTCTTTGTGACTGACCTCCGTTTACTCCTTTAACTGAAGAGCTCCAGCAAGTCTTGTGGTTGGTATCATGCAGAGACAAAACAGTCAGATCACTGCCTAGTAGATATATCACTTCTGATACTTTGTTATTGAAAGCAATCAACGCCCAAATCTAGAAGCTGTTGAGTAAACCAGTTTGTGTCCTTGTCCCTATGGTTTTTGTTGGGTGATGGTTCGGCGCAACTTGTTGACTTCATATCAGAGTGAGTGGGAGTAACTGCAAGTGACACTGTTCAATTTAGCCCTAGGTAAACTAATCCCATTCAATTCTGTGTCTCTCTGTATGATGTACGCAGCAGCAGGTATCAAGATGGGCTTTTCAGCTGAAGTTTTCCACGCAAACATTTTCGCGCTTGTGTTTTTTTAGTAGTCGTAAACTTGCCCTGGGCAAGTCACTTTGTCACTCATTGCTTCTCTCCATAGGGGTCGCAGAGGGACAGATTATGAGGATGGAAATTTTAAAAGCATAATTGAGACAGTGACAACTGGTAACAGAATGAAAAATTATATTTTACAACCTATTATTTTCTATTAATTACCCCTTTTCATGAGTGCCATTGTTTACAGGATGCGGGAAGAGATTATGAATTGTGGACTGGTACACGTACAGTCCATTTCGCCCTCTCAAAAGCTTGGGGGAAAATGCGGTTGGGATTATCTGTAGACAAGTTAAGGGGAACACCTGAGGGTTCCAGAATTAAAATTTAGAGTTCCAAATCTTTTTCTGGAACCAATGTTTTTTTTGGCTTCACAAATACAAAGGGATGTCCACAGTACGTATGGAACATAAAAATGTGTTTGTGTGCGTGTGTAAACGCCTTCCATCGTGGACGTCGGACAAAAGAATTATGGGGCAAACAATGGGTCCACGATTGACAGAAGGTCCACAATTCCAAATCGTGTACAAATCCTACGGAGGTCTTCCGAAAACGTTGGAGTACAAACAAAAGAGGGATAACGGTCGGACAATGCCCCGTCCACGATTGAAGGTGTTTACACACTTGCGTGTGTTAGTTTCGCAAACTTTAAAGTCTCGTTCCCAAACCGTGTTTGTATTGCTAAAAGAAAATACCAAATTACAATTACCAAGAAACTTGTGTTGCGGTGATAGTCAAAATTAAAAGACCCACTGGGAAAAAAAACCTGTTTTCCGAAACTGTATAGCATCCACCAAGTTGAAAACCTTGTGCCAAAACAATATCCTGTGAAGCTTTAAACGTTGAAATGACTCGATGTAACCTTCTTATCTCACACAGACGGCCTGAGACATCCTTCCTGTGGTTTATGTCTCCTTGGAAGACGCTCAAGTTTATCATCTGGAACAACTACAAGTGGTACATCATTGGTTTCTTCCTTGCAATCATCCTCATTGCATTCATCATCCTCTTCATCTACAGTGTTCCAGGAGTCGCGGTCCAGAAGCTATTCAATGTGTAGAGCACCTCGATGAAAGAGGTTGGCTCAAGGTAATACCAAAAAAACACAATGTGGTTATTGTAAGAAGGCCACAAGATCAATGGATGGGACGACACTCTCCCGATACAAAATCTGGATCTGACAATTGTTCTAGCTAGGTCCAGCTAATTGTTGTATTAATGAACTGTATTTTGATCAAGACAGTTTCCAAGACAAATTAGTTTTGTAACTCACGGAAAACAAATGAGTGGAAACTAACCTTTACAGATTAAATGTTTTTATTACAGACAGTTTAGAATAGTTCTTGATTTGTTAATATAGTCATGGATACTCGAGCAAAAATGAAAACTTTAATTGTAGTTTTTGGTGACAAGAAAAGACAATATAACTTATAACAAATTAACTTTGTAACACAAAGTGTATTATCCTGCATGAAAACCACAGTATCATGAACTAAATTTACCAAGATTAAAAAACATAATCAGTGATAGCTAGTTTGTAATGTTAACCTTAGAGTATTTAAGGGTAGGATATACACCATTGGTAATTGATTGAATTATCAGAAATGGGTTGATTTAAGGGGTTGTATTTTATAGTTAAATATCGTTTAACTGGCCTGTTCGAAGGTTTGCAATCATGGATGCAAATGGCATTCGTTTTTAACCGGCGTCACTCACTCACTCTTTTCTTTTCTTTTAATTAACAAATCAGAACAATTAAAGGAAATCTAGCGCAATCATTTTGCTGGATGCCTACAATCATTATCTACTCTCAAATAAGTAAGATAGTTTTTAATAATTCGGTAGTAAAACAAATCTGCAAATGGTGTATCCTACCTTTAACTTAAAAAAAGAAAGAAAACAATGTTAATTTGCCTATTTTTGTGTTAGGGTTGGGATAGAAACTTTGTTGGAAGTCTTCTAGGTAGAGTATATTTTCCTAAGATTAAAGGTCGTTTTTGCTATTTCTACTTTTGATAATGTTGTGTAATCTGTAGTGATAAAGCATGTGAGGTAGTAATAATACTAAGTTTATAGAATGTAAAAAGAAGGCTGGTTTATAAGGTGGAATTCTTTGTAATTGATGTCTCACAAGTATCGGCTTTCTGTAAGTTGGAATGCACTAAAATAATAGTCTGACCTACTCTTCTCCGACATTGTGGGTTGACCTGTAGTTTGGGTTTCACTGAATTTTGTCCATGTCAATATTGGTGTAGAAAATGTGGATAAATTAAACAAAATGAATTTTCGTCCAAGAACGATATTGGGCTTTTTGTTTCCAAGAAAGTTTTCGGTTGCAGGTTGCCTGCATATATATTGTGCTTCCAGCTACAATCAGGTATTTTTCCAAAATGAGATTATTTTTATATTTAGCTATCTTCGCTGTGCCTTTGTAGAGTAAAAAGACTGACCTTTAAAGTGGTCTTAGCATTAATCAAGAATTAACAATCGTAAATTCACAACATGACACAAAATGTCAGAGAAAACTAACTATTTCAATGAAATGCGCGTTCGCTTGAGTAATCTTGATATGTGTAGACATGTATGCAATTCGGGAGTATTATGTTCTCTTGTTCATGGTACATGTATAATCAGTTTTCATCATATTGTACAAATCATCCTAAAATACAAATGTTTTTAGCATTGTATCCGTCTTCCTAAGTTAATAGTAAGGGTTTGATGTGTTTATTTACCACGAACAGGGTCTATTTTTCTTAGGAATTAGCCAGATTCATTATTCAACTAAAGATGAGGACACAAAATATGCTTCAATTTTCCAGTCATTTGCCGAACAGACTTGGTAACTATTACCATAGAGCCTTGCTCTATGCTATTATTACGAATGCGAATTATAATAAAGGTAAAGGGGACGAATTGATGTTGTTGTCGACTGGTATTTATTATTTTCTGCTTGTCATCGAAGAAAGCCTCAAGTTAAGAGACGATAACCTAAGACAGTGCTGTACGTCAAGTCTCAGGATTGCTTAGTGCGATCAGTGTTTAGAGACGATTCAACAATCGCAATAATATGACGTCACATGTTCCCAGTATTCCGGATAGAAGCAGGTGTGTTGTTAGTGCTTTACTTGCTTCTTTCAAATTTCTTTTGCCGATGATCCCCGTCCCCCACGGGAGTTTTTGTTTGATATGCCGCTGTACCGCGTACTCGGCTTAGTCGCCCCGGTTCTGTAAAGTTCACTTCGCGGTCAATTATGTTATCACCGCGCGCCACTTTACGACTTGCCGGGGTCGGTTGTAGGTCGCGCGTATAGAAAACGGCCCGAGTGGCACGAAGAACGTGCTTAAAACCGCAAACCTCAACTGCTGTGTAAATCTGTCAAGTCGGCAATGACAGATCGTGTTGGTTTATTCGGTAATAGCTTCCTGACGGACAACCAAGGGGTAATTTGCCGGTGTCTTACGGGTTTCCATTTATATTGTCATATTTATTGACTACTTCCTAGCAGTCGATTTGACATGATTGATGTCAAGAAAATTGATTGAGTGTGATAAGCCACCGGCTCAATTTGTAGGTAAAACATTATTCCTGTATGAATAAAATAAGTAGAAGAAAGATTGTTGACTTTCGGATCGACGACACAAACTTCAATAGTTTGGTGCATTTTAGAGCTATAGCTTTAACCATAGAGAAAGGAGCTTTTTCTATGCTTGAACACACGGGTTAAGTTTTAAATGGTTCAAGGGTTCAAAAAAATTTCGCAGATAAGGTTTCATTTTATCATAAAAGAGAGATAATGGAGCTAGATGCTACAACTAGGTCGATTTGGGTAAAAAACAACCTATACATGTACCTACGTACATGTAGTTGTCACACAAATAACCTGCAGATAACCTTCGTTATAAACAGATGGACTACTCGGAACTGGGGCCAGAATACTAACCCCGATATATCGTGCCACTTCTTTCGTGCCAGGAGCCTGGTATGATTATCCGTCAGTGTTTGTTCAGACCATTTTTGGTGGTAAATAAGACCTTATTTTGATAACGATCTGCCAGTCACACGGCGTGATGCAAAGCAGATTCGACGACGGTCCACCAGCAAAGATCATATGAAGCAAGATATACAACAGAGGGAACCCCCCCCCCCCCCCCCTTCTTTGTTGGCGGTCATTGTGCTTGCGGAATGTTGTGGTTTCTCAGGAATTTTTAGGTTTTTAGAGGGGGGGGGGGGTGCGTTAGGTAACAATTGTTTAGCGAGTGTATAGGTATTGGGGACTTGGGGGGGGGGGGGGGGGTGTCCCTCGGTCTCGTATCGTGCTGGGTATAGCGAACATCGTTACGGCATAGATATTGTTATAAAACCCGCGGTGCGAAACAAGGTCGTGCTGGCTTCTCCGTCAAAAGGTGTTTTGTCGAAAAGAATTTCGGGAGAATAGTTATTTTAATGGGAGGACGTGCACTTTCGACCCCAGATTTGTGTTTTGTAAAGCGATGGCTGTCCGTAGGGGATGATTTCTTTGTACAAGCGGCAAATGGTTTAAAGTTTTAAATGGTTCAAGGATTATTCGTGCGTAAAATAAGCACAAAAGACTGAACAATAAGGATACTTTGTGGAGTTTGGGTTTTAACAAGAAAGCAAATGTTTGTCCAAGTTATCCCCCAACGTATTCCTATAAACACAGTGCAATAACAATACGCTCGCTTATTATGTTCTGGCCTGTTACATGCTTTCTACATAATTTCGAATGTTACGTACCAACACCGTTTCTTGGGTGTCATCCATTTTCCTCCAGTATAATCATGGAGGTCCTCCATGGTATAATTGACAACCAGATTTGTTTTTAATAGTAAATAAACTTCAGTTGATGGACAGGCAAAGGGCCAAGTTGGTTGCAGGTCACACGGGAGGACGTTCCATAAATATTGGCATGTAATATAGCACAGTTGCTCAACTGTTTTGTCAGTTGGTGCGTGGGGGTTGTATGATTCCTTGCCGTGGGGCCTCCCGGCCCGTTGTCGTGTTTGTGGAGGGTCGGTTTTACCCTCGCCTCGCTACTGAGAAGATGCAGGAAAACCATGGGTTTTGATCTTATTCCTCCATGGTTTTGATAATAAGTACTTTAAATTTGATACTAACGCCATGATGACGCAACAAAAGTGTTTACACGGTTTCATCTTGAAGCATTAATTGGAGGAAATTCGGTTCGATTTGAATTAAATCTTCTGATAGAATTTGAAATTAACTATATTTTGACCTCTCGGGATGATCCCCCGGAGAAAAGCGTACAAATCCTAGAGGTCAGGAGAAAAAAGAAAAAAAGCAAATTAGAAGAAAAGTCGTACAAAACCGTACCCCTCCCCGCATTCATTTGTTTGTATGGACGTTCATTTGTTTGTATGGACGAACAAAATTCGCGAGTTTTTTTTTCTTAGAAAAAACAGTTTTTGTGTATTTATTCCCGCCGCCATGCTAATGTTGGCGGAAACGAACGCTGCGACAACGGTGATTAAATGCAAACGACATCTCCCGTGCAGGTAAAATGTAAACATTATACAACTTATTAAGGCAACATCGTTTACGGAAAACATGCCAATTGGTATCAATAAGATAACCCGGGTTGAGTGGGCCTAGTCTTGGTTCCCAAGACGTCTAGTAGTTGTGCGCAGCGATTGACGTAAGATTGTATGGACTGTCAGACATGTCACACGCAATGAGTTGGGTGACAAGGCAACGGGTCGGCCCGATGGCCAGCTATTGTCACGGAGTAATATTAGTAGCGACATTTGAAGCAGATCGGTTTTTCAATCTGAACCGGGGCTGAACCCGAACCTGGAATGAACCCGAACCTGGAATGAACCCGGAAGGTGAACTTCATTATTACTCCTCGTTGCGACTGTTGCGTAAGATTGAGAGACAGCGCGTCTATTCGTGAATTGCCATTACGAACCCTATGTGTTTTCCTTTATTCCTTTACTGACACCTAACCCCATTGCTTTGCGCTCTATCCTGGCGATCGAGGACAAAGAAACCGTCTTTCGAGGATCTTCTTGTTCGCTTGTTTTCTTTTGTTTTTCGATCCTCGATCGCAAACAGGAAACAAGCACTCGAAGGCAGGAACCATGGGATGTTCGCATTGGTTACAAGACGGGGTTGGGGTTGGCAATTTCCTTCTTTGCATACTACACAAAAGATGCCGCTTGAGGCCACAAGAAACAATTTTTTGGGGCCTATCCATTTGTTGTGTCATTTTCAATATCAAGAAAAACCAATTTCATAAGTATGTTTGTGCTTTTTTTGGGGGGGGGGGGGGGGGGGGGGGGGGGGCAGAGTGATTAAAAACGAAACCAACTCAACCGTGTGACCGTAATACGTCAGGCAATGCCTTTTTTTCTCCGTGTAAAAATACCAGCGCAATGACGCATTCCACAAAATTGTTCCGAATGAAGCTGCCATGACGGAGTGTTTTCTACTTTCCAGAGAATTTTTTAAAGATATGTACTTTTGAGATACAGAGCCGGGGGTAGCCTCATGGTAAGGGGTGGTAATACTTCCGAGCAAGCAACTCACGAACTGGGCTTTAATAAAGTGCCACTCAAAATGCTGACACTGTACAATAAATAATTCAAGGGTAGAGCTAGGTGTGCACATTTACGGGATCACTTTTTTCCCACAGCTTTCCTCTTTCCTAAGGTTCAGCAGTCGTGCATGCACGTTTGCATTGTTAGTTTTCGATGCACTTAACCAGAATGTCTTGGTGTATGGAAACAAAACCGCGAGAAAGCAATCGCGTGGGCCGAGAGGGCATAAATGGTTCGTGTTCTGGAGGTCAATGACCATTTGGCTAAGACATTTCTCAGTGATTTGATATCGACATTTGGCTGATTTTTCGAAAGGACAATATGGGCAGAAATGATATTTCAGCAAGTGTCAAAGGTTACGGTAGTATCTATCATACAACAATCACCCCGGGACAAAAAAAACGAATTATTTACATTCAAAATTTCCCTCGAAAACTGTCATTCTGTTGTTCTTCCAGCTAAAATACCATGTATTCTTGAGAATCAACTATCAACATCCGGGGACCACACTTGTTTGTATAGGGGGGGGGGGGAGGGGGGGTCGGAGGCCATGCATGTTAAGTAGCGCAACTCCACTTGCCACAATCTCTGTAAAATATCCCTGCCATTATTATGATCCAGGGGGAGGTGTTTTACATCTAACCTCCTCACCAAGAAAGGCGGTTTGGCTTCACCAATTTCCAGCTGTTTTCCCCTTTAACGTTTCTCATTGATTGACGTTAGCATTGCCCACGCACGCCCCCCCCCAACTGGCGAAAACGACCCAAAGGGTCATGGTGTACACGTTCCAACCTACTTTGCAGAGCTGTCGTGTGATCGGTGCCAATTATCATCTTGAAATATAGCCCATCTGGGCAGAGGAAAAGTATGAAATTGACACATGGAGTTTTTGCGACGTGACATGCCATTAATTGGTTCTGCGTGCTGGACGGGGTTTTAGTACCTGACGAGTCAACTGCGCATGTGCCGGTTGTTGGTTAAACTGGGTACGAGAATGCGAGTCTTGTGCGGGGAGGAGGCGGAGAATGATGTACCAAATCCTCCTACAAGAGTCAAGTCAGTCTTACGTTGCTCTACTATCTTGTTGTCTAAAAAACGTACATGTACATAATTTGCGTTAAAGTTATTACGGACACTTTAAGTGTCCCCTAACTTGGCACAGGTAATAGTAGTTTACTTTCAAATTTCAGGTAGCTTCGGCGCACATCAACAATAATTTGGAGAATGCTACCAACTTTCCCAGCCCCCCAGCCCCCCCCCCCCCCCCCCCCCCCCCCCCCCCCCCCCCCCCCCCCCCCCCCCCGGCATTTACTCTAGGATTGCCGCCCCCATATTTTTAGGGGTTTGAGCGCCTTCGGATACTTTGTCAGCGCGTATACACCGTAGCCACATAAATTGTGTCCTGCAATAGCAATTGAGTTTAATTTATGTGTTTACAAGAAAATGAATCACGCACCCCCCTTGCAATGGAAAAACTAATTACGAACATTTTTCTCCCTCCGACACAACCCGATTTTGAACGGAGGTGGGGGGGGGGGGGGGTTCCGTTGACTGGGAGCGGTCATATAATCTAGGCCACGAGGGTCAGGCGGGGCCGTACGCCCCCATAGGCCTCGTAAATACTGACGAGAAATTTTTATCGCAAAATATTTATGCTGACTTGCCAAGAGTTCACACGTTGACGTCCCTCCCGGACAGAACTACAATTTCACAGGTCATTCCGATGACAATATGGACGGGAACAAAAATGATCTGACGCCTGCAAACGATCAAAAAACAAATCCGTCAGATACAGAGTCGCGGAAAATTCCTTCCTCGTGTTATGACGCAACCTCTGTGTTCCACGTCGTGCGAATCCACACCCGATCACTTGGGTCTTTCATCATTGCTGGTTTGTAATCGTAACAAAAGATGTTAACAGTTTTGCCTTGCAAAATCTTACACTCGCCTTCACACCAAGTTCTTAAATAGAAAGTTTTCGTTAAAATTCCCTTTTTGACGTCTACGGGTTTAAAGCTCAATTATTCGCTTCTGAATTGTACCTTGGTTGCTTTCCTGTCTAGACCCACACGAATAACAAATCGATGTCATTGAATTAGCACAACAATAATGTTTTATGTGCTTGTTGTAAAGCACAATGTTTGCAAGCAAAGAAGTATATTTTTCTGTCGGTTTTGCGACACTGTAGACAAAGAACATTATGTACATTGTTCAGTTGAACAAAATAATGTGCCGAGGTGGTACGTGTGCATTCAATACGATTGAATGGAAACATTCACTTGCGTAAAGAAAGCACAAATGACCCTGACTAATAGAAAGATGTAGAAAATGTTTCTGCACTTGCGTTACTAAAACTCTTATATTATGACGTTATACAAAATCAGATTTATACCCTAACCACAATAAAACAAACAATGTATACACGTGTAAAACTAACAGCAAGCCCGCGTCTTGAATGGCACTTACGTTTTGACAAGTTGTGTTGCATATCCCGTTGGCAGTCATTTTTTTGGATTAAAGGAGTTTGTAGTTTCTCTTATGTTTTGGATTCATAAAACTTAAAATCTTGCCATACTGTGTTAGATCAATTAATTTTGCAATTTTAAAACTGTTAAACCAAGGTACTCTGAAAATAACGTAGTACACTGGGGAAAAAACAGCGGTATTAACTTTATACACCAATGGTTTTTTTATACACGAAAAATAACACCACTATGTAAACACCGCAGTAATTGCAGCGTTCCAAATTCACGCAATATAAAAAATGTTATCCAGCATCATTCTTGTTGGCGTCATTTTGCCTCGCTTCGATTTTCAAGGGGGAGGCTTAACACCATCTTGCAAGATGGTGTCGCATGAGAGAAGGGTCTCATCTAAGGACTTCTTTGGTTAGTAACGGAACTAAACGTCTAGTGGTAAGGTTTGGGGGATTGGAATTAATCAACAGTAAATTTGAGCTTCGACAGGGGCACATTATTGTTAAATAGGTAGCAAACTATAGCCTAGATATAAAATCCTGAGTTTTAAGTCGAAGGAGTTTTTAAGAAACCAGGTTAGCTGCCACCTCGCCTCACCCCAAGGCCAGTTTTAATAACATCGATTA
>JBAIAA010000945.1:0-111339 GCA_037893245.1 Crossaster papposus
AGAATAATAGAGACAAAAGTTAATTTCATGCTTCAAATCTTCAAGAAAAATATTCATTTTTTTTCTCTGCATCCGTCGCGAATGTTGCCATTTTCGTTCTTGCGAACCCGCCTCGCCAGCAGGGTCCGTTAAAACGTGATCTGAATCCGCTATCGACGCACCGGATCAACAAATCCGCACGAAACCAACAGACCCCCAGTGAGCATTCACGGGAGTGCATTTTAGCCTACATGCACACGTACATCACAGTCTGCATATAACTTAGCCATAATTATATTCTCCCTGTGAAAAGCAAACATTCTCTTCCTATGAACACACCCTCCCACGCTACACGCTGTCAGTGGCATTTGCCAGTAGCACACTGCAGCCACCCCGACACCTGCCATAGGAGCCCACCAATTCACTGAAGTCCCTTATGAATTCTCAAAGGGTAAGGCAGAGGAGATTCCTCTTTTCTCTGTCTAAGCCAAACACCCCTCCCCCCTCCCCCCCCCCCCCCCCCCTTTCAATCGCATCCATCTCATCCAGGTCTAGTCTGTACAGTTCAATGATAATGTTGCTCTACCATCAACTGAAGTCTTTCACAGTGTCTAAGGAAATAATGAATAAAATCCCCGTGCCGGGACGCATTGTTGCGAAGCCTTTTCACTGCGAGTGACAGGCACAGTCTGTTGTATTTTTTCATCCCCTGATCCAAAATCTGTCCTTTTTTTGTCTTCTTGTCACCAGCTTGGTTGATTATTCTCGTGCATTTCACACGGCTTCCTGTTTGGCAGCGTTTTGCATTGGGACATTTATACCTCCACTTCAATAGAGCGAACCTTACATTGACAAAAATAGTACAAGTACCACATGTAGATAACAGATACGATTTTGACCCTCATTCAAAAAAATAAAAAATAATTGAAATGTCTACAGAATGATGTACCGTAAATGGAAAAATTTGCAACGAAAGGAGAATAAGTACTTGTACATCTAGGAAAAGTATTTGATGGAACCCAATTAAAGAATATAAGAGATACTTTTTTCGTAATATAAATATCAACATTTGATACTTTTAAATAATTTAAATACTCAAAAAGATGCAGAAAACAATTTGATAAACCCAGAATAGAAACAAATAGGGAGGGGGGGGGGGACCAGAAAAAAAAATTGACTTATACCAAACAAAAATAAGTCTAAGTAACAGCAAACAAACATGCAGATACATGTAGGTACTGTAAGCACATGATTCTTCACTTCTTTTTCTGAGAGGTCATGAAAGGTCAACTGCAAACTGGGACAGGATATTGTCAGACCGGATGGCAATATGCATGAATGACCGCAGCAAGCAGCCATTCCCCCCCCCCCCCCCCCCCCCCCCCCCCCCCCCCCCAGGACACAGAAAAAACCACCGGAATAACAGTTGGGTTTCGACACTGGCTTCGCTACACTCCTGAACAGAGAAGAACGTCTCTGGTGCATTCTTACATAAAAAAAGTTTACTTAAAAAAGAAAAAAAATTATAAGAATAAGGTAGTTTCTAGTACTTTGCCAATACTTTAGATCTAACTTGATTTTATTCTGAATTGAAAACATGTGGCGTCTCAAGTTTTTGGTCAGGCCTGCGCTAACCTTGCATCAACCCCTGATTCAACCGGGGTTGAACTCAACCCTGCTCCAGACCAGGGTTGGGATCTTCAACCCGGGTTGAAACTCTTGCCCTAGATTCAAAATGGTACATAACCAAAATAGTACGCCCAGTTTGCACAAAGCAAGTGTGAATTGAAACGACACGAGTGATTGAACTCTGGGGTTGAAAAATCAAAAACTTAAACCGGGGCCACAGTGGGTTTCGCAATGGAGTTATAACTGGTTTTGCCCAAGGTAGAGTTCAGCCCAGGTGCGAGAGGGTGTGGTGTGAAAATGACTTATCAAACCAGAAAATGTAGATTGCATTTCTCCTAAAAAGGCGCTAAACACAACAGTGTGAAAACAACCCTGTTCATTTTCAAGGACATTGACACCCTTTTGTAGATGTCCTTTTGTTGATTGTGTATGCATGAGATCACATTATGTGGTTTGTGGTATTATTGTTGAACAATAACTTAACAATAAGCTGGTATGTACATGTACATAGTATGTACATGTACTGGGAAAGCAACAGTTTTTAATCACATTTTGTACAATCTGCCCATGTTCAGAGTTTCCGTGTCCGAGTGACATAATTTCAGGTTATTAAAACCAAAATGGCTAACATAGACTATTTTTTGTTTAAGGAAATAAATCCCGGTTTTCGTACTACAGGACTGAACCCGACAGTGGCAGGACATTTCCCGACAGTTTTGGATCACCCATTCAAACATGTACAATTCACCGATGTGGGTCACTCCTATCATCATTCAGATCATGTTCAGACGACATGAGCACATATTATATTGCATCGTACATGTATGTATACGTATGTATGCCATAGGTGATCCACGAATGTCCTACGCGTGGGAAAAAAATCTGTCAGCAAATGCCAATTAATTTTTTACTCTGTGGTGATTACTTCCTTACAATTTTTAGTTTTTTTATTTGCTAAGTACCTGAAGAAACCAGAATGTTGCCTTTACAGGCTGACCGGTTTACAAAACAAGCTAACATTTTTCTGAACTGCATTTAGGGTAACGCCATTTCCCAAAATGTCTTTACCCACCATTGCAAAATTGTAAACATTGAAATAGATGATTTTTTTTGGTAAACGTTGTGTAGGATGTAAAATTGCTGTTCGTCTCTATAATGACAGTGTGGTAAACATGGTGTTTTTTTCGCAGAGTATTACAATGTATTAGTTACTCAAATGTTATGTATTCTTTAGTGTATTACACAAAGTGATACAGTGTATTCCAGGTGGTAATTGTTAATATGTACTGTGTAGTCAGAGTTTCATGTGCAATAAACCCTACCAGATTGTTGGACTTCTTGTACTAATTAGTACATGCACAAAATAATGTGTTGTGTACTTTTGTGCATTCCGTGATCATGGAATGCAAACTTACAGACTGGCACAGAGTCTACCAACCACATGCAGTCTACCAAACAGCGGGTAACCTCCCAGTTGGGTTCATATCTCAGCCAGCCTTGTTGTACTGTAGGGCAAGGCTGCAGTTACAATACATGAGGTAGTGATAATGGATGCCAGGCTAGCTTTAGGACACAGACCTTCCTGATGAGCACACACAGTGCAAGGACCTGGGAGTAATGAACCTTTGATGTAGCCAGGCCAGGCAGCTACCAGTACCTCCATTATATCAAGCCTGTAGGCTGTAGCGCTATGGTCCAAGTGAACATTTATACACAACATGTTTGGCTTTATTTGGGGGAGGGGGAAGAGGGGGAAGAGAGTGATTCTGCATTGGCTTGACATGAAGTCACTTGTGTGTGTGAGTTAGTCTTGCATACGCACTGTGGACCTCCGAACAATATAGGTCCACACGATGCGGGAAGAGGTTACGGTGTGTGGACTTGCACACGTCCACAATCCGTTTTTCAGTTTCCGAAAAAGAGCGCTAGAGGAAAAACGGGTTAGGGTTATATATAGAAAAGATAGAAGGGACAGCTGAGAGGCCCATAATCCTAATTTGAGGGTAAATTTGTTTTGGGGAAGCGAGAAAAATGAGTATTTAGTCAAAGTTTGTTAACTACACGAATACAAAGGAATGTCCACAGTGCGTATGTAAGGTAAAGCTGTATGTGTGGGGGTTTGTTTATGCATGGTTTATGGTGGAAATGGGGGACACATCCCTGACGCCATTTCAGTGAATCAGGGTTGGGTGTGTGTATTAATCGAGGACGTCCTCGAATGAGATTCGAGTACAAAACCAATGAGAGCCGTCGAGTACAAACAAAGGAAATTGTCCTGAGAAACAAATTAAATTCTCGATTTACACCATAAACAAACATGTGGGTATGTTTTAGGGGCTTTCACCAGACAACATAATCTACACATACATTTGTACTGTTAATTATAGAAGGCCATTTTGTTGGTTGTGCATTTGTATCATTTGAAGCAGCAAAAGTGCTCAAATATAAAGAAAGGGGCTTGACAAATAACCCAATGACGTTTTATCTCTGTGAATACTGCCTGTATATTCTGGTAAAAAAAAATATTAAAAGATTTTGATTTCAATTAAAAAAATTGAATTGCAGCCACAATTAGTTTCCTTATAAATGTTACTTCCCATTTCGCATTTGAAAATTACAAACCAATGATAAATAAATTCAAACCTTTTTGCCCAAAACTAATACTGGGGTGGGGGGGGGTATCAAAAGCTAACAAAGTGGGATATAAACAGAACATAACAATGTAGATAAAAACAAGTGACCACATCATGTCAGTGAGCCGTCATCAGTAACAACATTTACTCGTTGTCATTCCTACCGACTTGACAAGCTAATTCAGCGAGACCAATTTAGACAGGCTGATAACATAGTTGCTCTCCCTTAAAATATCCTGGCTGATTGTTGTTTTAATTTTTTTTCTCCATCACAAGTGTAATGGCTTATTAACCTTTGGTCAACAAGATAACAAAACCAGGAACATGCTGAGTTTTTTTCCCAGCAGATCCAGGCAGCTGACTCTCTGAACCAAACTAGGTTATCCCATCAATGATTAACAGCACCACACAGGAGGAACAGAGGCCTGCTGCTTCATCCATGCACACAGTGTTCAGGTTTACTGCCAAGGTTAATATTTTACATACAATTACTAACGGATTCCATTGACATTAAAGGTAGGATACACCATTTGCAGATATCAACCAAAAAAATTACTACCGAATTATTAAGAAATATCTTACTTTTGGGAAAGTAAATAAATATTGTATTTGTAAGCATCCAACAAAATGATTGTGCTAGATATACTATAATTGTTCCGAAAAATTGAATTAAAAAAGAATAAAAATCTTGATCGCCGGATGACAATCGCGGAAAAAACCCCAAAAAACCATAAGAATCACTGCCCAACGCCGGTTAAAAACGAACGATGTTTTCTTGCTTTCCTCGACACCCATGATTGTAAAACTTCGAACAGATGAGTTAAACGATATTTACTATAACATACAACCCCCCACCCATTCCCAACAATTCAAGCAATTACCAATGGTGTATCCTACCTTTAAAACAAGCTGTCTGTTCCAGCCGGGGCAAACACACTCGAGCAGTTCCGACGATGACATTTTCTGCTGGTAGGGATCAGCATTTTATCATATCGTACATGTGCTGGTCCTGCCAAATGCTCCAGTAATTTCAGTTTGGGGTTATTTATATCGGTTTTCATGATTCACACAGTAGTAAAACTCAGCTAGTTAATTTTGTCCACCAATAATTAAAGGTAATGTATTTTTGTTATACATGTATAACATTTGCTTTTAATGTAATTTTCGGAAATGGATGAATTTAGGGGTTGGTGTTTGATAGCAAATGACACGTGTAAAGTTTGCATTCATAGATGCTGGGAAAAACCAAGAAAACCTGCTGTTCTTGTAGTCTGCCTCGCTTGCCCTTATTGTAAATGTCAGGAAATTGTCTTTGGATATGAGTGAAGTCCTACAAAGTAGACAATGGTGGCCTTATACCAGCATTTCAACCAGGCAGGTCCTACTGATTCAGGAATGTGTACAAGATCAAATGTATTGTTGTACAATATCTCATGAGATGCAAAGGTTCAGATGATGAAAACTTCTACTCACCTCAAAGGGCCGAATGTCGTCTTTCTTCAAGACAATCAAGTGCTTGTCAAGGAAGAACTCCACAGGGTAGGCGTTACTGTTGGATAGGCCAACACGGTCAACCAAGATTTTAAAGTTCTGCAACAAGGCAAAGAAGAAGAAAAAAACATGTTTTATTAAAACAAAGTACACATTCCTGGATGATTATTCTGTGCTAATATAAAGATTTCTGAAATTTACAGCAAAAGTAAATGTTGTATATCCCTATATATTAATTACATATTGTTAATTCAGGATTATTTCCCCATAATCTTTAATCTTTAGACTGTGCCCAACATGGCCTTCACAGATTGCACATGTACAGTAACAAGATAGATAGGGGTAGCAAGTGCCTGAAACTGGAATTTATCACCCAGGATCAAGGAGAACATGGGCAAAATATTGACACCTAAGGTTCGCCAGACAGACCCCCTGGGCATTGCATTGAGGGGGTACAAAGGTCGCTTGAAGGAGAGGACAATTAAAATATCACACCTTACACTCCCAACAGTTTTTACAACAGGTAGATCAGGCTAAGATATAGTACAACCAGGACAGTATTGATTGCAAACAAACAAACTCAAACACACCTTTGGACAGTCATAGGTTATATCATATTTTTATTCGCTACGTGTGGCTTCGGCTGCAATAATTGAACAATCTTTATGTTGCTGAATTGAACTTGTATGTTTTGTTTTATCTTTGTTTGCTGATCAATTTATCACATCAATGCAAACACAAGCAAATAATAGCAGCTGATTACTGTACATTTTTCTTCAGAATGTTCAGAAACCTATTGATGAAAACCCATCACGTTATAAAGTTCATCCCTCAATGTGAATCACATCTGATTTGTGGATTCAATTGACAATACTAAACAGTGACAGGCTTTTTTAAAAGACCTGGTTGAACTCAACTCTGCTCTAGACAAGGGTTGAGAGTTTCAACCCAGGTTGAGACTCTAGCAAGCTCAGTTTGAAATGACGCAGGGTTGAACATATCCAAAACTCCACCAGGGGCGGCAGCGGGTTCACCCAGGGCCAAGTTTAACCAGGGCCAAGTTTAACCAGGGTCGGGAGGCTGTAGTGTAAAAATGGCGTAAGCCCTTTTTTCAAATTAAACAAATTTGAGGGTTGACGCAGGGTTGAAAACAAGCAGCGTTTCACACTTGGACATTTTCAACCCCGTATCAACCCCAACATTGTTTTCGCCCCGGGTTGGTTGAACTCGACCATGCTTCAGACCAGGGTTAAGATTTTCAACCCGGGTTTAAAATCTCTCATCCTGGGTTCAAAATAGTAGTTACTGATCGAAATAAGCTCAGTTTACATGAAGCAAGTGTGAAACATAAAGGGTTCAACAAGTTGAAAATTCAAAACAAAACACACTCACATTTATTCTCTCCACACTACACCTTCTCCCTCCCTTCCCAACCTTAAGGCCCGGTCACACAGCCCTCCACGGGCGTATCGCGGCCGAATCACGGCAAACAATTTCTGCCCGTGAAGCAGACGCTGTTGGACGCTTTGAGGTCGCGATAAAGACGCGATACAGCCGTACTTTACCCGTCGTTACACGCGGTAAGAAATTCACACGCGGTTGGCCGCGCGAAAAAGTTTTGGGCTGCCCAAAAATTTAGACCGCGGGTAATCGCGGGCGGTACACGTGGTACACACGCGGTAAAGACGCGGTACAGACGCGGAATGAACGTGCTAGGACGTGCTACGGCCGCGGTTAAGACGTGGTTACACGCGGTAGGACGCAAAATTTTCGCGGGTAATCGCAGGTGGAGCACGGTCATAGCACGTTTGTTCCGCGTCTGTACCGCGTTGTTATCACGTGCATTAGCGTGTGTACCGCGTGTAAGCACGGACAAACGTCTTTCTCCGCGTAAACAGCGCGCCCCAATACCGGCCTAATCACGTTCAATTGCGTCTTGTACACGTCCCAAATACGATTGTCCACGGCCTAATCGCGTCCGTACAACGTCTGATTTTAGGTATATAAAAAGCGCGATTTGCCGAGCATTCGTCAGTTGTGCTCCAGACGTCAATGATTATGATTATGATTTCTACAGCCCGGTTCGGCTGCTTTATTATACCCGTGGTAGGCTGCGGTACCGCCGCGCTTCACCCGCGATAAGGACGCGGAACAGTCGCCGGCGTCTGTTCCGCGGGCATACCACGGGTAAACCACGGGTAAGCCAATTTTGCACATTTTCCACCACGGGCAACCGCGGGCAAAAAAAAATTGCGAAATTTTACCCGCGATACAGACGCGAAAGGCTGTGTGACCGGGCCTTTAGAGGGAAACCAGAAGACTCTAGGCATGACTCAGAATTACTTTCTGAGGTCTGGGCAGTCTTAAAGGTAGGATACACCATTGGTAATTGCTCGAATTATCATGAATAGGTAGATTTGAGGGGTTGTATTTTATAGTAAATATCGTTTAACTGACCTGTCCGAAGTTTTACAATCATGGATGCCGGGAAAAAACACAAAAAAACGCATTTGTTTTCAACCGGCGTCGAGCAGTTATTCTTATGTTATCTTTGTTTTTTTGCGATCGCCAGCCGGCGATCACAAATTTTTCTTTATAAAATTCTACTTTTTGGAATAATTAAGGGATATCTAGCGCAATCATTTTGCTGAATGCCTAGAATCATTATTTACTTTCAAATGAGTAAGATATTTCTTAATAATTCGGTAGTAAATATTTTCGATATCTGCAAATGGTGTATACTACCCGGTACCTTTAAAGCAGCACCTCACTTTACTAGGTTGCCTACCCATCCTGTGCAGTCCTTTCACCAGTCAAGGTCACGGACATGCCATGGATCAATCATCCCAATAATGTCTCCAAAGACAGGAAAACCCAGCCTTTCATTTTCAAATAAACTTGATCCCTTTGCACAGGAAACCAATTAGGCCTGGGAATTCTGATGGCTTTTCAGACAGAGTTGAATTGCTGTGCACTTGGAATTGATAAGGTACATGTACCGGTACATGTACATGTACATGTACATGTACATGTACATGTACATGTATATGTATGGTACCGGTACATGTACATGTACAGGTACATGTATTTAATAAGTATTGAAGTTGGGATTATTTTAACGACATTATAAACAATATGAGTATTACATAATTTATGGTCATTAAAGGACTGGATTTTTCAGCACAAATCATTCATTTATAAATATAGAAAGATTCAGGTTCACCAGCATGTTAGAAAAGTGAACTAGAGACATTTTACATTTAGCTAAAATTGGATTTTCGGAAAGAAAACAAAATGGCGAAGAGGCTCGCAATAAAATCATTTCTTTCAGAGCTGGCTCCCCCTTATTTTCATACAAAACTCTAAGATTTCCCCCCCCAAAAAAAAACCCAAACCAAACCCCAAACTACTCAATATTCTCACTCTGGGACAAATTTATTACCTCAAAAAATATTTGATGCACAATTTTGACCCTTGACTCTGAAAGTACTGGGACTTGTTATTCCTCTCTGCTAGCTCTGCACATTGATGAAACTTCAAGCAAGCAAGCAAGTGAGCGAGCAAGCCCGCAAACAAGCCTCAGTCAGAATCAGTCACTTCCCATAAACACTGACCCCTTAACCTTGTTGTCTCACCAGCAAAAGAAAAAGTGCTTACCCAAGCTGCAGGGATGTCTATGCACTTTTTACAATGAAGGCAGGGAGGCATGGAACTAGATCCCATGGGGGGAAAAGAGCTGGTATTTCTAACTCATGATGTTTATGTAAACCTACATGTAGGCACTTTGAATTATTAGGTCTACAGATGGAAAACACTAAATTTTTGTATATTTAATTTTTAGATTCAAGTAAAATTGGTGCCTAGAAAATGACATCATCAAGTGCTCCTATTTGACTAGGAATACAGCCTATTTTTATATATATTATTTTTTCTATAAAAACCCCAAAACGTCAGGTTGCACATCCCCCCCCCCCCCCACCCAACGTCCCAATGTTCTAAACATTCTAATTCAACAGCCATTAATTCTTTCATCGGCTACACATCATTTCGTAAAATGCATAATTTCGTAAAATGCATAATTTCGTAAAATGCAACATTTTGTACAGGTACAATGCATCATTTCGTACAATGCCTACAATTGTCAGGGAAACAAACAAACAAAGCTTGCCTGGCCAGTCAGGTAAAAGCCATAAATATTGCAGCCCATCTGAATGAGCTCTCTCTGCAAGCTCTGTGGCAGGTGTACAGGCCCACCCCCTTCCAGGATAACACTTGACCCATTTGATAGAGGATAACTACCTGCCTGTGTGCTAGTTCATGGGGTGTGCTATTAACATGTACACATCAAACACTGCATGGTACCCCTGGCACTGGTACTACTGATGATGATGATCATCATCATGCATCTATCTAGTTGCCTATTCCGAGGCGCTGCTAGGAACACCAGGGCGAACCCCTTCTCTTAGCGAAGAGTGTTACTGGGTTCTTTTACGTGCATTACACAACGCACGGGACCTACAGCTTTACGTCCTATCCGAAGGACGAAGCAATAGTGGTTTAATTGCCTTGCTTATAGACACACGTGTCGACACCGGGACTCGAACCCACGCTCTGCGGAACAGAAAACCGAGTTCTTAACCGCCCGGCCACGACACTCCACAGACTAACACCTTTACAACAAGTTAACAAATTACCTTATCATTAAATTAAATTATCAGTAATTATGGAAAACAAAGAAACAAAGACTTAAGACCTACATTGTGTTTTTTTTAATTTCTTTCCTTGTCACATACCGTACATGTATAAGCAGGATGTCGATTAACAGTGTTCTTATTATCAATATCAGGGTTTGACTGCACATGCTGTATGTAATCTTTAGATAAAGTACTGGCCAAAAAAACAATATATTCTTCAAATCCCAGATTCCCTGACAAGGCAATAAGAAGGACTGATAAGAAAGATTTTTAAAAAAATGGTTTGGTTGTTTGGTTATTTTTATTATTATTATTATTATATACATATACTATTTATAGATTTTTTATTTTTTTTATTTTTTTTATTATTATTTTTTATTATTATAATTTTTTTAATTTTTTTTTTTGGGGGGGGGGGGGGGGGGGGGGTTGTTGTTCTTGTTCCTCCCTGCATATAGCCACTATGAGTGGGGCTATTGGATATTAGGGTGCTGTGTGACTATTGTAGTGATCATGATTATCAGGCTGATGGCAAACCCCCTGCATGGCAGGACAAACCCCTGCATGCAGGCTGGCCAGGCCTTCCCTCCCCAGTGATTTAATTTTCCACTCTGGAAAAAAAAGGGGGGTTCATAGGTCAAAAGCACTTAAAAAGGTGAAAACAGGTTCTGGTGTGGAAAGATTATTCTTCATAAGTTTCAATTTAGACTGTACTGGGACCGAAGGTTAAATTGAAAAAGTAAAATGCATCCAAGTTTGTTTGTAAGTAGAGTATCATATTCTTCAATGAACATACGGTATTGCTACATGTACCGGTAATGTGCCAGTACCATACAATGTACATGTACATGTAATATTTTAGTCAAAATTTATTTATTGTTTTAGGATTTGCCTTCAATGGACAAATTTTTAGGGAGAGTGTTTTTTGATAACAGGTTTACCTGTAAAATTTTAATCTAATTTCTTTTTTGAAAAAAAAATCTAAATTTTAATTACTAATTCTGGTTTTGCTATCAATCCACTGACCCTGTTCCAATGAGCTGGTCTTCCAAAAAGGTTTGGAACTTTGGTCCGCTTTTGCAGTTTCGTATTATAAACTAATTATTCAAAGCTGGAAGATTTTTTTCCTTTTACTTGCTTAAGCTTCCTTCCCTCCAAACCAATGGCTCTTCAAGTGTGCATAGCCAACTGGCTAATCAAGTCTTAAGTGGGTCAATGCTGGGAGATGTCAAATAAGTCCCAGTCCCAAATTGCCAGGAGGGAGACTGGTTGACTGGGTCAATTTCACCCACTTGTCCTGGTTAGCTGGGTGATATTTCACTCCTGGTTGATTGAAGACGTATCTAGAGTACACAAATTAGCCCCAAACTGAATGTGGCTGGATAGATGAGATGAAAGCAGCTGGGCCAGCCACTCCTGAATGATTTGCGAGGTCAGCACCTACCATAATTTTATTCCAATCTTTATTATTTGAAGGAGTCGTGAATCCACAACTAAACCAGTTCAAGGTTTTGCGGTGTTTTTTTTCTTTTTTTTTTTCAAAATGTTTGGAATAGTTGGATTTGAAAAGCTTTAAAACAAAAATAGTAGGAAATCGTTGCAATTTCTAGAAAAAGGTGGAATATCGAAAAAAGTATGTAGGGAAAAAAATATAGGAAAGGTAGGTGGGAAAAATTTAGAAAAGTAGATGCAAGGTGGAAAAGAAGTAGGAGCAACCGAGCAAGGTGGAAATGAGTAGAAAAAGGAAGAATACTGTGGAGTCCGAGGAAGGTCCTCTAGCCAGTAAAACCTAAAACAGGTGAATTTACATGTAGGTCAATGCAGGTGCATTTACAGCATTAAGTTGTTCTACATGTAAATCATAACCCTAACCCTGCTGAATCCAACAGGATACAACCAGTGACAACCAGTTGACATTTCCGTTGGAACCTGTTGGCTTGAGCAGGCAAGTCTTTTGATATATTCTGAAACACATTCATGTTGGGTTTTTATAGTTGCTGCTATGATAACACGAAGTTGGAGTCTGTTGGATCCAACAGCAAACAAAAATTAAGTCACAGTTGGATCTTGTTGGATTTAGTAGGCAAGTCATGTTGGTACCCAACAACATGGTGAGTTGGACTGTGTTGAATTAAGCAGTAATCTCATATGAGTTCAGTTGGACTCTGTTGGATTTAGCAGGCAAGTCCTGAGGAAACTATGACACACACAGAACTGTTTTGAACTTTGGAGTATATAGTCCAGAAAAAAAAGATTGTTGGGGAAAAGTACTTTGCCCTACAATTTCCCTCCAGGAAACCTTTACTCATGTGAATGGTTTGCAAAAGGAAAAAGGGAGGAAAGGGCGACTTATAAAACGCCAAAGTTCCCGCCCTTGTCAATTTCTGTTCAGTTCATAATTATAAACGAGAAGAAATTTCCAACAAAATATTTTGACTTTTACCAGGGCAGGCCAGAGGATGTTGCTTGGGCGCGAGCTGTACGGATCGATGCGCTGTCCCCACACGATGGTCTTCTCTACCAGGAACACCTGATGGGTTTCATCCTGGACACGTAACCACTCACGCTTCTGCCAGTCTAGACCATCAAACTCCACGTACACCTGCCAAGGAGATGACAGAAAAGAAAGGGAGGGGTTTATTAGACATGCCGCTCACAATTAGATCGCAGGGAGCAAGTCTAGTGGCTCATTAACCCCAATGTCCCAGGTAGTGATTTGGGGTACAGTACACAGTAGGCTTGGACGGTATTTCGGTATTACCGGATAGTCACGGTTTTTTTTTATTACCGACTAGTCGGTACTAATGATCTACAAAAACCGAAATACCGGTGATCTCGGTATGGAATTGCAATACCGCGATATTGTTCAGAACCTCGCAAAAGTCTTTCAAACAGAAAGAGAAACACCCGATCCACTCCATTGGATCCACTCCGTTTCATTCCATTCAGTGTCATGTCTGCATTCAATCAAGTGGAAAGATAAGACGATAAGACGTTATTGTCAATCTCCACTTGATAACCCGATACTTCAGCAGCAGCCGTCCTTCCAGAAAGGCCTTTGAAGTTTGCTTATTACGCCGCCGTGTTTGCGGTTTTCTTTGTGTGTAGTGTCTGGACGAAAGTTCAAACAACTTTTTAAATGCGGCCCAAAAGCTGCTCCCAGTCCCACACCCACTTTACTTTCTCGAATCAAACATGGCAGACCTACTCCACGCACAGCATGCACAAGGTAATACACGTGCTTTTCTCCCACGCACGACTTGCACGCCGCGAGCTAATGTCATTTTAAACAAATCTGATTGGCCGTCTAAAACAACGACCAGAACATTTTTCATTCACAAATAAGGTTTCGTCACACCGATTACTCCAGTACGGCCTCCTATTGGCGCCTGCCCTTATTGTATCGTCGTACGCCCGCCCTGCAAACAGGGCGATATTATAATACATGTACCAGTACATGTACATCGCCGCTGCATATGCTGCGAACGCACACGCAGTAGGAATCGCTGGTGGCCGGCATGAATCGCATGATGAGCCAATTGAATCACTGCCATTGATGCAGGATACCAACTGATAGCTAGCATGATCGTGGGAAGCAAGTTCGCAGTGTGCCGGTGCAGTGCATGGGCATTACGACTGGGCATCGGTCGCTAACAATCGGCATTTCTTTGATAGACATATCAATGACTTTACAAACTCAAACAATGATTCCACAAAAAGTAAGCTTTTAATTTTCAATAATCCATCACAGTGATACATTTTTACAAATATAAAGACTGATAATGAATCTTAGGTGTTGAAGAATTTGCCATGAAGATGCAATTACGTGGTTTGCCGGTTCGACGTAGCATGCAGTGATCGCTGTAATTTGTTTGGGTTGATAATAATGACGTAATACCCACTTAACATAACACCTCGGTATTACCGAATACCGCGGTTTTTTTTGTCACGGTATCCCGGTATAGTAAAAGGCAATACCGTCCAAGCCTAGTACACAGTACAGTACTACAAAATACTACTCAATTGATTCTCAAATGCCAGTGTAGTACATGTTAAAGAGTACTGCATTCTACAGTTTACTCAAGTAGTATTAGTTTATTTGGTGACGTTAGGGTTAAGATATAAACCTAGCCACCAGAAAAGGTTGTCTTCACCTCACCTCACCACCCCCCCCCCCCCCCCCCCACCTCCTTCCCACCCTACCCCTTTTCAATAATAAACTCAAATATAAATCTGGGGTGGGTTTTGTCTGCAGACCACAAACACAAGATCAAGGTGGGGTTGTTATACAATTTCGATTTAAAAAAAAAAGCAAAGTCACAGATATTCTTTGTGACCTTGACCCAGCAGTGTCTGCAGGAATATCAATATATAAAAAAACAAACTAGCAGGTGCGCTGGGCGACAACTGAGTAACCTGTGAATGAAGATATCTGGCAGAAGGCCCAGGAAAAATCCTGACAATTCCCAGGACACCTCAGTATGTGGTAACCTGTAATCCAACACTCAAGCTAGATCCCCCCAATCACTTTTTTCTTTGGGCCAAGCATTCATCATATCTAGTCTAACTACATGTACAACAACCCCAATACTATAATTATGAGGCATTCCCTGTTACTGTTACAGTGTTACATGTAGCTGGCAGAACAAGCCTAAACACTTACCAGCCTACATTGTAATGTACATCACTCTGGGCTAATCAGTGCTAAGTTCAAGGATTTGTGTGTGGTGGGTTTTGGCTGGGGCTGGCTGCTAGTACAATGCACAATGGCAGGCTTTGTGTTGGCTGGGTCACAGCCAGAGGTCAGGCTGCCTGTTTGGCTGCCTGTTTGGCTGCCTGTTTGGCTGCCTGTTTGGCTGGGTGATAGGCTGGGCAAGTGGCCTGGCTGCTCTCTTCTCTTTTGACACTGGGGATCAGCTCAACAGTTTTCATATTTGTTTTTCTCTCCTGTGTATCTTCTTTTTTCTTCTTCAATCTTATTTATTGGGTGTTTTCAGAGATAAAACGAAAACTAACAATGAATTCAAATTACTAACATGATGAATTCACTGCAACTGTTGGTTTACAGTGTGTGTCATTTTAAATAATAAATTGATCCTTTTCATTTAACCTGGTTACTCGCCATCAGTTATCTAATAATAAGAACAGTTTTCGCTATTTGGGCTCAACTGAAATTCAATATCAAACCTCACCCATTGAAATTCTTGTGAGAGCGCATAAAAAGCCTCTGCACGTAAAACGAAGAAGAAGAAAAAACCTCCGAATTCACTGAAGTATCAAAGTAGCAGGACAAATCCGATTGTCAATGCCTTTCACATGCTAAACAACAGGGTGGGGTGCAAGGCACTGCTTTCACGCCAGCGTGCTTCGTATATCATGTACAACAAACACCGTACAGTCACTAAACTCCCAAGCTCTCTGAATCTGAATCAGGCCCATTGAAATCTGGATCAATTATGCCGGGGAGTGCATTCATCTCCGCTCCTAGACTGGGCCTCCATTTACGGCCCGCTGCACGGTCAGACTTGCTGCGCCGCTGCTCCCGGGACGCTGAATCGACTGGACTTGCTCGGTGTTTGTCTATTTGTGGCTAATCCGGAACAACAACTTATTCCGAGGGAAATTAAACCGGTAGCTGACATGCCCTCCCAGTGCAAAAACACCCACTTCAATGAGGGCTCCCCCCCCCCCCCCCCCCCTCCCCCTTTAGATTGGAAATGGCATGGACTGGAAACATCGATTATTTACCCTTAATGACCATTAGACCTCCTCTGTTGATAACATGTGTTCAATCATTTGCAAGAAAGGTATACAATTAAAATGAAGCACACAGTGTATTTGTTAAAAGAGTTGCCCCCTCAAAAAAAATTCACACTAGTCTTTACTCTTATAGATTTTTACACTAGTCTTAAAGGTAGTATACACCATTGGTAATTGCTTTAATTATCATGAATGAGTAGATTTGGGGTGTTGTATTTATAGTAAATATCGTTTAACTGAGCTGTCCGAAGTTTTAGAATCATGGATGCCGAGAAAAGCACGAAAAACAGCGGGTTTTTTCAACCGGCGTCGAGCAGTTATTCTTATGTTATCTTTGTTTTTTCACCTGACGGCTATCGCGAATTTTTCATTAAAAAATTATATTTTTCGGAAAAATTACAGGATATCTAGCGCACTCATTTTGCTGGATGCCCAGAATCAACATTTACTTTCAGATGAGTAGGATATTTCTTAATAATTCGGTAGTAAATATTTTTGATATCTGCAAACGGTGTACATGTATACTACCTTTAAACTGGTATGGTTACATTTTAGGTAGTGGTACACACACTGACATTTCAGGCCATTTTATGAGACCTGGTCACGCAACAGTTTTATGTTTTTTTATAAACCAGTTGCATGTACAGTATTCATCTTGAATGAGTGTTTTGCATTTCCACAACAAGTCAGGCAGCTAAATATCACTCATTGATTTGAGCACATTTATAAAGACGTCCAAGTCGTGTGTCTGTGCGCGAGTCGGTCTTAATCAGAATAGCAATTTTAATTAAACAAGGGAAAATGTAACCATTTAAAGCTGAAATATATCTTTTGCAGCTATCCCAAAAGTAACCAACCAAAATATTTTTTAAAAACCTTACTTGTTGTAAAAGTATTTAAAACTCTAAACTCCAAACGAAATTATCCCTTCTGACATGGAATGCTGTCATTGTAAAGAAAATAATAAAAGAATGTAATTTCCAAAGATGCGTGTCCGAGACACATTTTTTTATTCAGTTCAGTGTGCGACACCCGTGAAGCTGGGATCGGCTGAACGAGTATGCGCCCTAAACGCTGATTGTGTTATGCTTATGCTAAGCAGCAAATCTCCAGACCCCACTTTCTGTAATCAGGTCAACGGTATCAGCCAGCATACTGAAAAGGCATCACACGGTTGCCCGGGCATTACAGTAATTACCGCTCACCCCAGGTGACGATCGTATTTGATTGAAAATGAGCCTCGTCCGTCCGTGTCTGGCGAGCAATGCTGCGGTCTACAAACCGTAGCATTCAGCCAGCTACATGTACAGGTCTACCAGTACCAGTACCACCAAGCCAGGCCACTGCTGCATCACATTAGGAATGATTTCATCATGGCCTCCGCTGGCCTTCTCGAGTGGAAAATACAAGATTATTACGGGCCACCAGGCTATAATGTGAGAAATACAATATCTGTCGGAAATGAACAGAGCAATCAAAAACCACAAAATACTATTTGCTTTTTCTTTTTTATTTGGCTGCATTGGGCACATGTACATTGTACATGTACAATGTACATTATGTGTACAATGTGCATAATGTATTTTTGTGTACATGTACATTGTATATTTTTGTTATATGGCTGCATTGGGCACATGTACATGTACGTACGTGTACAATGTATATTGGTGTATATTGGTGTATATTGTAAGAAATACATGTAGTACATGTATGTACTCAAGGTCCTTTTGCATTCATAAAATGTTTATTACTTGTAAGTATGCTGGTACAAATTTGAGGATGGAAGTACTGGTTGTGTTAATGCCCACACTTCCCTTAGTGATAATATATGAAACTGGAACAGTGTAGTTTGACTATGGCGAATTGTTAAAGGCAACAACAAAAGTGAAAGGGAGAGACAGTGATCTATATAAACCTGAAAACTAAACTCTAAACGCTGTAATCTTAGAGGTGAACAATAGTAACAGACAATGCACCCAGACATTTCCACGAACTTTGCGGTTGGCAGAAACCCACAGAATCCACAGGGCTTATTTATTCCACTTTACTGGGCCCAATGATACTGAAAACCGCAGGCAGGACAAACAAGGGAGTTCATCAACCCATTTTGGTGGGGTGGTGGGGGAGGGGAAAGGGGTCCTAAACCTATCAACAGAGCATGAAGGGGTCAGTTGTGCCTTACAAAAGTTACAACTATAAGGTGCATGTACTTGTACAGCATGTCCCTTAACCAGTTCGCTGCCGGAGGACGTATATAAACGCAAAGTTTTCCCCAGATTCAAAACGAATGACGCATAAACATGCCACGAGCAAGGCCGGAAATGTCTGTCAGCAGCGAGCAAGGCTGGAAATGCATGGGTGTGCGTCCCGGTACTATTGGCCTGAATCCGCCCTGGATCTAGTTTCGTTATATATTATAAAATATTCCCGGCGCGAACTAGTTAACAAAATGGTGCATGTGGAACGCATAAAAAAAATAAAATACACCCTTAAAAATAATCAAAATTTAGCCTTGAGATGATTTTTATTTTATCTGATTTGGTTTTGTCAGTCCAGAGATATATCGAATGAACTGAATCGATAAAAACCGATGTGCCACTTTCAAGCTTGATTAATTGTACGTGCGTGTGTGAATATTCTTTTTCTTCTATTCCACAGAGAACAAAAAAATCACCCTATTGTGCAAATTTCTGGTATTATTTGGTGCTTAGAAGCTTTCTTTCTCCTAAAAGTGGCACACACTTGATTTTAAGTGCTAGACAAAAGCAAATTAGGTAAAACAAACGGCATTTGAAAGCTAATCTAGTTATCTTGAAGCTCATATAAACGTCAATAACATCTGCTACAATATATTTAATGAACAAAATGGTGTGTTCCACTTGAACCATTTTTTATGATTCATAACATGCATGTGAGTAACTACCAATGAAATAAAAGAGGAAAAGAAGAAACTGCGGTAGATCCGAAAAGGGGAGGAAAAGATGATATTTTTTTACACAGAAAGGGAAGAAAAAGAGGAGAATCAAAACCAAAACAGAGGAAATCAGCTTAATCAGTTCCCGCCGGGATTATTTTAACATTCACCAAGCCGAGGCTCGACACAGAATTATTTTTAACGAAACTCGATCCGAGGCGGGTGAAGGCCGATGGTACCAGAAAGTAGTTTCGGCCTTGCTCGCTGCTGAAAGACATTTCCGGCCTTGTGCGTTGTATATAAGTCCTCCAGCACAAACTGGTTAAAAGAGAAAATTCCACATACATGTACCTGCTGACAAGGTATTGGACTGCCAAAAATATCCAGTTATAATTTCAACAGAATGTGGGACCACAACAGTCATAGACCTTCGGCCCTTAAAATGTTACAGTGCTGTATAGGATATTTTGCCCAGAGGTCTTAAAAACTGATTTGCCAGACTTCCTGTGTAATAAGGAACCCAACATTAACCCTCCTGACCCTTTCCATCTACATGTAGGTGCCAAAACACAAAGAGCACGGGCGGAAGGCTTTTCATTCCACACAGACCCCCCTATGATTAGTTACAAATGTTCCCCAGACACAATAAAAATGTCAGTTGCTTGTCCAAACCCATATTTCTATTTGCTTCTCAGTGATTCCGAAGTCTAAGGCGAAGCCAAAGTTTGGATAATTAAGTAGTTTTGATTTTTGATATTTTCAAAACTAAATTCTAGAAGACACAAAATCACTTCTGAGTGATACAGAATTAATAATACTGAATTAATGAGGATTCTACAGGGTTGCTTATATTCAAAAAAAGATTGTAATTTTTTTTTTTAATCTAATTATTTATAAACAATCAATTTTAAGTTAAGCAGAAACACATCATTATTAGCCTGAACTTTGTGACCAACTTTTAAAGTTAAAAAAGGTAGGGTACACCTTTTGCAGATATTGAAACATTTTACTACCAAATTATTAAGAACTATCTTATTTATTTGTAAGTAAATAATGATTCTAGGCATTCAGCAAAAATGATTGCGCTAGATATCCTGTAATTGTTCCGAAAAATGGTTGGTTTTTTTTTATAACAATTGCCGAACCGTGATTAAAAAAGAAAGGAAAAAAAACCTGATGCCGGTTCAAAATGAACTCTGTTTTTCTTGTTTTTTTCTCAGCATCCACGACTTCATACAGGTCAGTTAAACGGTGTTTACTATAAAATACAATCCCCCAAATCCACCCATGCCTGATAATTCAAGCAATTACCAATGGTGTATCCTACCTTTAACCCACAGCGAGCAGAGCGAGTAGAATTACAAATGGAAGAAAGCCTCACCGTACCATCCAGCAAACAAATACACTCACAGAGAGCAAAAGAGTTTTAAAAAAATCAATGACCCACACATTGATCAAAGTGCAAGGTTGAGATCTGTGCTTGGAGAAAAACAAACACACCCTCGTTATGTGCCAGGACAGAAGAACGAGATGAAGTCCGAAGCCAAGATAAGCTACATGTACTTAAAGCCGAGACCAATAGCAACACGTGATGAAACCATGCCCTAACTTTGCCAATGCCAGACACAAGAAAAACTGTGGCTTACACCTACAGACCAATCACCAACAATCAAAAAGGGATAAAGTACTAAGTAGGCTAATTGACTGTCCTTTTAGTTAACGATCGAACGTCTTCTAAAAGGGATCTACACACATCAATACACCCACAGAGCAAGGCACTGCTGGAGACACAATTTGAGATCATTAGAACTTTAGACCTAAACAATGTGGCAAAGGAAAAACAAGATCAGGGCTTACATGTACACGTCTGTGCAGTCAGCAGCTGTTTCGGGCAGCAGACAAACATGGCCGTCTTTGTTAGCGCAGTGCGTGTGAAAATCCCACTGTGTATTCAATGGGAACCGGATAGACAAGCTATCTGACTCTCCTCTCACACAGGCTATTAGTTGTACTGACCCAGACCCATGACCATGTAACCTGTGGTACAAGCGCATAGAGAAAGCCTGTTCTGCATTCCACACATGCACTCGCCACAGTCATGTATACTGCATGTGTGGTGGCTGTTCCATGCATTGAGTAGCCTTGCTTCACTGTTGAGATGATGTAGGCAGGCATAACAAGAGTTGAATGCCCTAGGGCATACGCCAGCCAGCTCTAATGCTGGACAGTGTTGAGGCCTTATTTATCATGCATAGACTTCCAGTCTGTCACCATTAAGCACATGTTGTGCAACTGTTGGTTTTTATACAGTTTGTAGGAAGATAGTAAAGTGTTGTTGTTTTTTTTAATCTTAATGAATTTTGAGTGCAGAAATGAAACCTAAACAATTTTGTTAACTTGATTGTAGCTGAGTGGCCTCTCAATGCTTTTGGCAAATTCCCCCCCCCCCCCCCCCCCCCCCCAAAAAGGAAGTTTTGTTTGTGTGATATTCATAGCCACCTCCAATCTTTTCTCACAATAACTCTCAATCTCATCAGTGGAAAGTCATTCTGTTAGCCACATTAATCCCAATAAATAGTGCATTTATGGCACTAGGGTACAACTACAACACAATAACTGGCAACTATACATTCATGAGATATGAATTTTTAAGTTGCATTCCCCATACTGATTACTGTCCAATTCTTGTTATTTTTATATTTCTTGGCGAGTACCAAAAATGTCTTCTTCTTTTCCAGACAGATGCAAACCCAAGTTCATGGCTGTGCTAACCACATAATTCTGCAGTTACGATCACCATTTTAAACTAAAAGCGCAAGCACAACAAAAATCTGTACTACATGTAGTATTAAATCTCTTTAAGCTCGGATGTGCACATGCGCAGAAACCACAATTCTTCACTATAAAACACATTTACCGTAAAGCACAGAGTTTTCTGCTGCAGTAAGCAGGGATTTTTTTCACTAATAAAGCAGAGCCATTAAGTACCTGTACTGTAGGGTTCAGATTCTGCTTTGCGAGCAGCCCGACTCCGAGAAACATGTTATAAAATAAACACTTTGACTTCGAGTTGCACTCCAAGTTTGCAGAATCATGACGTTTAGTCATTTAACTGTCCGAATCCCTTCCAAGTTTCACCTGGTGTAAATTGTACAGCGGCTTTTAAGATCCGAGTGACAAGAATTAGTTTTTAATTGCAAGTAGTTTGAGAGGATTAAAAAGATACAAAGTTCACTGGACTATATACTAGGCGAGTATCAAAACTTCTACACTACTTAAAAACACAACCAAAAACAAACCAAGTCTTTTTAAAATGTTGGTTACGGTTAACCGTTAAATGTAACCGCAAAACAACGGTTACACGGTTAATTTAATAACCGCAAACTTGCAGCCTTACTTCTTTAAACATTCGGTTGTTTCCTACCTCCATGGTTTGAGGGAGAAAAAAAAACACACACACACCATGGGCAAAACGAGGACAGAATTAACTGTACTTAAAAAAAACCAAGAATCTTGAGAAAAACTTCCACTGGTAGCATTAAAAGTATGAGTTTGAAAAAACTGTGGGTAAAAAATCTGGTAAAAAAATATAAGAAGTGGCACATCAAGTTCAGGAGACCTTGAAATTCGAACAGCCTTGTTTGCTGGAGTGATGGATACCCTCCCAGAGGGTTTTTGGTTTTGCTCTTTTTTTTGGGGGGGGGGTGGTTAAAACCAAACACAATGGTCCTCTCAGCTGATCAGTCTGGCCACAGATTATCATGACAATGGCAATCACAGGCAGCAATATGGGGAGGAGGGGGGGGGTGTTTGTCAAAGTCCAGGGTCACACCACAGGTTGTGCTGAGCCAGAGCCCCTACATTGTAGTAATCAATAAACCACTATCACTAAATTAATCACACCCACAGAGCAGACAATCATGGGTCGTTAAATCTAATAAGAACATGTAAATGGTATAACATTGGCAGTGCATACAAAACAGTGCACTATTTAGTTTAATTGAAACCTGTGCATCTACACAGAATAGACATGTTATGTACAATACATGTATAGTGTGTGTACACATGGGTTGTTTACCAAGCTTGTGTTGGTTCATGCCGGAACTACTTTTGACCTCTTGCATTATGCAAGATGTCAGTGACCCTTATTATTATCAACAAGGCTGGTTGGGACTGGGTAAATGAGTGGTTCTAGCACCACATGTACATTTTGTTGTACACACTCCTCTGGCCCTATACAATGCCTTTCAAAAGAAAGGGGAAAAAATCAAATTGACTCGTCCTTGCTAAAAAATCTCATTGTTATAGATTTCAGAGCAAAGGTCTCTGAATTGTGCACTTGTGCATGCACGTCAATATCAGTCTGCCATTGCTGCCTCATTATTATTTTGGGAGAGGACTTTCATTGTTTGAGGTCAGGTTCCACACAGGTTCAAAGTTTCACCAGAGCTGTTTATTTTACTGCCCAGCAAATATTTTGCACCCTTTTCTAGTCTCAGCAGGTCTGAAATCCAAATGCTTCAAGGTCCTTCAGGGACAACCTTTAATTCACACAAATCCTTGGTGATGGCTTCTTCCCCCAAGTTTGCACCTAACAAATAGCTAAATCAGACAACTGAATAAGCCACAAAATATCACAATTAATACCCCTTTTCACAGTACAGCCTCCCAACCCGTGTTGAACTCAACCCTGGACGAACCCGCTGCCGCCCCAGGTTGAGTTTGGAATTTTTCAACCCTGCGTTTAACCTGTGTCGTTTCACGATTGCTTCGTGCTAAACTCTCCATGCAAAACCAGTACCAAGATGTACAAATTTGGATTAAAGAAAAAAAAAAAAAAAATGTTACACCATATATTCCTGAACTGTACAATAATAATCAATGTGACATGGTTCTACCACTCATGCCTATCCACCATCTCCTTATCGCAAGCCTGACTTTTTACCCCCCCCCCCCCCCCCCCCCTCCCTCCCACCCCACCCACCAGCAACTAGTTGTTACTTGTTGCATCCACTGCAAAAACGAGAATCATTTTGACAGCCCAAATTGTCAAATTAACCCATTTCTAACCTTTGCAGAATGAGGTTAACAGCTGCCTCTTAGGAACATCTTGAAGGTGGAAGAAAAAACACTAAAGCAATTTAAGATCCTGAATGCTGCAGAGCACGTATTGCTGTTCACATCCCAGGGCGAGGAAAAGACTGTTATTTATACCCAGCAAAAAAAAAAGGAACAGGAGAGAAGATGGAATCAGTAGAAGGGTCAAGGCACTTTGGAGCAAGCGCACAGCCAAAAGGAAAGCATTACCAGCGCTGTGAGTGTGTCAGTGTGTGTTTTCAGCAGCGCTGGCATGTTTTCTATCTACATGTATCGTGTTGTATAAGTCAAGATGCTAGCACTTTGATCTATAATTCACGGGGTGACTAAGAAGGAGGGAAAGGCATCCCAAATCGCTCTTCTAAACATCACAGGAAAATGAAAGTAGCTTGTTCAATTGTGACACGTCCAGGTTTTATTGGCCTTGACAACAAGACTGCCGTTTTATCCAACAAGACTCTTCTTGGGGAAAGGCTTTAATAACCGTTTCTAATGGGTTCTTTTAAGTTTAACTTGCTTTCTTGGAATAATAACCAACATTACTTGCATTACAACAACATGCATTACTTTTCAACAACATGTATCATTAACCACTTATTTCCACACACAAATCCAATCACACAATCATTCCAAATGCAGGAAGCTTTTAGTCACAAATTTTGTCCGGCCTGCTAAAACTATTTCTACATCTGTTAACCTCATTTTTTGTTATTTCAAAAAACGAATTTATGGAAACATACCGGTACTGTACGCATTTATAAAATTTAAAAGATCACAAAACCTAAAAGAAATATTAACTGACTTTTTATAAATGGCTTTATGATATCAGTTTCTCTTTAGGCATCAGTTCCTAAAAGTTTTGGCCAAAACAAAATCTTTTCTGAAAATAATTTTTTGTATTGATCCCTTCTTGCAGGCCACAGACTGTGCCACTGTGCCACTGTATCAATCAATGCCGATAAATTACAAGCAAACAACGTGTTCAATTTCCATGACCGCTGCCTGTGAATACTCGCTGCCATCGCCCAAGCGCAGGCAAGATTGAACGGATTGAAAATCTAGTTCAACAATCTAACTCTGTTAGAGAAAGCACAGAAAAAGAAAGAAAAAAAACCTGACGACAGGGCAAAGCACTTTTGTGCATTTCCATGCAGAACCGGCGCGGCAATTTGACAACAATCTGAATGTGTGCCAGTCGCATATTTTATCCTTTTGTATGCTATGGTCTATATTTTACGAGCTTTGAAAGGCCGCCTGCGCTTCATCTCATAAGTTATTCTTTTGATACTTACAAAGGATGCAATAATATGATCCCCCCCCTCCCCGAAACCAATTTAAATTAACCAAATTAAGAAAATACATGCACATTTTGTAACTGGTTAAATCAGAGATACGGTACCGGGTAATTCTGTCGACCTGTCAAATCAGAGATATTCCCATCAAACAGTAGGCCTACATGACACGGACATTTAAAAAAAAAAAAAAATCAAGCCAGACCATTTTATATATTAAGCGACACATTTCTGTCAGTCTGGCGTTAGATGTATTAGACATTTTCTTTTACTAACAATTTACCACGTTTTACACTAATAGGCAGGCATTACAATGTATGTGCATGCGACAGCTAAAAAATTGAATGTGCTGTCCTTTTTTACGAGCAGCTTTATCTCCTCCAATTGCTCAGAATTTTATAAAATGTTAAAAACACGATCGCCAGACGGCGATCACGATGCTTTTCTTAGCATCCATGATTGTTAAACTTCAGACAGGTCAGTTAAACGATATTTACTATGAAATACAACCCCCCAAATCCACCCATTCCTGATAATTCAAGCAGTTACCAATGGTGTATCCTACCTTTAAAATACTCAATCACCATCCAGCTAGATGTGCCATACATACTGGTACATCATTGTCCAACAATTAAAAAAAAATTCTAGCAAGGAACATCATTGCTCATGAATAACTGTACTATTGTGTTCAGGTGGCCAAAAGTGCAAAGCACTCAATAAAGAGCCACATGTCAGCTGCAGAGATGTCCACAGGGAATGTACAGGTCTGTTAAATCAAGTTTTGTAAAAAGTGGGCAAGCAGGAAGGGTGACAAGGGGGGGGGGGGGGGGGGGGGGTTCTTGATGCATACAGAAATGACAGTGCACCGGGATCTGAAATAAACAATTTCTGGCTTGACACAATGCGTGTATCATTTACATACATGTACAAGGTTTAGGGATGAAATGGGATTTGTCAGCAGGATCTACGTTCATTAATTTTTTCCCCGGGTTGTCCACCTTGCACATATTCTGCATTGATTCCTTTAATTGTAGTATTTCAGGTACATTGTACTTCCGGAAAAAAACTTCTGATTTCCTCTATTATAATAAAACAGGGACTGAATTTCCACTTACGAGGATTCCGAGTGCTGCGAGGATTTTCCGAGAGCTCCTCTGGAGGAGAAATTTGAGTACTATTTTTACAAGCTTTACAGGAAAACGGAAGTAATGTTGGGGGGGGGAGGGGGGAGAGGAAGAAGTACATGTAATCTACGGCTTTTATGTGGTGAAAGTGAATTGAACCGGCAAGACCATGGATGCTCAATGAAAAAATGGCGGAATTACACGAAGAAGCATTCTTGTTGAGTTAGTTTTGGCAACTTTGTTTATGATGAAAACCTACGACCAGAGATTTGTTTTCCATTTTTGACAAATCTAAAGTTTGTTTACTGTGACAAATGGTTAATAATGTTTCCATCATATACTATATTTTTATAATCTTAACCCTAACCCTCCCCAAACCTCCAAAATCCTCATTGCAGTTTTGGAGGACTTGGGATTGAATGGCAAAAAGTTTATTTTAAGGATACAATGCGTCAAAGTCGTAGGCCGTACCCAGCATTCTTTATGTTCAGCCTTAATGCAAACCTTCATTATGCTCCACACTGCTTCTACTTATCATTAAAATTATCAACCCACAGCATTGATTGAATGAGGATTTTGGAGGATTGAGGCAATGGTCAACCCCCCTCCACTGAACAAATGCAAGAAATAACGGATGATTTTCGAGGATTGAGGATGAATCCAATTTTGTACATGGTGGCAAGTGGATGATTTTGCAGGATTGAGGATGTTACTACATGTAGCCAAAAGGCCTAGGGGTTAAACAAAAACAAATTTCCGGCATTCTTTTATGCCCTGTCCCAACATGTTATAGATAGCCTGTTGGTTTTTGGGACTAATAAGGTTCCCCTTTTATAATCCCAGCATGTACAGCATGTTCCAGGCTTTTCAGCGACTTGTAGCTGTTCTTCACTAAAGTGATTGATTTGGTGCCAACTTGTATGACCAGCTCTATAAATTCCCCTGCTCTCGGAAGTTGTTCTTGGGGATATGGCCTCAATGGAGTAAAGAAAAAAACAAAAAACTCCAAAGCAGGAAGGCGCGAGGCAGGCCTGGCGGTTTTAACACGCTTAATAATACACTCTGTTATATCAATCTGAAGTTAGCAATCCACAGAGTTCTTTTTTTAATACAGCATTGTTACTGTTAGTCACATGATGGATGGCTCAAATTGCCCTAGTGGATTATGGGACCATAACATAAGTTTGCAGGCTGGGTAGCAAGATGCATGACTACATGCGACTGAATTTTTCGAACTGGCTGGACTTTGCCTTTTTTTATGTTGGCTTTTTACATTACTGACTGCTGTTTCAATATTCCAAATAGTGCGACTCATAGACACTAACTCTACCCTATGTTTCCTACAGATAACCTGAACACTCCAGTATCCTCCGATTCCAAAGTGTTAAAGCTATACATGTACTGTATGTACCGGTAATCTGAATTCCCCCAAAAACCGCCGATATTTGTTTCTTGGGGAAGTGGGGAAAAAAGGGGGGATGGGTGTGGGGAGAAACGGACACGATCAAGTTTCCCAATTATGACCTCTTCACGCTCAAAATTTGGACACAGCTTTCTGAGTGATGTTATCTACTCATCTTAGTGTGCACTACTTATCTTACATACTGTTCACAGAAATTGAGTTGAGAAAATGAGTAAGTCCCGCATTCATCAAAAGGTGGGCATGCATATCTCAGATAACCTGAAACCCTAGATAGCTAAATAGTACACTACACTAGGGAAACATAATGAAGGAAAAGTCTTATAACTTCAATGAAACTACCATTCTAGCCTCCTGTGTGGTTATGGCGACAGAGCTTTTATGCACAATTCATATCTGGGCACCATGGGCAATTGTTCAGCTATAAAGGTAGGATACACTATTTGCAGATATCAACAATTTATTAAGAAATAATCTTACTTTTTTAAAAGTAAATAATGATTCTAGGCATCCAGCAAAATGATTGCGCTTATAGATACATGTAGCCTGTAGTTGATCTGAAAAATTGAATTAAAACGAAATTAATTCACGATCGGCGATCTAAAAAACAAAAAAACAACAAGAACAATTGCCTGACGCAGTATTTCTTTCCTTTTTTTCTCGGTATCCATGATCATCTACCGGTACAGCAGCTAATTACACATTCTACTGGAAAAAAGACGCCATACATGTACAACAAGGAAGATAGCTTAATTAGTTTAGCGTGTCTTAATACAGATGGGAATTCTGGAGAGATTTTCTGCATTTTGTTTCCCTTCCCGCCTGGCCTTGACCTTTGAGGAAAAAAACAAACATGACAGATTGGGCGTAAACATTTAGTAACCAGGGACAGCACATGCTAGAAGCCTTCAAGCGTAAATACTGTACATATACTGTGGCTTTTCATTTGCGGAGTTTAACCATCGGTGTTTGCTGTTGTCATATTGTAAACCAAAACTTGCGCGAATGTTAAATAACCCTTGCTCTACGAGAGTTGTTTATTGCATGGCAGTGCCAATACACTCGAGCTTTGTTCATTGGAGAATGGAACACAGGCAATTTTGTTGGGCGCATATTGAAGTACCTTAAAGTGTAAACAAGAACAAGGGTATTGAAAACTAAAGGATCTAAAAGAGGATAACATGCCAGCTTGTAACTGTAGTATGATTTCATCCAAATAATGTACGGTACATTTGGGCAAATTTCACACTTGAATTACATCAAACTGTGGTTTTTTTTGTATTGGGTAAAGAGAGTTATTTGGCTGTAGTTCTTGGTAATTAATCACTCAACATTTTCTTTGGTCAAATCCTTTATTAAATTTCTCATTTTTGGGGTTTAAATTGAAGTTTTTATACCTTGAGCTTACATGTATCTAAAAGTGAATAAACTGTTGTCCCAAGGTGTTAAAACTCAAAGCTGTCATTGAAATTATTTTACAGGCAGTCTAAAATAAAATACAAACTGGCTTACCTCTTAAAATTACAAGTCGCCAAATCCCTTGGGGATCAGCTCATGGGGTGTTAAATAAGCAACTCCAATCCCCCCACAAGGTGTATTCATGACAAGTTCTCACAAGCAGAAAAAAAATACTTCCATCTCATAACACTTGAAATGAGTTTTCCAACACCCCCCCCCCCCCCCCCCAATCCGTCAGTGCTGAACAAACTAACTGGACTGCAGGGCACATAACACGATGCGTGTTTTTCATCATGTCAGACTTGTTTACTGCAAATCTTTCGCAGGTCTTGTCACCCCACTGTAGCTTTGGCCCCTCGTGTCAGGACAAGTCAGCACACAGATATAATAGTGCGGTCTGCTGCACAGCTAAATTGCTGGCAGTCCCTTCAGGCAGGGATAGCTTTGAAGTCTTGCAGGCAATTGGAAGTGAGATGATTAAAAAGAAAAAAAAGCCGGGAGAAAAAAAAACATTGAAGGCGACCTCCGTCTGACCTTAAATAAAGCAGATATATTTAGACAGTGGATGGCATGACCTGGTTCGTAAGCAGACATTTTTTTTAAGACTGCACTTCAGTTTCAAGCAAACTGACTACTCAACCAGTTCTTGTCAGATGACATACATGTACATACAAAAAAAGTTTTCCCGAGATTCAAAACGGATTACGGATAAACACGCCGCGAGCAAGGCTAAAAATATCTGTCAGCGACCGGTTCGTCAAGATAGGGCAAAATAGCCCGGGATTCCGGAGGTCGCAGGTTTAAGTCCCGCTTTGCCAATTTCTTTGTTCACTTTGTTAACAAATTAATGCAAATTTAGCTAGTCAGTTTCCCTTGTGTTTTATCTGTGCATTAAAGTGATGGTGGCCTCTGTGTCAGTTCCTATCCAAGCCATTTACGATCGCCATCTCTCAGCTCTCCAAACCTTTTGATCGGTTGTGCCATTAATACCCGCACACTGCTTGCCAAGCCAGGCAGAACCCTAACAACACCCCGTGGTAAATAACACCATCAAAGCATTTTCCTCCTCCTTTCAAACAAGACTGAATACAGTCCAAATCAGGCATGACTATGATGAATGCATTACCATGCTTTCCTGTAACCCCCCCCCCCTAATCCAGGGATTGTCTCTCTGGGTATATACATGTAGCCTTGAACTTCACCTCTGTACTTTTTAGGTTTCAATCAGTGCTGCTGCACGGAAGAGTCCAGTTTCAAAAGCAATTACAGCTTGCGTTTCCTTTTCCCCCGCATTGTTCTAGGGGGCAAACTCTGAATTTGAAAGTTTACCCAACATGGACTCAAAACCATTAGTTGGTCCCCAAGAAGAAATCAAAGAAAGATAACTTTGCCCAGGGATTAGTGATTCAATGGTTCCCACTAGAGTCTGAACCTGGGGAAAATCACCTGACACCCAGACAGGGTCCCATGATTCCTTAAAATCACTGGACTTTGGCAACGGCTTTACAATTAAGTGTGTTATTTGTGCAGTAGTGCGAGTTAACAAAAAATAAGTTTGATGCCACCACAATCACAGGCTTTGACCACATTGCAATACCTTTTTCCCTATATCAATTAAAAAAAATATATACATGTACCGGTACATAAAAGTATGTAGATATATATTTTATTTTATTTTTAATTGCCTTCATATTCCTTTTCATTTAGGTTTCTACACGTTAAATGTCAAGAATCCCCACTGTACAATGTACAAACAATCACCTTAAACAATCCACATGTGTATGCATGTAAATACGTACACGAATACATGGTGCGAAATACGGTACGCTCTGGAGACATGAACACAATGTGTACAATGGAGACAAAACGTCTCCAGAGGGTAAATTTCTATAGATGAATAGGTCTCCACTGGGAATTTCACGAATTAGATTTTGGGATTTTACTTAAATTACTCAAAAACTAGGATTAGGATGTGGGTTAGGGTTAGTGTTTGGGTTAGGGTATAATATAGGGTATATTGGGTCGAAATTTCAACCCAGGAAAAAAATTATGGTTAAAATGGGAGCATTTTGAAAAACGTGCTCGACTTTGTAACCATTTTGTACACGAGAACAAAGACATGTCTCCACAGTGATACAAAAATGCGAATATGTGTACACTGCATGTACATGACATCAACATAATTATTTGCACATGTACATGTACACACACCTGGTACCCTACAGTGTATGTATGTGCCCAACTGATTCTAGTTTCTAGGTCATTCACTGGACACTATCAACCAATGGGTGGCGCCCTGCACAGAACACAGATGACTTTCCACACACAAGAATAAACACATTCAGGGGACAGCTCAACATTATATTTTAGACATTTTGTCCAGAGGGAAAGTAATAAATCACACAAGAGTAACTGGAAGATAAAATCTTGGGAAAAAACAACACTGTATTTGTCTTTTAACTTTAAATGACTTCATAGAATTGTGATTATACTGCAATCACATCATTACATCTATTAAGAAATAATTAGATGTACATGTACATGTACCGGTACATTGTATTGTACCTTCACAACATAACAAATTTTCATTAGGGCAAGTGACAATTTATTTCGAAGGTTTTCATCACCACACATTCACTGATTTTCACGCTCGCCCCAATTTTCAAAAAAATTGTTCTTTCTGAAAGTATTTTTTTTCAATAAAGAGTATCTTTCAGACAAATTTCTCACAAAATCCACAGGCAACTCCTTTTTCCGAAAACAAGCAAATTTGCATGCATGCAATAATTTCACTGGATCTATAATGTACGTTACCAGATCTAAGACAAACAGCGTTGGAAACGATCAAAATCAAAACTACCTCTCTACAAAAAGGAATTCACAAAGCTTGCTCCCTCATTTTAAGTTCATGTTGTATTTATTTTCAAGGTCTCTGTGTTTGCATATTTATTCAATATTGCCTTTTATTGGCAAGGTCACGCCTTCCTTGTTCACAATCAGATCTTTATACACGAGAGACTTTTAACACGCAGAAGAAGAAGACAAAAACCTGCTGGAGATTTGTTTTCTGTGTATAATTTGCCTGATAACAAACCCCCTGTTATGAATAACCCATGAGGCTGGAGTTGTCACAATGCAAGCATGTGAATCCATCATCCAGAAAGGCAGCATCTCTTTGTGGTATTCCCATCTTCTTCTCTCCTTTTTCTCTTTTTTTTTTCAAATTCAAGGTTGTTCATTTGAATTTGTGTAAATTTCTTTTCAAGCTACCCAATGGCTTTACTTTTTTTCTTCTTTTTTTTGTGTGATAAGCAGCTCTCAGATTCAGGAGCGAAGTTGCGATAGATCAGAAAATAGAATCGGAGCTTGGGATATGGACCTTGCTGCACTAGGTGGGCAAGGCTGTTGTGTTTTACAAAAAAGTGCACATTGCCGAGTCTGGCAGGGTTTGGAGCATAGAGCTATATAAAATTACTAGAGCGCTAACGCTTCATTCTTACGCGCAGAAATACTTTGAATCCATTCTGCGCGCAGACATTTTGAATTCATGTGCGTGCTTGTAGAACATAACAATAATAGATGGATTGAATTTTGGAAGTGTACTCTAAATGCAGCGCGCGTGCAAGTAGAACGCAAACAACTTACGTGCGCCATGCAACCAAATTATCTGCAGCGCGCGCGGATACGCACACGCATACGCATTTGCGCTGTTTGCGCTCATTTGCTAATCATTTGTTTCAGTTTGGGGCGTATCGGCTTTGGTAACGCACTGTGTAGAATACAAACGCAGATATGCAAATAGCCGTACAAAAGCTGTACAAAATGTTGAGGTTTACATACATGTACAGTAGGTTTGTGCACAAACATGGATGCACCCAGCTCGCATCACTTTGTACATCCAGCCAGCTCTCTAGTAATTTAATATAGCTCTGTGGTTTGGAGCCAAAATACCCTGGAGGGTTCGGGCTAGTGTGCGCTCAAGTTTGTATTCAAATTGATGGATGCAGCACTGTTAGGGTACATTAAAAAACAAAACTACTTTACCTCAAGTGAATATATAATTACCTAAAGTGAATAACAGTCTCAAGCATCCTGTGAAATCACAGCATCTGGTGTGCTGTAGTTTTAAAGAAAAGTTGACTATAAAATACATAAACAACCCCCAAAGCCACCAATTCATGATAATTCAAGCAATTTCTAATTGGTGTATCCTACCTGTAAGTGTGGAATGCACAGAGCAGTTTCTGAAGACATGTACACTGTATCATTACAGATCAGCAGGAATATGGCCAGTGAGCACACTGATCACCTCTCGCTTGACTATCAGTACATATCTGTAGGTTTTTGACACCAAGTGACTACAGGAAAGGCTGGCCACCTGTGCCCCTCTCTAGGTCTGCATGGTGTTCCTGGCTGGCTGACCTGGGGCCAATTATGCTCAGCACAAACATCAGTTGCTGAGCATGACAATTCTTCCTTAAATCCAAAACAGGGTTACAGACCAAAATATTGCTTGTCCTACGACAAGGATACCGATGCTGCTTTTTTGTGACCGATTGATATTTAGCTGGTTTTTTTTTTTTAGCTGGTAACCTGTTCTTACTGAGCAAGACTTGTTTGTGCTAAGCACATTTGTGTGCTTAGCAGCTCCATAAAACTGGCCACGGGGATCGCAACGGTCTGCCAACCATCGTTGGAAATTGATACAAACATTTTACTTTTCTTGAAAATGACAGCGCAATCAGGTGCCATGATTTCACAGGATGTTTGAGACTTATTATTCACTCACAGTCAAGTCGGGTATTTCATAATAATTCAGCACAGTTTTTAAGTTTATGTTTGCGAATGTATGTATACCGGTATGTACCGTACATGTAGGGTATTACTTTTAAGTTTAAGTACCCATATTTTTTTGAGAGACCCTGAAGTGACAACTGAGACCTCCTGAGACAACTGAGAAATACTAAACCTCCTGTAAAGCGAACTTGTTAATATTTGATTCCTGGTCTAGACCTGTTGTCCGGGACACTGAAAACAGCAAGTTAATCAACAACCCACTGTGTGGACCTTTACAATTTAGGGGGGTGGGGGGTGGGGGGTAACTGAAAGCACAACAGAGCTCTTGTCTGTCGTAGCTGAAGTAAACGCATTGTATATTTATGCTGCTCTTTCAATTTCAGCAGTGTACTACTAACAAGAGTCGTCAATGCCAACAACTGATCACACCCCCACTGAATGAATCACAGTCCACAGAAATTCTCCTAAAATAAATACAAATGTTTGGCCAAGTGTAACTATAAATATAATGCACTGTGATAGCTAAAGTTATAAAATCATAAGTCGCTACCTAGTCACAATGTTAACCCATATTTTCCCTGTGACATACATGTATCAGTATCATGATATCTGGGTTACTCTATCTAAACACATCAAAGCACACAGTGTAATTATACATACATGTACATGTGTATTGTACATTGATCACTGATCATGTTCTCTCTCTCTCTCCTCGTTTTTTGTTGGGGGATCTTTTTTCTTTACAATTTATATCCAGTCCTACCGGTATTTTGTCATCAGGCCCGGCTGCAATTACTTAATGCTTCCCGCCAATATTTGCAATTTCAATCTGTCATGCCTGGCGTAATCCCAGGTGATCAGCTTCCTCTGTTTCCTGAGGAATTCCCTCGCACATCTTCGAGGGACTTGGCCTTCCCTCTAACCCCACCCCCACCCCCCCCCCCCCCCCCTTTATTTTTTCCCTTGTCTCTTCTTCTCTCTCAAATGATAAAAATTCATCTTGAGGAGAGGTACTGGATCGACAGAGTGAGAGAAGGAGAGAGTCGATTTGCCAAGCCGAGCTGATCAGAGCGGCGGATGACACACTGGTTCACAGGAGCGGTGAAAGCACTCTTGAAACTAAGGTACCGAGGGGGGCCCTTGCCTGGTTCAATCTCGGGCCCCTCTCTCCGAGGTACCAGAAGAAGAAGAAAACTAAAAAAGTGCCTCCCTGAGCAATTTCCATCTCTTGCAGCTGAATTAGTAATTGACTTGTGAATGGAGAGAAGTGGGGCTTGAGGATGCCATGGGAAATTCAAAATGACCTGCAAGCGGAATTTCAACTCGATGGGCCAAGTGTGTACAGACTACAGTACAGGTCTGCCTGTACATGTACATGTACTTCAACAACTGTTCATTCAAATTCCTGCATTTATGTGAACTATTGGCATAACACATAACATTATTTAAAGGTAATACACACAACTTTTCAGAAATGGACAGATTTGGGGATAGTATTTTACAGCAAATGTTGTGACACTGGCCTGTTTGAAGTTTTGTGTTCACTATATTACTTCATATGTAATCTGACAATACACCTGAAAAAAAACTAACTCATGTCCACAATACTGTCATTCTGCTATTCACACAACACATTTCACACAACACGTTCAATAAAAGTCTTGGAAAGATTCGAGGGCAAAACACACCACCGAAAAAGTACACAGTACATTACAAAAAAATATCAATGAATGCTTCAATTAATAATTAGCCTTGATCCCAGCAGTGTGGGTTTGCTCAGGCAGGGCATTTCCATGTGCTTATGCACTGCACCGAGGTCGATGAACTCACCCCTGACAAAGAGGGCGCCAGGCATGACCTGCACTAACCACAAACAGGCTTAGAAATTTCAGACAAATGGTGGTGTGCACAGAAAGGGCATAGTCAAATAAACCCCTGTGGTTTTAATAGAAAGGAACAAAAAGAATAGCATTCTGTGTGGTTTTTGTTTCCCAATAAACTCCAGTGAGCATGAAAGAAAAGAGAATTGGAAGAGGATGTTGCAAACCAGAGAAATGGCAACAAAATGGACAAAATGGAAATTGCCACCAACCCTAGTCTCCTCCTTGAGGGCAATCCCCAGGTCGCGGAGTATGACGCACATTATGCATTTGGAATGTTTACGGTTTCATCATGTTGAGCATGTTTTCTTGCAGCGAGAAGCTCGGCGCAGGCAAGGCGACAGGCACCCTTCCCAGCCGCAAGCCATTCACGTCGCCTCCCTGTCGCAGTCGCCTTTCCGCTTATCTGGGCCCAAACAAAACTGCCGGGGCCCCTTGCAGTGTGCTGTGTATGTTGGGGCCACTGCAATGGCAAACACAGCACAAATAATGCGAGATGGCTTCAGCCAGACTCCATGAAAAGGCTGATCATGATGGGGAGTCCTATTCTCGGTAATTAGGTCAAGCCTGCCAAGTGCCTGGTGATCGAGCTGGCTACTTTTTTGTGTGGGCTCTTGTTGTTGTTGATGGCTTGGGGAGGCGGGCTGCAGACTCCAGTCAGGCATGATAATGCATCAGGATCAAGGTTAGGTTGAATATTCCGCATTGCTCACATCACAAACACTTTACAGACGTGTACTTGTATACCCTGAGACAAGTCCTGGCATGCATGTTAAGAATAACATTGTGTAAACATCATGTATTGGTAAGGTTTACCCTAACATTGGTGTAATATTTTGCACTATTCTATTACATGAACCTAATTTCTATTCTACCGATATCTTAATTACTTATTTTCTATGCTGTCCAAGCTTAAGCAAATAATTTTGCCACAGGAGGATAATACAGAATCCAGGTCATAAGGCCTAAAATAATGCTGGATGATTAAGCAGGATTTAGTCTACTTATACATTTATAAAGCATTCACATGTCATCTTTATTATCTGTACATATGTACATTTAACTTTTTCAACATAATAAACCAGTTTTTACTGACTACCAAGGGGCAAGGACTAATAATTTGGAGGATACACTTGTACGTAAGCACTAACTACGGTACAGTACATGTCCATACAAATTATAAAAAGTACATCATACAACAATGCTTTGAAACTTTCTCAACAAATAATACGGATACATCCGTTAGGAATTACAACACAGGTTGTTCACTAATCCTGAAAATTGCTTTTGAAGGAAGACACTGATCAATCAATTTCAAATCGGTTCGTTCTGAATGACACACAAAAATGACTTGGCGATTTGCAGGAACCCATGCAAGCTCAAAATACAAGAGTACATGTATACACACACGCACCAACAAATGTTACAAAAAATATGCTTGTTGATTAATTCAATGTGGTAACAAGCATGTGACCTGTCATCACAAAATGAGCGTAAAGTCGGCAAAATCAAAAATTGAGATACCGGTATATGGGTATTTCTAAATTCTGTGGAAACAGAGCTTTCCAATGGTATATAATTATCACTTGGAGGTTTGATACTCAATATTTGTTTTATTTTTATTTTTTAGTCTGGAGTCTTAATAAAGAGATTATGAGAAAACAGGCATTTCTTGCGAGAAATTGTGTGAACGCGCCGTTTGGCACCCAAAAAGCTGCCCCTGCTGCAGTGCTACCAGTATCACACATTTTCTAATTACAAGGGATGCAAACCTTGCCAAACCTTGCCAAAATTTGCCATGGGCATTATTCCCTTTATTTGATACCACCAACCCCAAGGCTGATGGCCTAATTAGCACGCTCCAATATTCCAAGAATTACAAAACCGGGTATTCAAATGTTAACCTAATCACACTCCTCACAAACAAAAATACCCACAAATCCTTATCTCCAAACCCCCTGGCTACAAAGCAAAACAAACAGAGGGGTCCAGCAGCATACTGGATGGAATCAGCTGGGTCTAGTCCATATCAATCTCCTCACTACAACTTTGTTGACAAGATCCCTGCATTCAACCACATGAAGGCTAGGTCAGCGTTTGTTTACATGACCCTTGATGTGAGTCATGACAACCCTACACAGACTGAGGGAGAAAGGAGAGAGAAAATCTCAAACTTTCCATGAAGTCTCCTTGGGGGACTTAGGGACTGTGTCAAAACCAATTCTTATGCTCAGATTTGTCAAGCTCAGCGCATCATAATTCCTTTCTCAACTTTCTCCTTAGCTTTTGAGTTGCGAGTACATGTGACCATGTGATGAGCCATTGTAGGCCATAGAGGTAGAAAAAGGAGGGGGGAGGGGGGGAAGGGGGCTGTGTTTTTCTACAATTGTTATATGAAAAATTTGTTTAAATTTGCATACAACTATAAACATGAACAAGCTCATAAAATCTAAAATGTGTATCCTGTGGAGATACATGTATCTCTTTGTTCTCATGTACATAAATTATCTTAACGTCAAGTGCAATTTTTAAAGTGTCTTACAGTATTTTCCCTATAATTAATTTCCTGGGCTATAACTCTAAACCATTCTTCTCTAGTTTTAAAGTACAACTCAACAATTTATTTTGTGAAACCCGGTGTTGATCTGCCTTCTAGGTCTCCACAGGGTACTAAAATTTAAAACACTCATGTACAATGTATACATCTTTAAATGTACACATGCTAAACTTGTATTAAAGTTATCAGCTACTGTACATAACAGGTAACATAAAGTACCCGGTCAACTTATCGGTAACATCTAGGGTGTGTTAAAATAATATTGAAATTGATGGCTTTATCACTGTTAGGGTTCAAGTGTAGAAGCATTTCTGTTACAGTAATGGCATGTATAGTCCAAGTCCAGTTCAGTTGAGAATCCTGAATCTAAAGAGGACAAATTATCTGGAGTCACGTGCATTAATACAGGGACCAACAGAATGTTAGATTGGGGAATTGCCTTCCCAATTTTCAAATGAAAACTTCCCAGGAGATCCCCAACACAACTTGTCCTTCCAACCTTTTTATTATTAGGATCAGTTCTACTCATACAGTTACATAACTTCAAGGACCAAAAACCATTGAAGGATCCAAAGAGCTTGTAAATAATACAACAGCTAGGCTGCTTGCTTTAGGCCTCATAATTGGAAATGATTTCTATTCACTCTGACTGACTGACAACCACACTGTGTACCAAGGCAGATTATATCCAAGGACACACATCTGGATGGACAGGTATGCATGTATTTAAAGGGGAAATCATCAAGATGGTGACTGATTGCTGTTATTCAGGCAGCTTCCTCAAGGACATTGAAAGCCACAACAATCATGTTCATTTTCTGCATATTATAATGCACACACACACACACCCAAGTGTGTAAAGGCCTTCGATCGTGGACGGGGTATTGTCCGACCGTCTTCCCTCTTTTGTTTATACTCCAACGTTTTTTGATGATCGCCATAGGATTTGTACACGGGAAAAGATCGTGGACGTTTTGTCAATCGTGGACCCATTGTTTGACTCCCAATTCTTTTGTCCGACGACCACGATTGCCGGTCAATACAAACGCACACACACACAGCTTTACCTTACACGCACTGTGGACATTCCTTTGTATTCGTGTAGTTAACAAACTTTGACTAAATACTCATTTTTCTCGCTTCCCCAAAACAAATTTACCCTCAAATTAGGATTATGGGCCTCTCAGCTGTCCCTTCTATCTTTTCTATATATAACCCTAACCCGTTTTTCCTCCAGCGCTCTTTTTCGGAAACTGAAAAACGGATTGTGGACGTGTGCAAGTCCACACACCGTAACCTCTTCCCGCATCGTGTGGACCTATATTGTTCGGAGGTCCACAGTGCGTATGCAAGACTAACTCACAAAGAAACATTACACCTTTACCTTGTGTGGACATTCCTTTGAATTCGTGTACATGTAGTTAATAAGAATTCTGGACTAAATTTCACCAAATTTCAATCCACATTTTGTGACGGTTATACCCTATTAAAAAGTGTTCTTTTTCGCGTTTTCCTAAATATGACCCTAACCCATTTTACCTCTAGAGTTCTTTTTCAAAAAGGAAGAAAATCTTTTTTTGACTTGGGATAAGTCCACACTTGGGTTTTCGGTTTGTGTGGACCTCCTTTGTTTGCAAGTACATGTACACACAATGTTTGCAAGGTTGAATACATGCTGGTGCATCCTCAAAGCACTGTAAATTGAGAGATGCTTGGTTGGGTACATGGTGCATGTAGATACATACATGTGTACAAAACTACACAATTACCCTTCAAAAAATTGACTATTGAATGACTCGCACCACACCCCAAGAGTGACATGCCTACAATTTCCATGTTAAGTTCCATGTTGAATTGTTAATCACTTCTATTACATTACTTTTTCAGCAGAAGTATTGCTCCCCGTCTTCTGGAGGGAAAAAAATATGGCCATTTTCATTATGACGATTTCACAGCTTGAGCCCGGGCAATCGGGATCTATGCGTCCAATTTCCTGCTGTGACCCAGTTTTAAGAAGAGCCGTGTGGCACATTATGGCAGGCTTCTTAAGCCAAAAACATAAAAAATAAAAAACAATAATACATTTTAGTGACGGACTGAAAGAAACTGGGCACTTAATGCATCGGCCCATGGCGCCACTCCAGATCCGCAGTATTAGGCGCGAGAAAAAACTGGAACAGGAGCAAAGTAATCAAAACCAGCCAACAACATCAGAAGAGGGAAAGAGAGGAGAGAGTAGCTGGTGCAAATACCACTGAATGACAAGTGTCAGATTTCGCACGCACTTGGCCCTTCGGTAACATTTCTTTGACACTTTTTTTTTTGCAAAGTGTCTATTCCCCCGACTGGGCTGGGGTTTCCAAGCCAGAACCCAAACTCCAACTGCCCGTGAAACAAAAGCCCCGAGTTTATAACAAGTGAGAAGAATTTCAAACTGTGGTAATTGTCCTGTCTGTGTTTTGAATTGAACAGTCCAGCAAACTCCTGTCAGTGCCTGTGACACGTGTCAATCATCTCTGCCTGGTAAAATTACTTCCATACAGCATACTAACAGTGTTAAAAACATTCTGAAGTTGAAATCCAAACACCACAATATTCCAAATGTTTGATTTGATTTCTTTTCAAAAGGTTGCAGGTGTAAAAACAAGGTCCGTCCTAGAATTTCTTTAGTTGTGCCCCAGCTGCATATATTTCAGTACATTATGGCTTTCATATTCAAAACAATTTCTGAATGAGAACTTCACAAATAATTTTTTTTTTTAAATGAAAAATAATTCACCACAGATTACATGTAGTTCAGAGAATATCATTAAGCCTAACCTTCCAGAATCCTTTAACTGCTAAAAAGAGGAATTTGAAGTTTTGAGGGTCTTTGGATGTCAAAACATCAGAGGATTTGGCAGGGTTGAGGGCACTAGAAGATTTTACCTCTGGAGAAAGTATCCAGGTCATCGGGCACAATGATTTTGGAGGATTGAGCGTTTATCCAAAAGATGATTTTAGAGGATTCTGGCTATTTGTTACTTGGAGCTTTTGCAGGATTCCACAGTAACAAATATTGGAAGATTCAGGTTACAAGATAACATTGGGTAGGGAGTTGGAGTTAACTGCATTATTTTACTATGTAAATTTACTCAAAAAAAGAAACACTGTTTACTCAAAGAAATGCTGGTACATTTGTAATTGTAATTAGTAAGACCTTAATTAATATCCTAATAGCATAAAGAGTAGATCAACTTCTCAAAACTGACTAAAGACTGGTATACATGTACTACATTGTATGCTTATTGTATAAAAGACCTTGACCCGCTAAACAAGTCTGTGTGCTGCTGATATATTGTAAGCCATGTCCTATTATTCATCAATCCATACTTGATATATATTTGTTTATGGATACAAACAGGTCAAGGCAACTTACAACTTAAAGGTAGGATACACCATTTGCAGATATCAAAAATATTTACTACCAAATTATTAAGAAATATCATACTCATCTAGTAAAAGTAAATAATGATTCTAGGCATCCAGCAAAATGATTGCGCTGGATGTCCCGTAATTATTCCAAAAATATAATTTTATAAAGAATAATTCGCCGGATGGCGATCGCAAAAAAACAAAAATAACGTAAGAAAAACTGCTCGACGCCGGTTGAAAACAAACGCTGTTTTTCGTACTTTTCTCGGCATCCATGATTGTAAAACTTCGGACAAGTCAGTTTAACGATAATTTACTAGAAAATACAACCTTCTAAATCCACCCATTCCTAATAATTCAAGCCATTACCAATGGTGTGTCCTACCTTTAAGCATGGAGCTCATAGCTCCCTCCATGCTTTAAAGGTAGGATACACCATTTGCAGATATCGAAAATATTTACTACCGAATTATTAAGAAATATCTTACTCATCTGAAAGTAAATGTTGATTCTGGGCATCCAGCAAAATGATTGCGCTAGATATCCTGTAATTCTTCCGAAAAATAAAATTTTATAATGAAAAATTCGCGATCGCCGGACGGCAAGCGCGAAAAAACAAAGATAACAATAAGAATAACTGCTCGATGCCGGTTGAAAAAAACCGCTGTTTTTCGTGCTTTTCTCGGCATCCATGATTCTAAAACTTCGAACAGCTCAGTTAAACGATATTTACTATAAATACAACCCCCCAAATCTACTCATTCATGATAATTAAAGGAATTACCAATGGTGTATCCTACCTTTAAGGTACATGTACAGCCCTGTACATCCTGTGGTTCTGGGGAAAGTACCAGTAGTGTGTGTGTAGATCTCCTTTTTTTATGTAAACATACATGAAGGGACCATTAACCATTTTTACTATGCATGTAAATACTATGAATTCCGTGCACCAACTGGTTGCTACATGTAGTTTTAATCAATAGGAAACATTAACCTCAATAATCCCATAATTTTTGAAGTGTTATCGGTAAGTTCTAAAATTAATGTTAATATATCCCATAATTTTGTAAGTGTTATCGTTAAGTTCTAAAATTAATGTTAATTTATGTACATGAATATTGTATCTAATACAAAATTGTGCACGATTTCATAAAGCATGAACTACGTGTACATGTGTACACGACAGTTGTCAATTTAATGTACGCATAATACAGCACCAGTTTATGCACACTGTTAATGATGTACAGTATGTATCCCACAATTTATGTGATTGAGTGAAACCACAAAGAAATCCTATTGGATCTTGATCCTGGCAACAAGCTTCCAGTATGGTGCTACCTTTTCTGTACATGCTACATGTATTTTGTACCATGTATAATGTAAATGAATTCTATGAAATTTACGACGCCATAAAATATATTGCCCTGCAGACTGTCACATGGCAGTGCCAGCCTGTCTCAGTACACAACGCTACAATTGTTTACAGGGGTTGAAGGGGTGGTGTTGGCAAATGCAGGGTCCAATTGAGCCTAGCTGAATAACGACATGATGAGTGTGAAACATCTCATACTCAACCAGGGTCATAGAATACCAATAAATTCATAACTCGCTAAGTGCATGAGATGAGATTATGCAACCTTACCCTTCTTAATGCGGCAGTTTCATATTTAAAAGGAATGGACACCTTTGCAAAAACTGTGGGTTGATTTTTTTTTGCAGATTAGAGGCAGAACAATGTAATCTGAAGCAAGGATATTACAAAGAACAAAACAAAACAAAACACAACCCATCAATACAACTTTCTAAATTGAAAGATATAATTCCTGTTCATATTTTAAAAACAAAACAAAGCAAAACAAAACAATTTCTACAGATATTACCATATACCAGTACATCTACCGGTACATTATAGCTTTAATGTTTCACTAAAATCAACTTCTCAGGATCGTGAAGAATTAATTAGGCTAGATATGAGGTAAAGTTTGATCTACACATTTTAAATCTTCATGTACCTGTACTAGGCCAGCAAATTCCCTATTCTTATCAACATTCAGTGGTACGGTACACATACAGGCATTCTTAAAGCTACAATCTCCATCTGGATGATGTACATGTACATGTACCATGTTGATAATCTGAACATACATGTACCGGTACCATCCCAGGCACTGATATATTTAGAGGACGTATTAAAGGTAGAATACACAATTTGTTATATCAAAAATATTTACTCCTGAATTATTAAGAAGTATCTTACTTACACGTGTACATGTATCTGAAAGTAAATAATGATTCTAGGCATCCAGCTAAATAATTGCGCTAGATATCCTGTAACTGTTTTCAAAAAAATTGCGACGATCGCAAAAAAAAGAAAAAAGAACAACATAAGAATAACTGCCCGACGCCGATTGAAAACAAACGCTGTTTTTCTTGCTTTTCTCGGCATCCATGATTATAAAACTTTGGACAGGTAAGTTAAATGATATTTACTATTTAACTATAAGTATAACCCACCCCCCTCCAAATCCACCCGTTCATGATAATTCAGGCAATTAATTTACCAATGGTGTATTCTACCTTTAAAACATGCGTGCTGTGTACTACCAGTAGAGGAAAGCATGTGATAACTTAATGACAAATGACCAAGAATGCTTGCAGATCCCACATGCGTGGGTGATGATTTTCAGCCAAATACTGGGGATACATGTCAATGTTATTGCCATGGTGCCTGGCAGACATTTTAATCACATCGGCCTGGCAGCAGGGACCTGTGTACTGGGAAACATGTGTACTGATCAATATTTGCAGCTGCGAGGGGCTGAAACAGTTACATGTAGTTTGCAGCCTTCGCAAAAGTGCTTTACAAAAAAATTATTTGGTACGTACCGGTACATGTATGCATAACTCTTTCGGTAAAAACAATATTCATGAGATATGATTCTACATTTCAAATTTTCTATGTATGTCATTATCGACTCCGCTGCGAACTGACTGAAACTAAGGGGGTTTGCTAGTGGCAGTGGCAGAAGAGGGGGGGGGGGGGGGGGAATTTGAACTATTAGGGGTCTTGTTAGGAGCGTCAGTGATTTGAAGCAGTTGCGACTTGATAAGTCATGTTGGCCCTACTTTGTCTTCATTTCTAAACGTCATTTTCAAACATTTTGTCAATAAAGTCTCTGTACATGTACTGATGACACCGCACTTTGTTTACACAAAGGAGCCTAGTTGGGATGACTAGTTTCACGGCCACATGGAAAAGTGCACACCTAACCAATGTGTGAATGTCATCAGTATACATCCATTCATTCCATTGTACATAGGCTTATTTGGCCTTATTCAAGGCTGCCACTGAACATAGTGGGGGATGTATACTTATGTACATGTACAGTGCGATATGCATGATCTGTCTTTCCTATGACACAAATTCACACAGTATATTTTAACAGTGAATCTGCCAGTGCTATCATAATACAAAATACTATCTTAGGTGCATAACATAATACAAAATGCTATCATAATACAAAATACTATCTTAGGTAACGAATGCATTTGGGATGACAAAATTCAGTGGCTAATGTTTCAAAGAATAAACCATTCGAGGGGATATAATTTTTCTTTTAAACCAGCTGTCTCACCGATGCTTTAAACCTGCTGTTTAGGATCAATCAAACTTGCAATAGTTACATTTGAATGCCACCTGAGGAAGACAACAGTGCACAAGTATACCGGAGTGCGCCACTGCTACTGCGAAATGATTTTAAAATGAAAAATGCTTGCAAATTTAATCAGATAATCATATTTTCAACAAATGAGACATTGCGAATTCCTGCAAATTTTGTTGCCAGCATCAGCCCAAATACTTCAATGCAAATTTTAGTTTTCCCACACCTGAGCCCGCATTCAGGAGAAAATGAAAATTTTGTATGCATCTAAGCTGAACTGCCCCTGGTCAGAGGATGTGCATTTCATTAAAAATAATCAGAGAGTTTTTTTCCTTTTCTTTTCAATTAGCAAATTTCCCCCTACATGTGAGGGAAGCGAAGACAAGCAAGGAGTCTTCTACAAAACGTCTCTTCTCCTCATTGAAACTAAAATTCAACACTTCCCTCACATTTTGTTCTCCTCCAAAGTTTGTTTTTATTTTATTTTTACGATTGAAGGCATTTCCACTTACATCTAACCCTGCTAAATCCAACAGGATCCAACTATTTTACATTTCCATTGGGCCCTTTTAAATTCAGCAAGCCAAGTCATTTTACATATTACATGAAGCCTATGAGGGGCTGGAAAGTTCTTGATTAGGAAATACAAGTACCAGACTACTTATCTACACACTGGAGCTTTTCCAAAAATATACCTTCTATCAAGATGGGATATTTTCATACGGCCAGCTCGCGAGCACTGCAGAAGTCCCAGTCTAATGTATTAATAAGACATATCCCTTTGCAAGAGGCGACTTTAAAGGTCAATGATACACAAAATTAACTGCCACTATTTTCTATTCGTTGTTTGCTATTCAGCCACAAACCTCCAAAATTTCTCCTAAACCACCAGGGGGATATATTTGGAAGATAAATTGGACAATTATCAGCCGTTTTGTTTCCTATTCTCTATTTTATTATTTAAATTAGCGCTCGCCTAAAAAAATCCTAAATAAGCAGCCAGATTTTAGGCTGGCACACGTTGAAGTTGGTCACTGTACATTGTACATATCAAAACTGAATTTTGAATTTGAATACCGGATCAAGTCCATTTTAAGTAAACAACACTCAAATTATGACAGCTTTATGACAGTAACTTAATTTGTCTTGTGGAATTTGTTTTCATATTCTGCAAAGGATGGTCAAGGAAAGATGGTTAAGCAACTCTACGACCAACAATCATGTTGAATTATTGACCTCATACCTACAGAATTGCATTCAGGAAATTCCGATTCAACTGGGCTACAATAATTCAATGCACCCACCAGATGGTCAATTTGTTATTCTTGACATACATGCATACCTACTGTACAGTAACTAAAAACCAGAGTGCATGCTGAACATTTCTAAATGAACGGAGCCAGGCAGTAACTGCTCAAAGTTACAAGCAGTGACAGAGGGTACGTTCAGACGGTGGCGTAAGTTAATCTAATCCAAAAATACTAAGTTAATCTGTCCGTTGGAACGCTCTAATCCACCCGCGCGGCGTAAGTTACGCGACCAAAATGGCGTAACTTACGCTTCCCAAAAGTGGCCGATTAGATTAAGTTGAGCGAAAGATAACGATCTCCCCCCGCGGCGATGAGCCATGAAGTGCCGTTGGAACGCAACTGACCTGCCACTTCCGGTGTTAGTTTATTCACATTGACCTTTTTTGTAACAGGTCCAGGCCGTGCTCATTAGCCGGGCACGGACAAGGCGATATATTTGTGAACCCGGCCTTCGCAATGATGGCCACCGCGCCGATAATACATCCGATTGCCCGTTGCCTTCGTTTGACAAACTGCCAAAAACGCCAACGGGTAGCATGGTCTTGTTGACGCAATCGGTTGTTTTTCAGTCTTCTGAGCCTCTTCAGCACACGATTTAGTATTCAACTCTCCGGGCTCGGAATCCGACGATCGTTCCCTTTTATCCCGAATACAGGCAAGCAAAAACACGAGAAAAACTTTAGCATTGATCATCATCGGCGCCATTTTGATAACTCATGGCCTGTCGCACGTGCAATTACATGAACATGTATGCGTGTGTGTGTACATTGTACATGTACACGGTTTATTCACCAGACCGTTTTACAAACCCTAGCTTAGGCCAGTCGGTCACTGCGCTCCATTATTATAGGCAAACTACATAAACAAAGCCGATATTGCGAAGAGGCTGGAGTTTGGAAAACGGCAGTACGCTTGCGCTCTAATGTATGTATACTGTATACTATACTGTATACAACACTGTCCTTGTTTCCCGCGCGCGCGCTTTAACCGGAAGGCTGAGAAAGTAGTGTTTGTATTGCGTAACCACGATGGCGTAACTTGATCCACTTTTCCGTCTGGGGAATGGCGTAACTTTCTCGTTTGAACGCAAGCATGTTTTGGATTAAAAACGGAATAACTTAGTATTTTTGGATTAGATTAACTTACGCCACCGTCTGAACATGCCCACAGAGCTGGGGAGAGAGAAAGTAAAAGACTGCATTTGAAATCTCTGACTGTTTTTTTAATCATATCTTATGACACTAGCAGGTCATTCAATAGTACACTAGTAGCCTTGGGATAGGGTGTTGGCTTACAGGAAGCTATTTGCAAGAAGGGATCGGCTGGATAACTAGACTGCTGGGCATATACAGCCTCACTAGCATATGGAAGGGGGGGGGGGGGGGATTTTCATGATAGAAATATGATCAAGATTTATGTGGAAAAGCAAACACCTTAAACAAATTAATTAGAGAACAGCAGACAAAAAATGGTTAAGAATTCTGCATGTTTAGTGGAGCTGGGATTAGCAGGTATCAGTACACGAAAGTGGAGCCTGTCGACATTCCATATCGCCCCTCTCCCCTTAAAACAAATATGACAGGTTCATAGTTTGAACCTGTTCATAGCCCTACATGTACATTGTACAGCGGTGTTTCTCCATAGAGTCTTCAAAATCAAAATCAATTTTGCAGTACTACTACCGGTACATCATCCTGCAGTACTGCTTGTAGCCTTAAAATTCTAAATCCATCAGATTCCACCAGTTTGTTCAATATGGAGGTACCGGGTACATGTATCCTGAATCCGCCGAAATTTCTCTAAAACAGGAAATAGATTTTGATGGATTCAGGTACATGTACAATGTACATTAGGGTTAAAGGTGACTTATGTGGTTTGTACACAAATGATCAGTTTTGAAAATCTACATTTGTACAACCTTAGTGTTACAGTTAATGCCATAATAATAATTACACACTAGTACATTATCTACAAAGTAAATGTCATAACTAAAATCATTCAGCCTGCATTCGGTAAGGTCCTTGTACACGGACATGTACATTGTACAAGACATGTAAAACTGAGCACTGTGCATGGTACTGGCAGGGTTTCAGGGATCAACTCAACACTCTTCAATGACCTTGGGGCTTTGGCAAAACCACAAACCCACAGAAATGGGTTTCAATTATGCGCCAATCAAGCTCAAGGATTGTGTGCTACACATCAATTGTGTACACAATAACAATACGTATCTATACTATGCATTATGCACAATTTGTATTCAAAAATGTGGATCGGTTTGTAATCATAAACATGTAGAACGCGTGTATACATATTTTACCCAAACAAAATGTAGTGTTATTTACTAGGAACCGTACCCATCCTAAAAATTCCAACAGTACATAATAAAGGTAAACTGTACACTCAAACTGCTGGACTGATTCTGGTGGTACAGTGTACATGTATGCCTAATCCAATGTAAAGAACTGTCGGGTTTAGTGGTACTGTACCATACCAATCCTAACAGATTTTAACAAAACATGCTGTTGGGTTTTATAATGGGATGAGTTTAGTTAGGGTTAAAGGGATAAATCCCAAATGAAAGGAAATAAACATAACCCAGAGAATAAAGATCCAATAACAAAGTCTAAATATGTGACTTTTCATATGATGACATTTGAATAGAGCGCCTATCAAATACTATACAAATTAATGCCATATTTGTATGATACTCAATCTGCCACATGTATCCATGTCACGGATGGTACTTAAAGAGACTATTTTACAAAATGATATATTTTTCTATTGATGGTAGATTTCCGATTTGAGATCACTTACAATTACATGTACATGTTTTCATATTGTTTCACACAGTTCTAGATAACAGAGAAAGCATACGTGACCCGCCCCAATGAAACCCAAAACTATTCGCACAGGCTGATCTTGTCGCACGGGATGATTCTGTGCACGGTTAAAAAAACAATTGAGACTCTGACCAACCAGCTGACGAGGAAATACGGGTGTCGTATAAAACAAACAATGAATGTTTCATATTCGTGCAATGAATTAAATAATTTCATGAGGTGACAGATGGAAATGCCTTGTGACGTGAAACGTTCCATATGTCACCTCATGAAATTATTCCTATCATTGCACTCACAAACATTCATTATTTTGAATACCAGTCCTGCTGATGCTGGTATATTAATTCACTTTGACTTTATAGTCAGTCAAGTGGCACTGCTAATGTATGCGTTTTCCGGTCTATGGTCTACAGACAAATTTGCATCACTACTGACATGCTGTATTTATGCCAGCATGTGTGAGAGTGTCATTCAAGGACTGTGCCTGGCTGCTTATTACATGGCAGACAATTAATTACCTAATTCATTTCCCATCTGCAGAATGTTTGGCAAGGTTGAATACCTTTGGGTAGGTTGGTTTACTGGTACTGGTACATGTAGTAGGAAATGTAATACAATTCCTTATTATAGTATAGGTACATCAGAGCAGCAGTGACTAAAGGCCAATAAAAGGCATTCCAAGGTTTTAATTCTCCTCAGGCTCCCTCCCAATTAGGCAATTTTGCTAAAATGCATTGTTTTGAAGAGGCAAGGCTAAATTAGTGTGGCGTGGAATAGGAATGTGGGTTGTCTAACAACTATGAGGAGATATCCCAGTCCTGTAACTGAGTCAGAGTTCACAAGCAACTCAGCACAACAACAAGCTCTTCTGCCCTGTGGACCCTCTCCATTGCATGCCATCACTCACCACCTGTCAACCCCACCGGTTGCCACGGCAATGCCCTGTTTGCAGAGGGGGCAAAGGTCAGTACACAAGTGGCTGGGATGTGGCAATCTCTGTTATAATGTTCCTGGCGGAGCGAGCAGGCTGGTCATTAAAATACAAAATACAATTAACTGGGCAAGGTTTGTGTGAACTGGTTCAAGTGCAATTGATTTTTATCATCAGGTGCAGTGTACACAAAAGGTACATGTACAGGTATACATATATGGGCATACATGTACCTGTTGTACATGTACTGTTTACTGTACTGTATGTATACTGTGAGGCAGTGTCCAATATATTTGTTTGAGTATGACTGCTCAGCCATGAATACAAGTACTTTGTTATGAGTACCTAACTACATCATAGTTTTGGGTCATAACACAAACAACCTTTTCCACCTTAACCCTCCTATGGTTTGACAGCACCAATATGCACAAAAGTCCAGCCTTTGGCACGTGTTCCTAGATGGTGAACGTAATTATGCCCACAGCTTCAATGTACAAACTCTGCACACAAAAAGACTCAGTCTGTGCATTTTTGTGTTGCTGAACAACTGACCCAAAATAGTGAATTCCACATAGGAGGGTTAAAGATAATACTCAGAATACAACATGAGAAAGACATGCTCCATTAAAGTTGCTCCATTAAAGTTGCTCATTTTGGTTGCAGTTTTTGTTGTTGGTTTTTGCTTCAATATCTGATTTGAAAGCTCAAATCTACGCGCTGAATTACATGTACCGGTACATGTACCAGTACATTGTACAGCCTTCATTTACACTGTACACAGTATGTACCGTATGTGCCTTCTTCCCTCCCGTTCACTATTATAGCAAACCACCAGTGATTGAACTGTGCAGACTGGCTAACCCCATTCAATTCATGCCTGAAAAGTCAATCGGGGCCAACTGGCTTCTCAGATATAGTTTTCCAGCCCGCTTAATTCAAGGGGGAACATCGACTGAATTTATACTAAATTCCTCTCGCACGCACACACAAAAAGGCCTCACCTGAATAGCGCGGAATATTCAGATCAAGAATGAGAGAGAGGAGTGAAGAGGGGGGGGGGGGGGGGGGGGGGGGGCAGAGGGGGAAATAAATATTTGGCCCACCAACAAAATATTTGATTGACCAAATACGGGATCGATGCATGGAAAGTAATTTACACAAAGAAAAAACTGGAGAAAAAAAAGGTAATTCTCATCACAGTGATACCCTTTTTGAACAATTTGTTGAGTGTGTTGTTTTTTTAATCATCAATCACAGTGCTGTTTTAACCGAGGCTTTTCCCGTGTCGGCTCACCAAAGCCCTTTCAGGACACCTGGGAAATCAGGTAGATAGCAAAGCGCTGAGAATCTAATTAATACCAATTTTTTTTTTAGGGAATTAGAACCTGACTAAGTATGCAATTTATATTTCAGGGAAAACGGCTTCCTAGATGTGCATAATCTGAGCTAGGACTACTACATGATGTATTACTGCAGATCTGACACTAAGCCTACACTGAAGAATTAGACTGGAAACTGGTGATACATTTGGAGAAATACCATCTCCATACCGGTATGCAACATGAAAGTTGGTGACCGTTGGTGACACTGTCCACAGTATTACAGGTTTATATTACCCACAACAGTATTGAATCGTCTAATTTTAAGTAAACATACTGGTACCGAATTACCGTATTATCGAAAACTTTGCTTGGATTAAAAAGTACATGTAGTAAAAATAATACGGTAGAGGCTTGGGAAAAAACTGGGGAAAAAACAAATATGTTTTTCTAGTCTGGTTCCCTGACCCCTCATCAGAAAGAAAGGGACATGTAGATGTACATGTAGATGTCAGATTAAGGAAACAGAATAACTGACTTGCTTGCACCTGTTCATAGATGTGTAACCAACTGCAAACAAAATGTAGACTAACTAAGTTAGATAAAGTCGAGGCAGTATTTGAAAATAGGTTTTTCCAACAATGGTGAACTGACTTTAACAGGTTGAAAATGCTTTGAACAGCTTCTGCTTGTAATGCTATAGTACAAAATATACCCAAGACCACAATCAACAATTCCGTTTCATAAAGGCATTGTTAATGGCTCAATGATCCCATACAAAACAATTTTACATCACATGTTCATGTACAACCCAGGCAACCTGCAGATCTATACACAATATAAAGCCTAGTGATGTATAAACATCAACTCATCTTTATATTGACTGATGGGAGGGGTAGATGTGTAAGCCAGACAATGCCAAACTGATCACAAAAGAAATTAGCATTGTGCAGCTACATGTACCAGTACATGGACATGTACTACTATCCAGTTTGTTATTATTAGTATACATGTACCAGTACATTGGACTACTGATCCAAACCACACATACTTACTTAAGCATTCTGTCTCTTTCTATGAAAACTACTCACGCGGAAACTGCTAGCTCATTGTGATTAAATAAAAGGAGCCACAGTCAGGTAGGAAAGGTGGCCCAGGTAATTGAGAATTCAATTCATTCTGGAGAGTGGTTGGTTAATAATAGCCTGAATGCTCAGGTACAATGGCAAAATCAACAGGCTGGCTCCACATACATGTAATCCCTCATCACAATACCACCAGTTATAATATGGCAAGTAATAGGGTTTGTGAATTCTGACTAGCTTTCCCAACAAAGATATGGCATAATTTGAGAATTCACCAATATAGGGCTAAATAGCTAGCTCGGCAATCCGGTGGTCTCTGGTTCATACCTTTCTCCAGCCAATTTCTTTGTTCATTTGTTTTTGAATAATATTGGTTACATAATGATTAGATACTGCAAACGCCACCAAATATCTATCAATATATCAACTTAAATTCTGATTTTGCAAACTTGTCAGCTACTGTTATTTGCGCATATAATTTTATCTAAACCATTTACTGTTACATGTAAAAACAAAAATTATGCAAATAATTTCGGCGCAATCTCTAAATAAATCCTAAACATGTCTATCAAAGTTTACTTTTTTTTAGCAACGTTATCACACCAGTCATGGTTTTATCAGAATCTACCAGAATCATGATTTTATGGATGGAATCTCATTATTTTCAATAACAAATTTTAACAATTTGTTTCCCCTTCAATTTGTTTTCGAATTTGAAGCAAATATAGTTTCAGGTGCTTTTATCATATATTTTTTTTAACGGAAAGAATGTTGCAACCCTGACGCCACATTTTTTTCTTCTTCTATATCAATGAATGAAGAAACATCCAATTTTGTAAGGAAAAGCTTGGAAAATTGTCTCAACCCTCCATAGACTGCATACACACACTGAAGTGGCATCAGGATACTACAATGTACAGGTACATTTGTTCACTTTTAGCCCCTTGTCAGTCCTAATCATTGTCATGGCAATGCACACACCCCACCAGTACCAGCCTGGCACCCCCTCCCCCTAGCTTTCATGGTTCTCTTCCTACCATAGCAGGCTCCTGGGATGATGATTATTCTGGGTCAACAGAGATAAGATGGGTGAATGGATGGATGGACCATGGAGCTATAAAAAGCTCCATGGATGGACCATAGAGAAAGGCTGTTCCTTTCTCTATGGATGGACTAAAGCACTGGAGGGCATGTCATTTAGAGAAAGAAGGATTGTGCATAAACATAATTAATAGGCCAGCCACTCAGCTGGGCAGCAGTCTTGCATTGACCTGACCTCATAAATAAAGGCCTTGAATAGTATCTACCACACAATGATATCTACCTGTATGTTCAATCATGGTTCAATGAATACAGGTCTAGTTGTACCAGTACCATACCTTGTGCATTGATGAAGGTAATATCTAACATTTTCCAAACATAAAAGACACTACCAAATTATCATGAAACACCTTACTTTACTGTTAACCAGTTCGCGCCGGAGGACGTTATTGTACATGCAAAATATTCCCCAGATTCAAAACGGATGACGCATAAACTGAAAAACATGTTATAATGAGCAAGGCCGGAAATGTCTGTCAGCAACGAGCAAGGCCGGAAATGCGTGAGTGTGCTTCCCGGTACCATCAGCCTAAACCCACCTCGGATCGAGTTTCGTTAAAAATAATACCGCGCCTCGGCTCGGTGATGCTAAAATAATCCCAGCGCGAACTGGTTAAAGTGGAGAATAGTCTCCAGCTTCCTGTGGAATCATGGCACTGGTGACCGTGGGCTCCTACGTATTTCAAAGAAAGTGACATTTTTGTATCAATTTCCAACAATGGTCACTTGATTGCAGGGTTGTAGTCGAGTCCCTGCAAGTCCGTTCACAAGTCCTTTCGTAAAGCCAGTCACAAGTCCCTTCATAAAGGCAGTCACAAGGAATGCTTTTGTCAAAGCTGATTTGAATAGCTTGTAATGTGAATTAGAACTGATGGACTTTTGATGGACTTGCAGGGACTTACAGGGACTTACAGGGACTTACAGGGACTTACAGGGACTTGTGATGGACTTGACTACATCCCTGGTTGATTGGGACACTCTATATACGCAGTGGCAGTTAAGTGGTCCAGAGCTTGGAATATGCAAAATATGCAGCCTATATTTTATTTCGTTTGAAGTCAATTGACAACATGGCAACAAACTTTGACGAACAAAGTTTACCACATTCTGAATTTCCAACAAGAATGCACTTTCACTTTTCAGACAGAATGCACATTGGGGGGAAAAACAACACTTTCCCAAATAAGGTAGCACTTGGAATGATGAAAATATATCCATGGGACTTAAATGTCCTTAAGACACGAACAATTGTTTGGTCATTTACAGAACAATGCCAAGGGATGTCAAATTATCAAAGTACTGACAAACCTGGTATGAAATTTCAAACAATCCTTTCCTTCTTATTCTTTTTTTTTTAAATATCGCACAAGCTAAATCTATCTGGTTTTTGTTTTGTTTTATCTTGCATCAACATAATTCATTGTCATCACATGTTCAAAACACATAATGGCTGAAATTCAAGAGAGCCATTTTAAACATTAATCATGAATGTTTGATGGCTTTATGCTTGGTGCATATACATGTATGTCCTTGGTTTACTCTGGCCATGCAGCAGATTACCAATGCAAACAAGACGGCCTTGGAATTATTGAATGTTGTGTATACTGTTCCTTTCTCTATGGTATACTGAATATTCCTTCCATCATGCTACAATCTATGCAGCATTTAGCCTTGCAACAATTTCTGCAGATGAATGGAATGGTTTTTTTCTTTTCTGACTATAAACTGTGGTTAAAAAAAAAGCTAGCGAGGTCACAGCTACTTATTGTCAACTCTGCCAAATTTGTGGGCTTGTAGTAAAACCTGAAAGTGCCCCTATATCCCTGCACTATCTTTCAATTACAACTAATTGAAATTCATTGGCCCCACTTCCTGACTTGGCAAATCAGGAGGTCAGATGATTATGCCCATAAATCTAGAAAAGTGCACAACACTTGCAGTTTGGCATGTCAATGTTTCATTATTATAACCCTTTAAAGTTACAACTGCTTACATCTACATAAACTTAACAACTAGACCTTTTTTTCTTACCACATGGAAGTGAGTCACCAGAGATGGCGACCTCCCAATCCCAATCAGCTCAGGCCAGTCATGCCTTGCCCTCCCCTGGGCAACTAGTGGCCCCTTAAACAGCAGTTGGCTTTACAGGGACCGACTCAACAGAGCAGGTCAGCCCTGATTTAGAGAACACCATTGGACCTGTCCTTGTGTTACCACTGGATTGCTTTGCTATTTGAATTTATAACCAAGGCTGGCCAGTGGTGCATAATAAAGAGAATGTAAGGGGGGAGGGGGGAGGGGGGGGGGGGGGGTAAGACGTTTGCAAGTGATGTTACCTTCAAGCTCTTTCTACTACTATCCAATTTGAGACTGGGAGTCGAAAATCAATTTCTCACACACACAGTGACAAGACTTGGTAAATGATCATGCACTATTATTTGAATTGTGGCAATGTGGATTTTTTGGGGTAAATTTACAGCATTCAAACACATGTACTCATTTTCATATTTGTGCCACACTAACTGGCCTTATACTATTACTAGTGTAATATGAATGAACCATCGCAGTGCCTTTACAGCTTTCTACTTGTAATGCATCAATGCTGTTTTCTCTTTGATTGAATACCATAAATACCGGAGTCTGACTTTCAAGTTTCTAATTGACAACAAAAGTAATTGCAGCAAATTCCCACACAGAGACCGATAGCAAATAGACTGTTCACACACCCTAGGAGGCTAGGGGGTCATGGACCTTAGTAAATCACATCAAGTATTAGGGGTAAATTATCAGTTTCAAAATATTTTCTGTGTATAAACAAATTAATAACACAGGCAACTGAACTAAAATACAAAAAAAAAAAAAATCTCTGCAAATATCCAACTAACTTTCTGGAAATTTGCAAAGGCATAAATTATGTTTAGCCTGAGCACACTAGTATGTAACTCCAGCAATCATCTTCCTAATTCCTACATCTGCTCATTAAACAAAAATAACAAATGTACAGACTCCAAACTCCCAGACAGCGAATGTTTTACAGCTGCTATGTGTACCAATGCCGCTGATATATGGTTTGGGGATCACCACATTGATGTGGGAATGCACCAGTCATTTGTCTCTGCCAGCTTGGCATGATTCAAGCATACAAACACAGGAAAATCTGTCATCCCGATGACTGGGATGAGCCAGCCATGGCCACAGGGGTTCAACCATGGGACAAATCCCTGCCTGCAAGTGCAATGTAACAACCTCTGACACCACTCAAAATGCTTGTGTACATGAAGGTACCAGTACAGTATCTCAATGTACATGTACATGTACATGTGTATAGTATACACTAAAATGTAGGTTTCTTTGCTTTGCATTTAAGTATACAGTACATGTACATGTACACATGTATGTATGACTATGATCACGTACCGGTATAAATGTACAGTGTATACATGTACATGTACTGGTAGACATAAATAATTTGCATAGCATGGTACAAATCATTACCACGCTTAACATAAATCTTAAGAAGTACATGTACTTCCGGATTAGACAAATACATGGGCTATTGCTAAGGAAACCTTGAAATTAAAGCCAGCCAGAAATAATCTTCCACATTTCAATAATCCTATCAAATTGATTAATATTGCAGATTTTTCTTTTGCAAAGTGTGATGTTTACACACATTCCTATTTTATTTATTTATTTAATTTTGTTATTATATTTTTTTGGAAGGGAGGAGGGGGGGGGGGGGGCAGAGTTGATGTAAGGTCTAGGCCTGCTTGGACTGACATGGAATGCTTGGCATGTTTCTTCCCATGGGCTATTTTTAGAGTCCCCAGCAAAAGTACACAACCCAGTTACTGCTGCCAACAAGACTAGACTCAGTGCATTCAGACATGAGCCCCAGTAAAAATGGTTGCTCCAAGCCCAAACCAGAGAAAAAGATTTGTTTTTTTGTTTTTCCAAGACCCCAGGAAATAAAGCTTGAACATTTTTTTATGCAGCGTACATACACACCTATTCAGGCTGTTGTTCCAGAGTAGCACCATACTAAATACTTTAGGAGCGACTCCAGTTGACCCAAGTACATGTATTTTAGTTTCAGAACCAAGTATTTTAGTTTCACTCAGACCCTCTATGCCCTTTTTGACTGGGAACCATTCTAAATCATGCAAAATCATCCAATTGCCATCATACAAAAAAAATGGATTCAGTCTAAACTTACAAAAATCATTCACTATTTATGAATTTGTTCAGTGGGGGTTGACCATTGCCGCAATCCTTCAAAATCCTCCAACTATTACTGTAGTACTATTCAAATTGATTTTTTGGCAGTTTGAATATTAGCAATTGGTCTTCTAATGCTCCAAACTGTTTCAAACATTAAACTTTTGCTGTACTAAATTAAATAAACTTTAAATAATTATATTCAACCAAAGTCTTGAATGCCTGACTGAGATACATGTACTGGTACCAGTAGAACATTGTAAATAATTCGTATGCATACTGTACTGGTACATTTACTTGAAATGTAATGTGCCACTGACTGTAAAATGCATTAAGAACTGGCCTTGAACTGAACAGTGCTGCTGGATGATAACAACAACACACTATCCTCAGCTTGGCCAACAGTTTCTATTTTGCCACTGTTTATAACAATGTTTACACAACCTGGTGGTTATGTCATAGGAAAATGCATGTTATCACACAGGAAACCACTGTAATATGAGCAATAATGTGAGCAAAGCAAAATAAATAGGAACACAGTTGTTTTTATTTCGTCTTGAACAAATGATTCATCAGCATCCCGGTAGCCCTAGTAATAACCATGTATTAACTGATAGCTTCCAGGTGTTTATGCACCATTAATAATTAAAACGCTGCAATACATGTATGTATGTACTTGCTGGTCAATCAATAATGCATTGTCAGCATGCCAGGTTGAGAAAATGGAAACACAATAAAGCAAGTGAATAGAACATGTAGTGATGTACTGGTACATGTACACGTGGAACACATATATGTACCAGTATAAACAACAAGAAATGCATTGTAATGCCATTCATGCAGACTTGGCCTTGTGGCACAGAGTGGTGTACAGTAGTTGATGATAAACAACATGTAGCCAAGCCATTGGTGTGAATTTGCTTGCAATTCACAATGCAAGTCAATTTTAACCTACCGGTAGAAAATGGGTTTTTGCTTCACCAAAATAATTTTTCTTAACTCGACACTTTTGTTTACATGACATGTTAGGCGTTCTGAACAAAAATTATACAGAACTGGGCACAGTGGCAAAAACTCCTAAATAATGAATGATTTTTAGGTTTTTTAAAATATATTTTGACCACTTAGTAATATTTGGTACATGTGCGGTATGCCTACTACATGTATTTTGTGACGAAATAGTAGGAAAGTAGTAGAAAAAAAGTGTTTTTAACCAGTTCACGCCGGGATTATTTTAACATCACCGAGCTGAGGCAAGGGATGATTTTTAACGAAACTCGATCTGAGGCTGGTTCAGGCCAATGGTACTGGAAAAGAACACCCACGCATTTCCGGCCTTGCTCGCTGCTGACAGACATTTCCGGCCTTTCTCGTAACGTGTTTATGAGTCATCCGATTTGAATCTGGGGAAAACTTTGCGTGTATATGTCCTCCGGCGTGAACTAGTTAAGAAAAACCATTTGTCCATGTATCACCATGGAGCTATAGCTCCATGATATCACATACATGTGTACATATCCGAAACTTTAAGGGCTGTTTTCTCAACATTTTATATTTGCGACATGTTGAGATACATTTATGTGAACTTTAAACAGCCATAACTTGTTAATGGAATATCCGATTGAAGTGCAGCAAACAGCATTGTAAGGGAAATTGTATCCTCTTTCATAATGCCCGAGAAACCTCATTTTGCCAGAACCCCTCACAACTGTCCAATTTTACACTGGAAATCCCTACTCAACATTTACACTGTTGAGACAGTCCCTGTGATACTAAACAAGTTTAGTGTACACATACTGGTATTAAAGCCATGGAGATCACACATTGTTTACAGGCTAGACTTTAATCTTTGGGATTGTGTGCACAACAGACTAGGTTTGATCAGCTGTTGTCAGTGTTGTGCAACCATTCAAGAGTAACTATGGTGAAAATGTGTGAAACTGCATCATTTAATTAATGAGCAGAGGCCATTGTTAAATGCGGTCCATGTTAGGTTTTCATTTACTTAAAATTACATAGTTCTTTCAATTATCCAAAATGTTATTTAACCCTAACCCTCCCAAATCCTCCAAATTCCTCATTGCAAAATGCAGGATTTTGCAGGATTGAGGTCACTTGGAGTTTGATGCATTGCAGGATTTTGCAGGATTGAGGTTACTTGGGGTTTTACCCCTGCAGGAATATGGAGGATTCAGGTTATCAGGCTGAATGTGACACACAAGGATTTTGCAGGATTGAGGTCACTTGGAGTTTGATGCATCGCAGGATTTTGCAGGATTGAGGTTACTTGGGTTTTTACTGACTGCAGCCAGGGCAAGACTGCAGGATTTTGCAGGATACAGGCTGTATGGTCACCAGTGACCAATATTGGAGGATTTTGCAGGATTCAGGTTACTTGGAGTTTTAACAATTTAGGAATTGGAGGATTTTGCAGGATTCAGGTTATGTGTAAGTAAAAATGGGTAGGGAGTTAGGGTTAATGTGTGCTGTTGTATTTTAACCCAAACCCACTACCCCATTTTTCATACAGATTGTACACAATATATCCACAAAGTGGTGACACGTTGTGTTTTTTTTAACTTAAACAAATAACATTCTTCAATCTCCAGATTGTTTTAATCATTTTTATTACACCAATGGCTGAGCCAAGCCAAAAAGATAAGATGCAAATTAAAATGCCATTTACAATTTGGGAATATAAATCAGGTCGCTTTTTAAATTAATTTCCTATCAATGAATTACAGAAATCAGGCAAATTTTCCCTTTTTTTTGCAATTTTAGTCTATTATTCCGTTCTATACAGGCTACATAGTGTACATGTTTTATCTTCTCTTGCATCTTTTTGTACGCACTTTATTTGTAATGTTTCGGTAACCACCAAAATGTAATGTATTAGATATAAATAACCCAGGACAAGTACAATTTTGTATTACATTTATATTCAATGTATAATAATATCTCCGGGGAATAAAAATATTTTCAATTAAAGAAAGTTTTATACACCATTTAATAATGCCTACCCATTAACACATGTACATGTACGTGTACGGTAAATGGACACAGTTGTACAAATGTACACGTACATGTATGTATCACTACAGTGTACGACTGCTTGTTCCATGTGGTACATGTACCGGTACTATACACAATGTACAATGTACATGTACCATCAGATTAAATGGCCTAGAAAAAAAATTGCCAATAACTAGGAATCTGGGATGGTTTGCCCTGCATGCTGTGATGGTCTGAAACGCTAGCCCTGTCTTCTTCCATTTTTGTCTGTGACCTTCTGCACTAGGGAAACTGTAGCTGAAGTATGCCAGGCAGCCAAGGCATGAATATGCTAGCATGGGGTGGGTGCCCCACCATGCCAATTCAATGCCAGCCTGATCAATAAAGCTGTGTGGTAAATGAAGGCCTTGCAAGCTGCATGAGTAAACACAAACCAAAGGCAAACCTTTTGCCACACACATACACACATACAAAACAATGATGATGATGATGATGAGGATGATGATGATGATGATGATGATGATCAGCCATTTTGGACATGGGCAGTTTGTACCAGTCATGCCAGCAGGGAGAAGATATTGGGGGGGGGGGGATTAACAATAACAGGGGACAATGGCCGGCCAATTATCCAAGCTTACATAACGAGTTTTTGTGTATAGGATTTTTAATCCTTGTGTCCTTTCAGCATGGGAAATTTACATGGCAATACACAATGCATTTGGTGTGTACATACATGTATGTTGTCATGTTATAACGGCCTTAACATGATTTGAAATAAACATGGCTATTGGGACAATTTATGATATTGGCAGTCATGTCATGGAAAACAGCAACATGTTAATGGGTACTGCCTGTTTAAACATACATTTGCACAAACTATGGAATTATTTTGTTTTACTTCAATTGAAATACAATCTCTATATCACAATCTATAAATCATTATACAAACAGCATACAATTGAAACTTACATTAGATGACCTTGCAATTTACACACATGGTAAGCACAAATGGTTATAAAGAGTTTTGCTGACAACTATGTTTTTTTATCCTCTTTTTATATTTGTTTTTACATCTGGCCAAAAATGATGCATGTGTAGCTGTTTTTTAGGCCGGTGACCACAAATATGACAAAAGTCCCCTTTTTGTCTTTCTTTATAAAATAAATAACTGTAAAGAATGCTTTTCTTTGTCAATTCTAATTGTGTCATCAAATTTGTGATTTTGATTCAGAGTTGAAAGGTTATCCAATGGCAGCAATTCGTCCCTATGAAAGCAAACATTCCATTTTTTATTCTCTTTACTAGGTAAAATTATTGCACGTGATGTTTAAAAGGTCTTTGCAGTTTTGAGTTTCCCGATAGCTATGAAAAAAAATCTTGGCAAGCACAGACCCGATATCAGCTAATGTCATTACAGTCTATTACAAAGGTCCCCATAGTGCATGTGTCAGACCCCGGTCAGACCCCGAAGTAACAACTAGCAATTTGCTTTCAGGGCTTGCAGATGGAAAGCCTTGCAGACTCCTAAACCCCGATTTATAGAGACTCAAAAAGATTGCTTGCTGAGACTTGCAGTAAAACACACACTACAGCCTACAGTATTGGAAGGTGTGAATGGGAATGGGAAATTTTGTGAAATAAGTTCTCATTCAATTCTCATTCACATTCTCTTTTCGCACACAAACTTTCCCACTTTTGTGAAAAGGCACGAAAATGTTTTCCCACTTTTGTAAAATGGTGTTAATTCCAAACTCCCCCCCCCCCCCCTCCCACCAACAAATAATTGTTGACAAGGTGCGCAAATGTTTTTACCACTTTGGGGAAATGTTTTCACATTTTTGTGAAATGAAAATAAATTCCCTGTAAAGAGAAAAAGATTTAAAAGATTTTCCTATTTCACGTTAATTTTCAAGTGCAATGTACTGTACACATTAGCTAAAAAATAAGAACACTTCCTTTGACAACAATTTGGCCCAACAAAAAAATAACAATAAATCCACAGTTAATTTACAAAACAAAATATTGAAGTGTATCACACAAAACAAAGTTGTCTATTTTAGTTTACATCAACCATTAGTAAACATAAATGCTTTGTCAACAAAAGGAGTCTAACAACATTCTGTTGTAATGAAGCATAACTTTGATTTGCAAAGTGCACTGCACTTTTTGAGGATTAGAAGGTTTTGTTATCATCAAAGGAAAATTAAAGTGATTCTTGTTTTTCTTCTGGGCCCAAGGGAAGGAGTAAAGCCAAGGCTGCTGCATTTAATTATTAGTTGAGTTGTTGTTTCCCTTTATTTTTTATTTTTTATTTTATTTTTTATATAGTTAGAATATTTGGGTTACAACATACATGTATGAATGCCCTATGGTCTTACTTGCTTTATGAAACTTTGAATTATTTCATCTTCGGAGCAAACATTTACATGTACTTATTTATAATTTCCAAACGTAATATTATTATGGTTGAGACTTTTTGAACATTATTCGCATACATTAATACAATGTGATTATGGTGAATTACATGTACATGTATTTCGATACAAGTAGATCAATTTGTATTTTCTTCTAGAAAAAAATGTAGTGTCCCGACGCTACTTCTGCGGTCTATGGAGTCGAGAAAATGTTCTACATATTTCCTTACAAAATTGGAATGCATTACCTTAGTCTGCAACCTTCTGTTCATTTTTCTTTTACAACATATAAAAAAGGAATTGATTTTTTTTAATGACTGATGTATTGCAATGGCAACGGACAATATGAATAAAGTATTCTGACGTAATTTAAATTTTTGTTTATAAACCCCGAGTCAGATAAATTGTCAGTCGTGTCATTGCAAAACATAGTAACAAATCTTTTTCTATTGAAAACCATGTACATGTACATTTCAAATTATATCAGTATCACTATCAGAATATACTTAAATACAATGTAAATCATCTATGCCTCCCCATAGACATGCACATAACTAACAGGGGCTTGAATGAAAAATGTATAAGCTTATGTGCTCAAATCTTGGTGAAATTTATAACGCAACTACCACACGCCGAGCAAGAGCGCAGGCTGGCCGCAGTGCGCCCCGTGGGCACCGCCGAGCACGCGGGCTAAACAGGTTCGGAAAAGCCGGCATGTCCGGACAGTTTCGATGGCTCTATAGAAATCGACAGAATTGAACAATCACTGGATCTTTGTCACAGAAGTAATTAATATATATTGGAGTTCAATTGTGATGGGTTGTCATCATGTCCTAGAAAAGGAAAAGTGGGATTTGAAACAAACCGAAACATGGAGTCAAAACACCGGAGCGTATGTGGTTTCCACTTACCGTGCATTCTTCATCGCTTGCATCCTTGTTCCCGTTATCCAGTACGGCGCGAATCACTCCGGCTCGCCAACCCCACTCGGAAATTTTGCCCAATTTCAATTTGCCCGGGCCGTTGACGCAGAGGAATCGCTTGCCAACAAGTTCCTCGCGATATTCTAATCCCATGCTGGAGTGGTCATCTCACATTTCTGTCCAGAAATGGCGAAAAATGGCGAAATTTAACAGACAGTCTACTACATAAGCGCAGGATGCCTGCAGGAGTTTCCATGTAATAGTGCGCATGAATATTAACTCGATGAGATTTGGCCCTACAGAGGTCAAAAGGTGAAGGTGCATCACGTTTGTTTTGATGAAAAGCTCGTTTCTTTTGAGAAAAGTAGTACATTGTGGATTCAAGATTGCGCGCCTAGTGATGTCATCATGTCAGATTATCATTTTATTCATTCAATCAACTAACACGTTTGGATACTACTGACATGTGACTTCTCATGTTTCCCGCTTTCCTGTATGAATTAATAGGCTCGGTTCGCGATGTACATGTACGATGTCTGTTTGGCCTCATTGATTGTCGTAGTATTACATCCCATACAGTAGTCAACACCCGCCACCTGGACACAGTTTCATTTAATCACCATTATGCCAGAACCCTTAGCCTAAGGAATTCCCCTGTTCATGCTTTCCCTCGTATATGGAGTAACCTCCCGATCCACGTTAAGGACTCCTTGATACTTGATTCATTTCAGTGTTTTAATCGTAAATTACACGCCCATTTCCTAGATATTTAAATGTCTGTACTTTTGTCTATAAGTTGTTTTTGATCAAAATTTAATACATGAGCGGGGAGATTTTGCCGGTTCGGGATTCGGGCCCGGGACCTCCAGGTTGTCATTCCGGAATGACAATTTGGGGGTCCCGGGTCCGGGTCCCGACTTGGCAGGATCTCCTTGCTCGTGTATTAAGGAACGGTGGTCCTTTAAATCGTTCATGTTTAGGTGTTTTTTTTTTTTTTTCCGTTGCATATACATGTAATATTTTGTTAGCGATTTTTTATATTTTTTTGTCTTGACGTTTGTTAATATGGTTGTTTGTGTTCCGTTGTCTTTGTTTTAATGCTTTTTCAGCTCGTTTGTGTGTTTCATATTGATTTATTTTTGTAATGCAACTTTAAAATGTTCATTTAATTCTTTTATTGTCTTTAGCAGATATTTATTTATTTATTTACTTATTAATTAATCATATATTGCCCTGAATTATAGCATATAAATTATATACATTTTCCAGATTTATTTTTAACCTCTCATATTACTTGTATTTAATAGTTTATTTTGTGTACATGTTACCAACCTAAGATTGGATGGACAGGCTTTCGAGTCACAGTGTTTTCACTTTTGTTCATCCTGGCCATCTTAGATTGGATTGTCTTTTTTTCTACTATGAACTCCCTCCCACTACCCCTTCTCCATTCTGCTCCTATACCTTCCTCATCCCCATCCACCCCTATCTCTCTCCAACCGTACCTTTATACATTTATAATATTTGATTGGTATTTGTTATACCATTTATCTTTCATCTCGATTGTTTTTGATGTGTGCCTTTTCTTACTTTGAATGTACATGTTTGTATTTTGAATGTCATGGCCGAATAAATAATAATAATAATAATAATGATTTTTGTCCACATGCTCCATGATGTTTTCGCCGTAGATAAGGTGGTTGTAGCTGTATACCACCATGGCTCTGGCTGGGTCGGTTCGGTTAAAGTTGACCATGGATGAAGGAATAGATCCTTCTTGTGCTTTGCAACATAGATATTTGTCCTCCAAACGAAATGTTCAATTTATACGCCAGGGGTTTCTTTTCCGCCCAAAACGCCAAAACAATACGCCTGAATTTCTCATTCGAATTTGTGAAGCAATTACTACAATATTTTTACGTGAGCTTTGTGTCGTGGCCGCGCCGAGCGGTTAAGAGCTCGAGTCCCGGTGTCGACACGTGTGTCCTTAAGCAAGGCAATTAAACCACTATTGCTTCGTCCTTCGGATGGGACGTAAAGTTGTAGGTCCCGTGTGTTGTATAATTTATAATGTGTGTATATATCTTTCCATTATAAAATTATAAAATTGTATAATGCATGTAAGGGGTTTGCCCCGGTGTTCCTGGCTGACACAGCCTCTGTCTATGGGTTTCTTCTGGCTTACGAGCTACAGTGCCTTGAGCGCTTTTGAAGGATCCTTGGTTTCATTTAATACCAGAAAATAATAATAATAATAATAATTCAAATATTAAACTTAAAGGGGGTACGTACCATGTCCTAAAATTCTTGAAGATTTTATGTTTTGGGTTGTTTACTTATCCTATTTAAAACATATGGTTGAAAGGAAACAACAAAATGTCTCACAGTTCCCGAGGAAATACGAAAAAAACACACGTTGTTTACGTTTGACGCGGCGGACATTTTATGGTATTCGTATACGCATTTCCAGCCGTCAAAAAGTTCGGGGCTGTATCTCGTAATGTATCGGCGTTTCGGCGCGGGGACAGCACAGCCTGGTGCCGCAAACAGTTTTATTTGTATTGAACATCACACGACCGATTTCACACTGGTTATTGAGGTTTTGTGCCACTGGCGTGTCTACGAGATAGCGAAGCACTACATTTTTAAAACTTTAATCCATCTAGGTTATGTTGCCATTTAATCCTGATCTTTTAAATGTTCCGAATTGTTTTATATAGTATTGCATATTTATTGGGCGAGTTCGCTGAGGCCGGGGCGGGCGGGAATCCACGTGCTAAAAGCTCCATGCTAAAAGCATAGACATGGGAAAAAAAACTCCATGTATATGCTAAAAGTAAATACTACTACACTGTACATGTACATGTACATGTACATGTAATCATGAAAACACCCACTGGCCGGCCGTGTCCGAATTATTTGGCCACGGCTGAATATGGTAGTTTCAGGCCGTGTCCAAGTTCTCTGAAACGGGCCTCCACAGAGCTACGGCTATAAATACGGACCATCTTATTTCTTATTCTTTATTCGGCCAATAGAACAAGCAAACAATACATTAGGGAACAGTATACAAAGATACGGTTAAGACTAAGAGGGAATGGGATAGAGGGTGAAGACAAACAAAACATATAAACCAATCTGTGATGGCCTGGATCAACAAAAGTGTACTCAAACACTGTAGCCCGAAAGCTTGTTGGTCCAGTCACAGAGAGGAATCATAAAATAAATAAATATATCTACATGTTTATATACAATAGTATAAAAGTCAAAAATGAATTACAACAAAAAATAGAAATGCAATAAATAAATACAGATCAATAAGCAAAATCTAAGCCTGGTTAGCCGGCCAAATTTTTATGAGAGGGTTTAACCATGGAGCTATAAAAAGGATTTATAGCTCCAGGGTTTAATTTTAAGGGTTTAACCATTGAAATGAGAGTATCCGAACAAATCGTGACTGGGCCGTGCGCCGGTTTGGAGGCCGTTTATGCATTAATTTTAATCTATTCCATGAACAAAATAAAGTTCACGATGTCAGCAAATGTTGCATTCCATGTCGGGCACGTGTCCTTAATGCTAGTGGCATTCGTTTTGAACCCGTCTAGACATTTTTTTGCAAGTGTATGGTGGGCCACATGAAAAGTAAAGAGTTACTTTTATTAACTTTATTTTCAACTTACTGTAGACATATGCACATTTTTGTTGCGATGCTATATCGTGACATTTCAGAATCGCGATTATCGATACATCGGTGAATCGTTACGAAGTCGAAATGCCATGTTTGAAAATATTGAATCTACAAAATACAAATTACAAAATGGCGTCACGCGTTAAACACCAACTACCAGTCCCATTGACAAATTCTTCCCCAATTCATGAATTAGAACTAAAATATGATCGATCGACTACGGCACGATCGAGTGCAGCGCGATCGACCGATCCAGAGCGCAGCGGGCAATCGGTGATATATCAGATCATGGAGGTAGAATTAGACCTCCATGATCAGATCCACCATAGCGCCAGTAGCGCCATAGCGATCAGTAGCGCCGATACAAAAACAAAACTATATACAAACATCTTATTTCCTTTAAAACTTGTTGAATTTTTAGGCGAATCAACCCTCTTAAGTAATAGTTATTCATGTTATTTGTATTACATAGAATTAAAGGTAAGTTACACCATTTGCAGATATCGAAAACATTTACTTCTGATTTATTAAGAAATATCTTACTGGTGATAATCATCTTATTTATTTGAAAGTAAATAATGATTTCTAGGCATCCAGCAGAATGATTGCGCTAGTTATCCTTTTCGAAAAATGTAATTTTATTTAAAAAAATCGCAATCAACAGACGGCGATCCCGAAAAAACACACTAAAATAACATAAAAATAACTGCCCGACGCCGGTTGAAAACAAACGCTAATTTTCGTGCTTTTCTCGGCATCCATGATTGTAAAACTTCGGACAGGTCAGTTAAACGATATTTTACTATAAATACAACCCTCTAAATCCACCCATTCATGATAATTAAAGCAATTACCGATGCTGTATCCTATCCTTAAATTACAACAAAAATTGTATGGTTTTCTTTTTCTTCTTAATTTCACAAACGAAATTGAAACTGGCTTAATTTTCTTTTTATAAATGATACATGTTCGGGACCCAGTTTCCTTTGGTAATGTCAAGTTCCACGTCAGTATGGATAAGGCCAGGGGCCAATTGCATAAAACATGTAAGCACACAAATTTACTTAGCACCAAAAAGGTTTTGCTCAGTAAAAACAGGTTACCAGCCAAAACTTAATTTGCTTTTCATGCTATGCAAAAACCAGCTGAATACCAGTCACAAACAATACAAAAAGCAACTGGAAATTTGGTTCGTCACCCTGTTTTGGCCAAGGAAGAATTTTCATGCTAAGCAAATTTGTGTGCTTACACGTTTTATGAAATTGGCCCCTGGTAGTATAGTAATGCCAGATGAGTTGGTATAGTTGTCGACCTCTATAGGTACTAGCATCTGCCAGTTTCTGGGGTGGGCTGAGCCTACGGTATCGATACCAGGAAACTACCAGGAGGCTATGGTGTACAATCTCCATTGGCTATGTATACAATATAAAAACACACCAACAACTTCAAAAAGATAAATTCAAAAGTTTATGCCAAGAAAAAATATATAAATTATGTATAACTTCAATGGGCATTACTCCCTAAAATCCCTGAAATATTTTTGATTGTTTTTCAAACATCTGGTTGAAGGAAATCCAACCCAATGTCTTACACTGAGTTTCCCAGAAAAGACGGGGAAAAAAACATCGGTTGTTTACATCGGACCCTACTGTTTACGCATTATGTTTTTCATGTCGTTTTATTTCAATGTACACTAACGATACACGTTGTGTATGTTAGTTTACACACAGCACCAATTAATTACACGCCATGAGGTGGATTACGGCTGGATTCAAAACGAGAACAGCCCGACTTTTTGAAGTCGCAAAAGTGAACCCCGAAAGTCGTTCTACACAAGAATAACACAAAACGCCTATAGTTTTGTTACAATGTAGTATGTGAATGTTTATATCCTACTTTTAAATGTTCCTTCCGAGTAACATCATTAGTTCGAAGGTACATCATTATATCAAAAAATGTTACTACCGAATTATTAAGAAATATCTTACTTATTTGAAAGTAAATAATGATTGTATGCATCCAGCAAAATGATTGCACTAGATATCCTGTAATAATTGTTCCGAAACTTGAATTTCATTATCGCCGGACGGCGATCGCGAAAAAAGCAAGAACAACATAATATAAGAACCACTGCCCGACGCCGGTTGGAAACGAACGCTGTTTTTCTTGCTTTTCTCAGCATCCATGGTTGTAAAACGTTGAACCGGTCAGTTAATTATAAGCGATATTTACTTTAAATTAACCCCCCAAAATCCATCTTTTCATGATAATTCAAGCAATTTCCAATGGCGTCTCCTACCTTTAAACAATAATCACTTTTAGGATGAAAAGATACTCAATGCATGTAAATCAAACGATTTACCAGAAAAAAAAAGAGTTTTCTTCAGAAATGGTTTTCTTCAGATTGGGTATCTGTGCCACTCTGCCCAAAACAATCTTGGCGACGCCACAGCTGGATTATTATACATGTGGCAATGTCTTATCTTCGTCAAGCGTTTCTTTTTCTGCTTGAATATGTTTTTAGAATTTTGTGTTGGCTGATTAAGCGCTGATGAAGGGCAGACCAGAAAAAAATGGGTAAATTGGCTATACAATGTGGACTAATTAAATTTAATAAATTGCGGGTAGTGTTTGAAAATAGTCAGGTTTTGACAAGGATTTTTCGTGAAAACCACAGCACACCAGGTGCCATAATTTCACAGGATGCTTGAGACTGTTATTCACTTACAGTCAAGTAACATATTTCAGAATAATACAGTAGTTTTGTTTTTGCATGTTCGCAAATGGTGTATACTACAATTTATACCTCTCCGAGCGGATTTTCCTAAAGAACTGGGACCGGACCAGACAAAATTACGGTAAATTGAAAACGCGCCCTCTCTTGATAACATTAATTTAAGACGGGTAACTATGATGTTGGTGGCGCTGTTTACGAATAAGCGGGCGCGTAATATATAGCGCGTACAAATACCGAAATCAAATGACGCATAGATATAGATAGGCCTACACACAACACAAAACCGTCGCTAGTTTACATTGTTTTGATCATGATGATGGCCTCGTACTCAGCTGGTCAAAAGGTTCGGTGAACCCGTCCAGTTTGTTTCTGTGTTTACTTCAATTTGAGCCAACAAACAGTAAGAGTGAGAGAGAGAGCGAACAGCGAAGTCTTCAAGAATGGTTTCCTATTTGATATCCCGTCTGGTTGTGTGAGTAGAAATTCAAAAAATTTCCGTTGAACTTTGGTACATGTACAGGATGTACTGCTGTACAGTGAGTGAACTTACTAAATGTAATGTAAGTTAGTTGTAAATGCTTCCTGGTAACAGTTTCGCTTTTCATTATATTATTCGTGTTTGCGTTGTGCTCCAAACACATGCAAACAGCGAAAGTTGCTTTTGATTTTTATTAACGCAGTGGCTATCGTTACGGCAGTTTACGATCTGATTCCCCAACATACCGGTACAATGCCTGATATTGATGACATTATTCGGTTATTGCTCTTGGAACCAGACTGGTTGATAGTCGGGTTCCAAGAGTGGTCTAGAGACAGTATTGTCATTGTCGGGCTGGGTATGTCAGGGAATCAGACCGCCAACTGCCGTAACGATAGCCACAGCGTTTTTATTAAATTGTGACTATCAACTCTCATGAATAATTGATGAGGATTACTGAATTTGGAGTTTTGACTTTATGATCAGACCTAAACATTACTAATACTACTACTACTAGTACTTTAACCCTAACCCTACCTAATGCTACTTTTTACTAGTAAGTAGTAGTAAAAAGTAGCATGCAGTACTCTCACTGACTTATGTGCAATGCCTGTAGTAATTTTTAGTATTGGGTACTTCACCCCTAGTTGCACTCGTAGTACTTTTTAGCATTGGGTACCTCTGCTTGCTGTGTGTGCATGGCCCATGTATGCTGCTGTGTAGAGTGTTCTCAACTCTACAGCAAACATTGTCACCTGGGACACATGGGTCAAGGCTGGACTACTGCATTTTTTTGCCAGGTAAGTATTACTGACCTGTATTGCCACTATTAGTATTTTGTAGTTGGCAGTATCTGTACTCTGTCAGTACACACCCAATCATCAGTCATGGAGAGACCCAATGCTACAAAATACTAAGTAGTATTCTGTAGTATGCAGTTCCTTAGCCCAAAGTAAGGCCTAGGGGGTTAGGGTTAATAATAGGGCACCGGCTAGTATTAAATTTGTTTAAATAGGGCCTACATGTACAACGAGCCTAACATTACATACAGCCCATAATAAGATTTTATTAAGGCTAACTTAATTTCCAGATTGCGAATATCACAAATATCATTTAATTTCTGGCTGCTCACTGCTCAGCATGTTCAATTATTTAAGTGAACTTGGTTCAATAGTCGAGTACTTTCCAAATTTAAATTAAATTTTGAATATGCGACATCGAAAGTGCCGACGACTTGTTCTTATACAGTGCCGATGACTTGTTCTAATTCTAAAACAGTTCTTAATCGGGTGAAAAACTGCTTTGCGCGTAGGAAACAATCGCACAAATAAAACCCAAAAATTCAATCTTTCCAACAAAACGACCGTAAACCAAGCAGATTTTCCGATTTCTAAAGTATTAAATAATTTTCTTAAAATGAGAACTTTTGTCTGCAGCACAACAGTACAAAAACACGTATGGACCTAACGAAAAGAAGCAGTATCCCGACGCTATTTCAGCAGAGAGTTGAGAAGTATTTGCTAACCAAATTGGAAATGTTTCTCAGTCCTACAGTTTCTCAGTAAACATTTTTGCACTGATGAACAAGAATGAACAGTATACCTTTTGCAACTATCCAAAAAGTGACCAACCAAAATATTTTTCGAACGATTACTATTATTCTTTCTGGAATTCTGTCAATTTGAAGAATTATGATGAATAAGAATAAGAACTGCTGCAAACTGCTTACACTATGAACGGAACCTCTAACAAAAGAAAAACGGTGCACTAAACAATGAAAGTCCATTGTTGCTTGGCACCAAATCCATTGTTACCTATTCACAGTGTTACTGGCTGGAATGACCTGAAATATACAAATCAAATAAATTAAACAAATAACAAAAGAAGTCCAAAAATGTCAGGCACTTCTACTGTTGATGTAACGCTCCACTAAACACTGCCCTTTTACACAATAATAAGCACTCGGCACAATCTACCAACTACTTTTTACTCAGAGTTTTTCCCAACAATTTTCGGATTTCGTCTTGTAAATTTGTTCGACACCTGATGCTGTGTATTGTGTCCAATACAATAGCAGCACTGCACCTGTCTCAGCACAGGGGCCATGTCTGAATAGAATATCCTTCACTCTAACAATGGGTGGAAATAGGTGGGCATTGCTATTGATCTGCCCATAGTTGGGTGAAGGTCAGATAAAACCAACAGGATCTTTTTTTCATACATGTTATACACATAAACCATAACTTCCCCATAACAGTGCTGGCTAATCCACACATGCCTGTTGTATACACATATGTACAAATGTACATAAAATGTACAATATATCTTCCACAAGAGAATTTGTTTTAAAGATGCGTTCTCATGTTTTTTTTTGGTAAAAGACTTTCACCTTGATTTGTTTTTTTCAATCACAATTTTGTCAAGCAATATAAAAGTTATAAATCTACTTCAGAATTAATAAAAAAAATATTTTTATTTTTTTGTATTTATCAATTTTTGTTATCAATTATTTAAATAATTTTTGAAGAGAACAGGGTATGCAACTTTAATAAGAATAATATAATCAACTTTAAATTTGTAAACTTTCCAAACAAAAATATAGTTTTGTATGTGCCGGTATAACGAACATCACAGGATCCACTGATTTTGTTCGGTACATGTATATCGATCGTTTGGTATAGCGATTTTCAACTGCTGGTCCATCAGGTTCCCATTTTTCAAGATGCCGTTCGACCTACATGTAGTAACCGCTATTCTGAACATCATCCTGGGCTCCCATTTATTGTGTACAAAAATACAGAATACCGCTTTTGACAAAAATATCAAGTGATTAACCAAATCTACCGTCCTTGGCTCCCGATTGGTTACTACATGTAGGTCGAACGGCATCTTGAGGAGCCAAGGACGGTAGATTTGGTTAATCACTTGATATTTTTGTCAAAAGCGGTATTCTGTATTTTTGTACACAATAAATGGGAGCCCAGGATGATGTTCAGAATAGCGATGTTCAACTGTACTATTATTCTTGAGTCAAATATGTCACATTTAGAGAGGCAGCCATTTATTTATTACATCTGGCAGAGACCGGATGATTGTGTCATGAGTCCCAGCACTTTTTGACACACACAAACAGCTTTCAGCTACTTGAACCTCACTATAACAAGCACTTTTGACAAGCACTGACATTCAGTACTGGTACATCTCATAAAGCTGACAGACTAAAAAAAACATACATTTATATTTGTCAGCCAGAGCTGGCTGCTATTTAGTCTTTGTCAAAGACGATTGCATTTGATCGTGTACGTTTCGTATTCTTTTTACACAGTGCGCCCACTAACGAAACGATTAATTCAGCTTTCTTACTCGCGCATACGTCTTTGCAAAATGCTTCTAGCCGGTTATTTCTCCATAGGCTTTCCTTGGAAAGCGATCGCAGAACTGCGATTATCAACACGTAGATACGCAACGCAGGCCAGTGCGACCGCTGAATGGGTATAGTTGACTGCGTGAAGGCGCTATGTCTATTCGAATGGTCGAATTTGCATGAATAGGTCACGCCCCATTTAAGCATTTTGCAAAGACAACTGTGAGATCGAGGGAGCTGGACTGTAAATCATGTCGTTACCCCCGGGTCGTTAGCGGGCGCACTGTGGAACACAGGGGTCTTTGGCAAAGACTAGCTGCTATTTTGAGTAGTGCACATTACATCATCTGACTCACTGTATCCAAGGATACAGACTTGTCACGCTTTGTTTACATGCACTTTCCAAGGAGTTGTCAATCTCGTTACTATCTTGCTCACATACTGAGTTTCCAAGTCATATTTTGAGTTGTTCTCAATCCCATTTTAATTGATTGCAGCTATTTTCAGCCTTCAACAAGTGACAGGTTTTTAAGCTGTTGTTGCCAATTAACTTGAACCCCCCATAGATGGGTGTGTAAAAATTCATATTAAAAATTAATGGATCCAGCACCGTTAGGGTCAAGCATGCATAAACTAATAAGGAATACACGCCTACTGGCTGTTTTAAGAGATGTAGCGAAGATGTTGTAGACATGTTGTATTATGGGGTTCACCATGTGTGAATTCCAGAGATGTGTAAAGTAAACATCGTGAGAAGTTTCTGGAATGTTTGACATTATTGGCTCTGGAGGGGTTTTTCTAATGACCATATTGCAATCAATTGCTGTGGAGCTGTGAGGGTTGGGATCAACAAATATTTTGGTAGGAATGTCTGGACAATGATTGACCTTTTAGTATGGCATTTAAACTGTCTGACTTTTGACATACAAATGACCACACTCTTGTAACTTAAGGTAATTGTTTATCTCTTTTATACCTGCTTGATATTTCTATGGAAATTTAGGCATACAAAGGAGGGGGGGGGGGGGGGGTACAGACAACTTCCTCTTGGTGGAAAATTCAAGTATTTTAAAGACCGATTTTAAGATTTATTTGTTTAATATTTTGTATTAAACACTGCTTAAAATCAAAAGCAAATGCTTAAAACCAAGCCTGTTGAAGCCGCAGCTCCGTGTGATACTTTTGATCCCGAAAAACAATTTTGTTAATTAATAGTTTTTTTCCAGCATTGAGCACAAAACTTTAAACAGGTGATTAACAAAATACTATAATCCCCAGGTCCATCAATTTGTTTAGTATTATTATTTTGTTGTTATAGCAAATGATGTATACTATCTTTAACTCTAACCGATCTCAACCTATCAAAACCCAACAGCATGTTTTGTTAAAATTTTGTTAGGATTGGGTTAACTATACACTATATTGGGTGGGGGTGGGGGTATGTTATGTTATTTTTAATTCCAATTTGGAATACACCCCTTATCCCCGAAGAGGGTTGCATTAACATTTTAACCCTAGATATTATACAGTAAATTGGCAGGAGAGTACAAGTACAAATAAATTTGGCAGCACAATTAATTAATAATATAGTGTGATATAAGGGTGTCACACACCGGGCAACAGTTTCTTAGTCAAATCTGGGTTCCTTTTTACTTTAGTTATCCATAAACTAAATATCCTCATCACGGGGTAAAGCAAGGGTCATGTTGACGGATTCTCAACTGAAAGGCCATTACGAGAAGCGAACCAGTGCATTCCCTGAATCAGTAAACGTCAGTTGCCATCTGAAAGATGAGCTTTACAGATATCGCAAGCCCTTCGATACCGGGGAAGGAATAGCTGACAGTACTCACGTCGCGTCTTTCCCTCCCCCACCCTATATCTATCTCTCTCTCTCTCCCTGATCTTGAGGGTTTTGTTTATGTCTCGGAATTTTTCATGTTCGGGATAGCCGGCCATTTAAAAAAAAATATATAAATAAATAAACCTGTCCGTGTGAGTTTAATCAGCAGGAAAGATTACAGCACATTACAGGCTGGTTTAGAGTTCATAAATTTATCAAGAAAATACCCAAGAGATCGTGGTCATTCAGGATGAGGTACACTGGTGTAGTTATTTTGCTCTGTTGCTGAAGGATTGAAAGAACTGTCGAACCATACTGTTACCGCGCACCTACCTTGAACTAACATTAAACAATATTTGCAAATCTCAAAACCACCCAATTGTTAGGAAGTACCGTACCTTATTATAGTGTGTTTGGTTCAAAAAGCCTTGGAGGTTATGGTCCTAACCATTTTGTTTTTAAATGGGAGGGGGAACCAGTGGATGCAGAACAAAATTCAAATCCCAAAAGTTGTCTGGAGGGTATAGCTTTATAGTGTAAACTTAAACTTCGTCTGTTGCGCATAAAAGGCATATAAACATGTAAACTCTATTTTGATTTTTCATGTAACTTGGTTTTCTGCTCCAAAAGTAACTGCTCACAAACGGCAATACCAAAAAAATTTAAACCAGTAATTCTTTCCCTATTGTCTGAGCAGTAACTAAGTAATTTCTAAAGATTGTTACTGATACCTGATGCAATACCTGTATGGGTTCCTGACATCAGTGGTAAGCTGAGAGTATACAGTTGTCCTTTCCAGTGCACACATGTGCACCCTAGGTTCAATTTGTTTCCTCAACCTTTTTACAAAAATATGCAAAGCAGAAAATGGTTGAGAAAAAGGCATTCAGAAACGTGTTAAAGAATTGCCAAATTTACCTTTAATATAAATTCATTTTAGATTGGTGTTTGGAACCCTGTATCCAGCCTATGCTTCCTACAAAGCAGTCAAGACAAGAAACGTCAAGGAATATGTGAGTAGCTTAAAATATTTTACCTCTGTGTTACTGGTTACATGTATTTTGTTAACGGTACAAGGCCTGTGCATTCGTTTATTATGAATGCGCATGATGATGATGATTTACATTCAGCAAAACAAATTACTTCAAAGATAATTGCAACTTTAAGAATTTATTTGTGCCAGTTAACAGGAAAAGCTTCTTACCCTACAGAAGTACTTACAATCTTCCTAAATCCATCAAAACCCATCCCCCCATTTTAGTGGTCCTGCAGGTTTGAGGTGACTAAACTTGGATTAGGTTTATCAGAATTGGTGAACTCTGAAGAAATTATAAAATGTTAACTAGTGATTTTCCGATATTTATTCAAGTGTGCCACGTTAGGGAACACTCAGCCGATTTTGTGCCCAGTTTTTGGACGCCACCGTTTTTAAATTTTGGACTAAATTCCAGGACACTGAAATTGTTGATGAAGGTTCAACAGCAAATATTATTAAGGTACGTAAATGTATCAGTATTTAACTGAATGAATTTGAAGTTTGTCAACAAAGAGGTTTGCCATGACTGCCTGAGGAAATTTCAAGGAAAACATTGAAGTGCATCATGTTAGGAAACTCCACCCTATATTTTAAGACATGATCATCTTGATCCTGCAGAAACGGACCTTTAAAAAAAGAAAAAAAACGTCGACCCCAAAAAAGTGAACTGGCTATATCCAGTCTGAAAGGCTGAACCCGCAGGACATGAGTGACAGCAATGTGACATGGTCAGTTAGTCATGAGCCATTCTCAGCACAGATGTGCTGGGTTTGGCTAGCAACAGTGAAGAGAGAGGTCAATGGCACACACTGTAATGAATAACTCTTCATCAAGGCATTGTATGCTAAGGACTGATGCTGTGTCTGATGCATCAGCAAGTTAGGGATGAGTTGGTGTGTGATTTCTTCGAATGAAACAGTATCCAGCTTGTATACATCAGGTACAAAAAATACATAAATACATAAACTTAACCGAGACGGCTAGTATAGACACTTGAACTGAGAGAAAAACTGTGGACACTCGGGTTACACTGAGAGAGAAATATTAAGAGTTGGTTCAGTGCGAAAGATGTTCTTGCTAAAATAGTCACAATTTAGACACGGATGAACTTGCACTTCTATCCTGGCATTCCTTTAGTAAAGATTTGCTGTTTTTCCCTGTTAATGTGTTATGTGTATGTAATCATAATTGTCTTGACCGTAAAATATTGACAGAGAATATACGTATCTAAATTTCTGTACTGTGTTTTTGTTTGCTTTGTACTATACCGGTATGTATATTGAAGGAAAACTGTGGACAAGTTGACATGATATGCAATAATATTTTTTAATGTAATCCTGACTTCGATTTGTGGGATTAAACAAGTATGGTATACAATTTTTTTTGAATAATTTTTTTTAAAATTTTTATACCGGTATGTATATTGAAGGGGAACTGGACAAGTTGACATGATATGCAATAATATTGTTTTATCGTAATCGCGACTTTGATGTGGGATTAATTAAACAAGTAAATTCAAATGCCAACACACTACACGTATACCCAAAAGCAACTCGAAATGCACAATATAATACATGTAAATAGGTTTTTGGGCTCGGCGCATGTGGTGCGAAATATGGTACCCTCTGGAGACTTGAACACAATGGGGACAATGGGAGTGAAAAGGTCTCCAAAGGGTAATTTCTATAGATGAATAGGTCTCCATTAGGAATTTCACGAATTATAATTTTTAATTGTACTTAAATTACTCACAAACTAGGGTTAGGATGTGGGTTAGGGTTTGGGTTAGAGTATAATAATAGGGTATATTGGGTCGAAATGTCAACCCGGGAAAATAATTGTGGTAAAAATGAGAGCATTTTGAAAAACGTGCTCGAAACAGCCATGTCTCCACAGTGATTAAAAAATGCGAATGAGTGTTCAGCTCATGTGTGCATTTTAGTTTCCTCATCAGTACTGTACTTTGTAGATAGATGCAACATACATGTACATGTACCGTAGCTAGAATTTCTGTGTCATTTGACATTGTCTTCATCAACATATCAATTGGCATTCCTGGATCCATCTACGGTCAGAGAGCAGACAACACCAACAGCTGTCATCAGTGTACTGTACACAGTTACCTCTTCAAAGTCTGAATATCATCAGTCAATCAATTCCCAGCTTATTACCTGTCGTACAGAGATTGGTTCACTATTTTTATGTGGCAACATTTTGTTTTACTTTTAATTTTACAGTTTACTTTCCTCAAGCTTAAAAAATTGTTACCAACATTTTGTGTAGACAACTTCGTGCACAATGTTTGGAAAAACATTGTTCAAAATTATATAGTGGATCAGCAAAATAAGTTGTTCTTGTTTTGAAGTAAGCCCAACATTTCAAATGATTTGGACAGCCTAACTTTTATGCCACCGAAAGTTTCCATTGTCTTTTTGATTGCATGAAATATTGCCGAGAACTTGTGTGCAAATAAATAGTTGCTGCATTTATCTAAAGGCAAGAGATCATTATATCACGTGCAGTTGGAATACGGATTTGGTGAATGAGTGAATTATCTTCTGTTTAAAAACAATAATTTCTAACCGAGGGTTTTCTACAATTTAAATTAACTCATCTCTGGGTCACAGTCACACCCGTATTAATTACTAAAGCAAGATGTGTGTACTGTTTGTATTGTTTCCTGTGCAGGTGAAATGGATGATGTATTGGATAGTTTTTGCATTGTTTACATTTGTGGAAACGGCAGCGGACATCTTTGCGTCAATGTAAGTACACCTACGTAACAGGAAAAGGGAAGCCTACATGACCTCCAAAAATACACTATGCATTGATAATTGTCTATTGATTTTTTTATTTTTATTTAAATTTGTTTCTCAAGTATCAGAGAAGCAAAACGCGCAATTTACAAGAAGCGATGAGCGATAAAAAGCTGATTCAAAAATCTTGTTCAGAAAATCAGTCATGTATAAACAAGAGCTTTCCACACTAGGTTAGGCCGTGTCCGAATTACTTAGCTACATGTACGGCTTGAAATTACACACACATCTATGGTAGCGGCTGCAGCCACTTCAGATAGACTATGTGTATTTCCAAGCCATAGCCATGTAATCCAGACATGGCTTTACAAAATGCTTTACGGTGTACAGTGATTACGTGGATTTTTCTGCAACAGCGAAGATTTAGAAACGTGACTTACATTACCATTGGATACCATTGAATACCATTGAAATACCGCTGATTATTTTTGTAAGGGATGTACTTGCAAACCAAGATCAAAATAATTTTTTTTTATTTATGATGTAAGTTGTATGAAATTGTGTCTGAAGAAAACAAAATGCAACAGCTAAAAGGCCCGTTACAACAAATCTTAAAAGGCTATTATCTTCAGGAAGGGAAAAATGAGGGTTAAAAAAAACAAAAACTAAAAGAGCGGATGATGAGTTGAACAAATTTCTGATTGAGTTCCTTCCCTCCCCACATCCTTCCTTGGTCGTAATCCCCGCTAAGCTCACTGGCGGCGGCGCACACCCTGTGCTTTTCAGTTGACTTTGTAAACACTCAACTGTTTGGGGGTTCATGTGCAGAGCTAGCCACAGCAGCTGTTTGCCTTGGCATGTGCTGTTCTAACATTAATGTTTGCAGTGCTGAGTCAGGCATGGGAAGATAAGTACATTCACTCACCACACCTTTTGAATATCGGGCAGACCTCTTGCTTGGAATTCACAATCAGTTTTGGATTTTGTATTAACAAGGATGAGATTTGTCCGGATTTTTCCTATTTTTTTAGAATTTGTTTCATTAAATTTGCTCAATGATCAGGGGAAATAATAATGTAAAGCGCTTTGATCTGAGTAAAAAGTGCTATATTAAAAATACATTGTGAAAGTTTGATTTATACAATACAAACTTCTCACTTGCAGTGCGAGTGCTGAAGCTCCGTAACAGCCTTAAATTAAACAGCAACAATCCCAGGTCAGATGCGGAAAGGCTTACAATGTGAAGGATGATGATGAGTCAGGCCTATAGTATGGGGGATGGGGAAGGGGGGGGGGGGGGGGGGGGGGGGGAGGAGGTGGAGGAGGGAGGTGGAGGCCTTAACATCTGTCGGGGATCCAGGGATATGGGTTGCATCATTAGCTGATTGCTCAGGAGGCCAAGTGACATCTCTCCAGTGGATGTCTTGGAATCTGGACTATTTCCATCAAGGACCAAAAAGACACGCGTACGATTGACTGATTGACTTGTTCAGAAAAATGTCTTTGCAGGTTCAGAGACAGTCTTGACAAATGGGCCGTTTTCTAAACCCCAGGTTAGGCCTCGTCTCCGGCTCCATCACCATTGCCAAACTGCATGAACAAAGTCAAAGACGAAGACAAAGCTGGGGTTTGAAAAACGGCCATCGTGTTGGATTCTGTGACATCGTTACACGAGTACATCACCGAGTTTAGACAGCCAACTAGTAATGAATTATATTAAGGGGACTGTGCATGCTGAGTAAATCCGTGAGACTAAAAGGAAATGCACAAAAAATCCATGAAAAATAATGCTAAAAAGTTGGGGGGCTAAGTTCAATGCTCTAGACCACGAGGCCACGGTACATGTACACCAACATTCTAAATGAGAAAATCTCATTCGAAAACTTTTTTTAAATTCTCATAATTAATTGAGTTTGTCTGTAATACAGCACAAGTATAAAGCTTTTAGTGTGCCGCTGTTCGAACAACAACCCTTGTTTGATTTACGTGCATTGACTTATAATTATTTTATCGTGGATTTCATGGTCAAAACAGATGCATCCACACAATCTCATTCCATTTCAAATGAATGCATTCCCTTTTAAATGCACGCATAATGGAACAGATAATGCACTCTTCCATTTGCTTTTAACACGAACTGTGAATACACAAAAAATTATTGACAAAGCTTTGCAAATTTGTCTCTCCCTGGTAGGTAAATTTCAGAGGTCACACGCTGCCTGTGTGTGGACTGTTATCTTATATGTAGGTTGACATAATTTCTTTAAACCATACTGCAGTACTATGCAGATGGTATTATACATGTGTAACTCAAGTGATTTACATACGCTGTCGTAAAATATATTTTGTGAATAGTGAGAATCACACAAGGACGTGTGCATCAGTGTGTATACAAATATTGATTTTGTTTTGGCTGGGGAGAGGCTCACGTCATTAGAATTTTTATATTCATATAATTACATACTATGTATATTTCCTATTTTAACTTAGAAAATATTTAGTTTAAGATGGGGGAAGGGAAAGGGGAGGGAGAGGCGGGGCCAGGTACAAAATATTAAAAGTTTCAAAAGATTACCAACTTGCTTTAGGTTTCATCATTTGTGTCATTTTGTGGATGTTAATTGAAAAATGCTAAACACACTGTCATGTCAAACAAATTGAAAAATATGAAAAATATATGTCATATTTGCTTCAAAATCTGATTTCAAATAGGACTTCTGTCTATTCAGTCTCTAACGCTAATAATTATTGAATAAGATTAATACTGCTGCAAACTGCTTACTGGCTGGAATGACCTGAAATATACAAATCAAATAAGTTAAGAGGCCTAATATTTTGATCTTAACAAGATCTTCTTCAGAGACTAAATAATAATTATTGGCTACATTCATTTTGTTTGGTTTGAGATTTCTAAGACTACCTTTTTCTTCTTCTTACTACTTTATCCACAGTCTTCCATTTTACTACGAAGCCAAGATTCTCTTCATTTTTTGGCTGATTTCGCCATGGACAAAGGGTTCCACCTACCTCTACAGGAAATTTATTCACCCGACGCTAAGCAAGCGAGAACAGGTGAAGACTGTTACGGAAGAAGTTATTTTAAGAAGGTTTTGCCTAGATGGCAATTAGCCAAGACGGTAGACCCCTAGATTATCGAAAAGGCCCTTGATGCCTTTGGGCGATTTCTCAAGACAAAGTAACATGTATTATGGGGAACTTTCTTAAACCATGGGTTTACGGGAACAAAGCCCCTAAATGCACGACATCGTTGGGAAAGTGGAACACGATCCACGCTTAAAATAAATGTTGAGCTGTAAAATATTTCGACGAATGCATGTTTTAAAAAGAAATTTTAAAAATGATAAACATACTTAGTCCTTGATGTGTGTCAGATCAGATCAGATGCTTACTCAGGAAATGTGCAAAGCAGGTTTTATGAGTGTACGGTGTTTTTACAGTTATTTCGGGGAAAATTAATAAGCAATGACATTGTACTTGTGACACAAGTGTCTCCCCACATTTTAAAGTCTCTGAGAAAAAAAAGTAGTGGCAGGATCGATATAAATAAGGAAATACTGCCAAGAGGTCAAGAGGTTTTATTATCAAGTTCCTGGCGAGGGTGGAAGCTCGCATGTAACTTGATTGATGTAATAGACGTTGAAACTATAATTAGCTTAGGTTAATATTAATAGATGTTCTCAGAGGTATGATGGACTACATGTAGGTTGTGAGTTGATTCAATATCTGGTGCTTCATTTTGTATAGATAGGTATCCTCATTGAGTCTACTCGTGATTATAAGGTATTTTTTCAAAGGTCACCCTCTGTGAGTGTGAGTTTGTTTTGGAGTGAAATGGGGGACGTAGGACAATAGTACAAAACGTATGGGAGGTCTTCTAAAAAATACAAACAAAAGAGGGACAATAGGGGGTCTCCCTGTACATAAATCCTGTAGAATGCCCCCATAACGTCACGTACTAAAAAGAAGTTATATGTGACCTGTCACCACAAAATGAGAGTAAAGTCGCACAATGTGATTCAGAGATATGGCCATCCAAAGTCAAAATATGAAGGGATGGTCAATTTTAAGATTTTGTGTAATTTGGAAAGCCCAAGTCTTCCTTTACATATTCCCATTTTTGGGGTGAGATCAGATGATCGAAAACCTCTTAAATTACGCGATTTTGCGTAGTTAGTGTTTGGATTAAAGTCCATTAGTGGTCTAATTAACACGGTAATTAAATATGCAAATCAGGTCCACGTAAGTATCCCACGTTTTTGAAATTTAAATATTGTGTTGTTTATACAATAGTTTGTATGTGTGGAAAATTTCAAGAAGAAATAATGATTAGAACATAGCCGTTGCTATACTAAACCGAACCTTACTTGTCCTGTTTTGTAATCTTTTGCGTGTTTTTGTTTAAGATGTTTAAAGTAAGTTTTCTCACAAACACGTTTTGTGAAACCCATGACTTTCTAGAGCGCTGTAAAAAGTATTTATCGCAAAACCCCCAAGTGTTATATACCATTGGAAAGCTCTCTTTCTCAAGAATTCCAAAATACCCATATCTAAATTTTCAATATTTCCGACTTTACTCTCATTTTGTGGTGACAGGTCACATATATGTGTTGAGATGTAGTTATATGTATATTGAGATTATCCCTTACATGTGGATTTGGTGTACATTTCAGCCAGGCTTGCATTCTTAGATATTAAATTGTTTGTAAAATGTTGCGGTATTTTCTTTCCCGGTATTAATTGTTGTCAAGGAAATCGACGAGTACATATCGCAGGCAAGCAACAAGGGCTATGAAGCGCTGAAGAAAGTCAGCAAAGATGGGCTGACAATTGCTGCCAATGTTGTCATGACGTCGGCGATGAAGGCAAATATTTGTTTTCTCTATTTGTACTATTAGAAATGGTACGCTAATGATACATATATGTGGCTCAGAAAAAGCATGTTTGTTTGTTGGGGTGTTCGTTTGTTGGTTTGTTGGTTTGTTTTGTGTAAAATACCATTTTTGTGCTCATTTCATGTGGCACACTACGTTAAGAGTACACAAGCAGGGATGTGCGTCAGAACCGGGTAACCGAGCACTCGACTGTTGATGTCAGTAATCAGTGCCATGCCAGATTTCGAGATCGGGTAACCAACTTTAGGAATTACTCAGTAACTTCTTAAAAAGAAAGGTTTTGAATGTCATTTGTGGGAATTTTACAAAATGATAACCATGCTACACGGGAAAACAAAGCATTGTTCACGTTTATGACGCACGCGATAGTTGCAGTTTACACTATAAAGCTCGAGGCCGAAAGCTCAGTGTAAAAACTTGAATCTTGCTGTGTTGCCGCCCCAATTTAGGCGTATCATCGTGTGGACTTTGATAATCTGAACAGCAACTTCCGAGACTTGAATTTTTGGGGTAGGGTTTCTATAACCCTAACGTCGTAAATTCTACAAAATATTACTGCAGTATGCAGTACGTCAACACTGGCCTATGAGAATTGAGTAGTATCTAATTGTAGTACTGTGTTTTCTACCCCAAAAGAATACCTAGGACTTTAGGGTTAATAGATACCGGAGCACCCATGTTTTTAAATTTTTCAATTGGATACCCGGTTCCTATACTATGTGTAAATGCACCATAAATGCACACCGTATGTATAGATGCGTGTGTAAACACCGTCGATCGTGGACGGGGGACAAAATAATTTTTGGGGAAACAATGCTGTCCACGATTGACACAAGGTCCACGATCTCGACTCGTGCGCAAATCCTATGAAGATCATCCGAAAACGTTAGAGTATAAACAAAAGAGGGATTACGGTCGGACAATGCCCCGTCCACGATCGAAGGCCTTTACACACTTGAGTGAGTTTAGTAGGGTAACAAAAAACCACAAAAATGGCGAAATAAGCAGTTATATTACCCAGCTGCATGCATGCTCTGCATCATTTCTAATGGTCTGTATCGTATTGCAATGTGTCAGATGTAAATTCAGATTGAGAGGTCCTGGTGCCTGACTATCTAACTGGGCATCAAATGGCAGTTTCCTCTACTGTGTGATCATATCACCAGGAAAGACCTGAAGTAAATCTTTCTAAGAATAAATCTAATAATAAGTGACATCCCCCCGCAATGACTAAAAAGGTGGAAAGGGTGCGTGTGTATGTTTCTCTATTTATAAGAGTTAAAATCTATCAAATCAATGCCCCAGTTTTTAAATTCCCCAGTCTATGTATACAAATAATGTCTGCCAAATGTTACTGCTGAGTTTTCAGTAATATGCATATGTAATATGCAAATTTACATTGTGTTTGTTTCTTTACTGTTGGCATGGGATATATATTTGTTGGTAACTTTTTTAAAGTTTTGTTTGGGTTGAAAACTCGCATTATTAACATTGCACCCGTCAGTACAGTGAGCAATGTGCGAGTACAGTGTGGAGTTGCAGAGGTCGCAATTTTAAAATCTGCTTCTGTCAATTTCATTGTCCTAACTTTCATTGTTTTTAACTTTGGCGAAGTCGGTTTTCCTCTGTGTATCAACCAGTGAAGGTTAAATACAAAAGTTTGTTTGGAGTGTTCTGTTATGGGAGACTTGCTCATTTCCATAATTTACATTATTATTATTTTACTACAGGGCCAAACTACCCTGATGGACCAGCTCAAGAACTACTCTAAAAACGCAGCTAAGAACGCGATTCCAGAAGAGGACGAGGGTGAGGGGCCGGTTGTGGAAAGAGACGGGGGAAATGGGAGCAAAGAGGGCCAAGACTCGAACGAGGAAAAGGAGAAGGAATATGAACGCCCCCTCAGAGGTAAGGGCAGGGGTCAAGGAAAGAATTGAAACAGATGACCCTTCAAAGATTTCTCGCTTCAAATGCATCTGAAGTAATTACCATGAATGTTTGTCTTGAAATAAAAATATTTAGATATTAGTGTTTGATGATATTGTTTGATTTGTTACATTTTTTCCTGTATAAGCTCGTCCAGATTGTGTAAATAACACAGTGAAGGGCTTTGGGTGCAGAAGTACTGCAACTGTGCTTCCTATAGCTTACTTGACAGAGAACAAGTGTTGTGATTACAGAAAATGCCAAATGAGGCTTAGGATGCTGTAAAAAACTACCCCTGAAAGTCCTTTATTTATCATGTTTTTGTCCTGATTGTGTTCTCTTGTATTAAAATTGCAGAGCGATTAGAAGCCGACCCAGATATGTCCCCAGACCTGCTGGACAGCCTGCAGAGCCTCGACAACCGCCTCCGAGAAGAACAGGAAACGATTCGCTACGCGTCACAGATCGGGGAACAGGAGCAGCAACTGGAGGAGGATTATGAGGAAGAGGAAAGAGTCGAACATCGCCGGAAGAGACCCGAATTGAGCCCCCGGCGGCCAACATCCAGAAACTACGACCGACAGACCAGGGAAGAATACGACAATGACGCAAATGCTATGTACCTACCGGAGGACAATTACGCAATGCGGCGGTCCCCGTCGCTACGCTCACTGAGAGATCAGCACCCGTACATGTCACCGGGAGTCGAGAACGCGTCGCGCTCACACTATGCATCTGCAGACAGTCTGAGCAGAAAACCACCCAGAAAAAGACAGGAGGTGGGTATACTGTCAGGTTCCTTTTAGGACAGCTACCAACGAATCATAAAATCTTTTGGCCAGTCAGCATCAGTAAAACTGAAGTTGAAGTTTGTTTTGCAAAGGCAAAGGTTTTGCAAAGACAAAGAGTTTGACAAGATTTAGTTTGTGAATAAGGAATTATGTCAAATTGTTGTTTTTTATAACAAGTTTTTTTCAACCTGTGGGCAAGATGCTATATATATGTTCAGCACAGTTTGGTGAGAACCCAACCTCAAAGCTGTGCATGTCGTTAACAAAAACGTTGATTCAGATCAAGGCAGGTTGCGGCCACAACCTGGCCATGATTTTTAATCCCTAATTCCCTAGTTCATGTTCTTGTCTGCATATCGTCTTAAGGGCCATATAAAGATCTTGTTCCTTTTTTATGTTTTCAGCCAGTTGCGCCGGGCGCAGAGAGGCCTCAAGGGCGATATGCACTCCGAACGACGGGCATAAAAATGACCAGGTACTAAAAACGACAAGGAACAAACCACAGAACATTTTGCAATATTTATAATCCAGCCGAGTTATTATGTATATAAATTTACGGACTTTTCCCCTGAGACTTGGCATAGAACCAGGGGAACCTTTGACAGTAACTTTGGTTGTAACTTTGGCTTCCCAAGTGGCAATTGTAATCCAGTCTGTCAATGTTTGCGGGGTTTGACAAAACGGGAAATGCTGCCGATGTTTGGTCATCGTAGTTCTTGCCAGACAGTACGACACATCGTTAATGTTTGACAGTAGATCAGTGACTCATGCACAGATAGCCTGCCACGTGTTACCTGTTATAATTCACGCTAAAAATAGGGTACTGTCTCGCAGATGATCTAAACATTTGAGAGGGAAAAGCAACTCACCGGCTTTTTATACTAAATCCTCTAAGATTGTTCTCATACTTACCTGCCATAAAAGTACATGTAAAATGGGGCATTTAAAAGTGATCTGCATGCATGCCATTTGTACTTAAAAGTGTGAGAAACACGTAGTGCTCCGACTTGTTCATTTGTTACAAATGTTCTAATTGCAGTTAATGTTGCTGCATCACATGGTCTTATGCAATGGTATATTTGCGTACGAGTTATCGACCACCGAAACATTGTTCACATTTGTCGGGAAAGGCATAAAGACACTTTATCACTCAAAAAGGTTAAGGGACTGTTTTTATTTCACATGAAAGTGAAAACAAAACAATCTTTATGAAGTCCACCACCATATTATCACAATGACATCGAACAAAACCATGTGAAGTACAAGGTATAAAGGATACTTCTGTTACATGTAGTGATCTATAGAAGGAACTTAGATGCTGATTTTTTCCTTCTCAAATTTAACTTGCAAATGGTGAAATAAGTAGTTTCGCTTTGAAATGTCTCTTCCACGAAGTGAACTGAGGCATCTGGCAAAAGAATGATTTTTGTTTACTGCATATTTGTCCAATCAATAAAATTATATATTATATATAACAAAAAGAGTGTGTGTGGTTATTGGTAAACGTGCAACGATAAAAGCCTTGAATTTTTGTAATTTGTTTTCTCCTCGCTGGTTTCAAGGAGAGAACATTGATTTTTTTCATCCCTCAGTTTGTAGATCAAACCCTCGAACTGATTAATGTCTGATGCAATCCATTTGGTTAGTTAATCATTTTTGAAGACTTGTAGATAAATTATACACGCAGCTTTTCATTTATTGTCCTTGCGATTTAGTAGTGACAGCAAGAATGTGGAGACCTTATTTATTTCCGTTTTGTACACTTGTAAACTAATACATGTATGAACTGTAATGGGCAATGTTTTGTACATTGTAGTTACATGAAATGAAAGGGATTTTTGTTTTAAAAAAAAGTTAGCAACGTTGAGTGGGTAAAACAACTTTTTAAATCAGCACACTTTTTTATCTGATAATTTTTATTTGATACTGACGTAACTTTTATGCTAAAAATCTTAATTTTAGCTAACTTTCTGTGTGTTAGAGGATTTTGTATACCAAAAATAATTAAAGGTCAAATATGTGATTACATACTCGACTTATCTGGAAGTATTTAGTAAAGTTAAGTAAAGTTAAATATTCACCGTCACTTAAATATCAGATACCAGTACATTCATCAAAAGTTGTATTTCTCTCTCCAAAACCCCCACCCACCCAATAACAAAGTGTGCAATGTATTAAACCTGCATGTTTTTGTCTTCCTTTATACTGCCCTGAAACAGGAAACGGAAGAAAAGTAAATCAACAGCAAAAAGTCTTGAAAAGGGAAACTCAGGAACCCTTTAAAGTGTGAGGTATAACGACCATTTGAAAGTCATTTCATTCCTTGCCTGGTGAAGGGGTTGTAGATAGCACAAGCGGTGAAAGGGGATAACTAATTAAAATAATAGTAAACTACAATGGCATTCTAGAGTCACGCCGAACCCACAAATATTTTACTATAATATTTCTATTCCCCCTGGAAGGGATGATAGTCCATCGTAGGTTACTCCCCAGCTAATGCTGGTACCCATTTATACTCCTAGGTGGAGAAAGGCAAGTTGGAAAGAAGTGGCTTGCTCAAGGACATAGCATATGGCCAGCCGCTAGATTCGAACCACTGACTCTTTGATCACAAGTCACTAACCCAAACCACTAGGCCAGACTCCCCCCAACTTTTGAATGTAAATGGTCCTAAATTTTCCAATGTAAAAAATATGGTGTCAGAAAAATATTATTGAAATTGGAGGATTCAGCACTGGTAGGGTTATTATAAATATTCTGAATACAAGTTGATTTGGTGCGACTCTCGAATGCCGATCTGAAAGGAGTATGTGTGTGTCAATAAGTCACTTTAGAGGGCTTAACTGAGCAGTTCACTGATTTTTTTTCTTGCACTGTAGTTGCCTGGTGTTCCATTTTTAATAGCAAAAGCATTGCCTTCTTGGCCCTTCTAGTACATGTTACATCACTGCAGCAGCTATGTCACTGCATTGGCTAACCTTGACTCTGTACATAATGCCTATAGATCTCTCTCAAAGACAGACAGCTTAGTCAGAGAACTACAACTGCGTATTCAACGCAATCAAGCATGCGTTGTGTATTCATTGTTGAAAATGTTCCAAACATACACACTTGTGTCAAAATGTGTCAGAAAAACAGCGCAGCCGATGCGCGATATGCAAGTTAACGCTCAAAATGTCGATTCACGTGGCTGATCTGTAGGGAGGGACCTATTACGGTGTCTTCTCCAGGTTTTTTTGACAACTAAACAACTACTAGACAAATGTTATCAAGGTTAATAACCCCTTGGTACCATTTGAACTGATCCAGACATTTTCCCCGCAGCAATGCTTGCTCAACATACATTAGCTAGCTTGCTACTTTATGCATTTTGCCTCCAGTCATGAATTGTTTGAGCTAGTGGCAGTCGCTAACCGTCAACTAGAGTCTATGTATATACATGTCACTTTTACATTTGCATTGTATCTGTACATGGTCTCTTTGAGAGTCAAATTGATGTTATCATGCCATTATCTGAGTACATGTACCCTCCCATGTTTACAGTGAGGCAAAATCGGTTGTGGTCAATATGTGTGAAATACATTGCTATTATTAGTCAAGTTGCCACTGGTTTAGATACAGACTTGTGTGACCCGGCTGTAAGCTCACATCTTACATACTTCACATTGAAAAAGTTGCAAAAAGACAGACCTGGTTTTCATCTTGTATGTAAAACAATTCTTTCGCTGATTTTACTCGAAGTCCACTTTTGCATAACATTTTCCAGTTTAGGAATTTCTCGACACACATAATTTCCTCTATTAATCCAATCTCTTCCCTTTCTCCCAGATATGATTTTATTTTCTTCCTGTAAAAAAAATGAATTACTTTGAATTGGTAAAGTGATGCCTTCCTTTAAATAAATTGAAGCCCTTATTCATGACTTTCCTGTCTGATTTGGAGAGATGTTACTCTATTAACCCTAACCTCTCTGAATCCATCAAAATCCATACCCCATACCAACATTTTTGTGCGTGACAAAACTGGTGGATTTTGGCGGATTCGTGATACCCAAGGGGTTAGGGAAACAAGCAAGTCATATTCTCACAGACTTTGACCATATTGATATCAAAATTAAATAAATATTCCCACAGCTTCAGTTTTGTTGCCCTTTTTTGTGACAACATCCTTTGTGCTGATGCGGAGTATTTCAATTCCAAGTAAATTTGTTGGCTTTGATATCCTGATCTAATCGGTGCTTTGGTTAAAGCTAATGCAACTATTTGTAGTTGTCATAATTGTAAGAAATCGGACTGATTGTAGGGCTAATAATTTGTAGCTGACATTCTTCCATTAACCTGTTCAATGTTGGTGTCTATTGGTGCTGGAAAAAAGTTTGTCTTCTACCGTCATTAGTACGGATACAAAAAAAAATTCACAACAGCATACCACAATTAATGTTATTGTTTACCTTCAATCAAGCATATTTCATAACATTTTAGCACTTTCATTTTCAAATGTGTTGAAGTGGCATACATTATCTTAAAACAAATAAATAAAAAAATGCCTTTATAAATTTGAAAATAAGTGCATATTTAAATTTTAAGAACCGTATCTTACATTCGCCATTTCCCCCCAGACAAGAAAATGTGCATTTTTTCCTCTTCAAATAGGAATATGCCCCATTAAGTATTTTTTGTTTACATGTGATTTCTGCATTGTACTTAAAATATACAATTATAAACAAAACAAAACGACAAACTACAAATTATTTCATTACAAAATTAAATTTCATCTGTTTATTTGTTGTCAGAAAAGTAAATGTTAATTAAGATTAGAATTTTGTGTTAAGCATATTAGTTTTCTTAATAATTATTGAACATTTTAGTTTTGTAATTTAAAATTACAATTTTTCTTTACTCTGTGTCTAGGATAGTGTTTAAAATACAAACAAAAGAAAACATTTTGGGCCATGTAGATGACTTCTGTTTGAACAAGCAATGAAAACGGGAAAATTCATTGTGAATCAAATTAGAAAAATCAGACTATTGTCTTTTTTGTGAAACAAAAAATCCCGTGATTAAACAATGTGTGGTATTACTACTATGGGCATTATCTCAGAACCTTAAACAGCTAGAACACAGTGGTAATAGTAGTTAAAATTTCTTATTGATATTGTTTTTCATAAAGTGTAAAAAGAAAAGTAAAACATTTTGGGCATTCAGAACTTAAACTTTTTAGTAACATCAGTGCCTTTAGTTATGTTTTTGTAGATAAAAAAGGCATTCTGAACCTATTGTTATTAACTGTACATAAAAGCACACACTTGGGGAATTCCATTTTGGGAGTTTTGAGCAAAGTCAACCTAACACCGTATTGCCTGCTGGCAGTTTATTTATAATGTGATGCTCGTTTATAGTCTTCTTAAAACTGTTAATATCTCTGTTGTTCACTCATGAAAGTAGATGTTAATAAGTGTTGGTTATTGTGATTTCATATTCGGTGTGTAATATAAGGCAGACGAGTAATAGAATAAGTTTACAATTGAATTGTCAGAATAAATCCATATTTTGTAAGAAAGAAATGTATGTGTATGGTGTGTATTGGGGGGAGGGGGGGTGTCGGGGGAATGTGTCACCTTGTTGGAGGTCCTAAATGTTTATACCAAAATAATAAAAACTTTAAATAAGCCTATAATCTAAAGACAAATGACTTATTGAGCCTGAGGCTGCAAAGGTCATTTTGGAATTAATTGACTGTCGATTGAAATAGCTAACGGAACTTGTAACGAGTTTGACACAGGTCTTAGCAAGCCCGGGTTGGGCGACGTTTTTCATTGCATTACACAACGGAGGAGTCCAACCTGGGCTAAGTTCTTACCCTACAATCAGGGCTGCACCAGACGGCTCTTTTTTTAACATTTTGTTTAAATACCGTCGCCACGGCATATGCAAAACAAAAGAGCAATTCAGCCTTATTTGTAGGGCTAACAAAGGTCCTACGTTACCATTTATTACTTTACCTGTTTTGTGGTGATGGTACTACCTCCCATTGTCAGTTGAATTTCGTTTCTTTCGTTTTTATTCAGATAAAAAAGAAGCAGCCATTGTTATCACACACTTTTTAAAAAGGCGGCAATAATACTCCGTTATCGTCCGCATGCACGCAGAAGATGCCGCGAACGCACACATCTTATTGGTTAGAAGTACAACCAAAAATGCCTTGTCCAATCAAAGCAGAGCCGTAGATAGAGCGCCCTCATTATTAATACTAAACAGACAAATGAGACTGTTTTTCAAACGCAGTTTGTCTCTATTGGACTTCGTTCGTGCAGTTTGGCAATGGTGATCGAGCCGGATTGGAGCCTAACACGGGGTTTGAAAAACAGCCTAGAGCTTTATGGGTACATTTGAAAAGTATAAAACGGGCGCAGTGGGTGGAGTACAGGGGCGTAAGTCAGGACCCGGCTAACGTTTCTTCCCCTAGGATGTAGGAAAGTTATAGGCGATTAACTGTGCGTAGAAGACACTTAGGTTCTCAGATCCTTTACTTTCCCTTTAATTAAACTCACTTCAACAATAAACTTGGAGAACAAAAATGTCAATGAAATAATGAGCCGAGACAGAATTTGAACCCCAGTCGAACGATCTATAACCCAACATATTATCCACTAAGCTACTGCAAGCGAGGTCGACAGACCTGGGCTACATGTAACTTGTTGAATGAGCAATAACAATATATTAGCGTCACTGTTAAAACTACTGAATAACCACGCGAGAGGTCTAAAGCCGCCAATTTATTATAAAAAGAGAAGTACATGTATTAAACAGTCACAGGTGGAGTAGGCCTTCAGCGGAATCCTTGCGAACACATCTTTCAAACTTTCAAACAACCTTTAATTGTCGTTTTCTTTTCAACGATATCGATACCATTTCAGAAGGAATAAAATATTGTGCTACATGTATCTTCATTTTGAGAATTTTTTTTCTCATTTTCTTTTCTGAGTAATTACCAACATTTCTACTTGCCTTCAATGACTCAAACTCAAAGTACTGAAAGTACACATGCATGACCCACCAATTTCAATTTGTTGTCTGTATTTATGTTTTTATGTATTTATTTATTGACATACATGTATAACACAGCGGGAAAGGCCGATAAATAAGGATCCATAGTAAAACAAACTTACTAGGAATCTTACAGCTATTACTGCAATTTAGAACATAATATTGGATTACTTTCTTTAAAATGGCAGTTTTAACAGAAACTGCGGTTTTGCAAGGATAACATAAATGGGTAGAAACTGCAGAATTTTTATTTTTATTTGGATAACAACTGTTATGACAATGCTGAAGGAAGCCTTTTCATTTTAACACCATTATGTGAACACCGAGACATGTATGACTTTTGAAAAACAAGACAGAAGAGCACGATTTCTTTTTCTTTTTGGGGAAAATCAAGAGCTATTTATTTGCTATTTACCATGTTTACAATTTCTAAATTGGCACATTTCTGTTGAAAGTAGCATTGTAGTACATAGCACTCATTGGGGTAACCATACTCACTACTTAATGTATTCATACTTATGACAAAGTACTCGTTCTCACAACAAAGTAAAATTAAGAGGTAAAATCAGGAAAAGAATCGAATTTCTATTGTTTTGGAGGCTTCTGTATTTGTTTGTGACCCATTGAAATTGGCTTTTAAAGTACTCAGAATTGTATCTATGATTATATCATGACAAAAATTGCCTTGTAGTAATCTTGAACTCATGACAAAGTACTCGCACTCCTACTCGTTTTGATCACAATGCTTACATTTACATTATGCACTTTGTATTAGTAAAACCTACGAGAGCCCAGAACATAAATATATTGTAATATACAATGCCTGAATAATCTACATCATCAGATTGGTGGATTGTTGATCACATAGAAGTTTTCAAAAACTAGAAGTTCAATGGTGAAGAGAACTTCCACTGTACAGGTCGCCCTCTGACAGGGATGTAGTCGAGTCTATCACAAGTCCCTGCAAGTCCCTGTAAGTCCCTGCAAGTCCATCACAAGTCCTTCAGTTCCAATTCAAATCACAAGCTATTCAAATCAGCTTTGACAAAAGCATTCCTTTGTACTTGTTCATTAAGTTACTTGTGACTGCCTTTATGAAGGGACTTGTGACTGGCTTAACGAAAGGACTTGTGAACGGACTTGCAGGGACTCGACTACAACTCTGCCCTCTGACCATTCAGATTGCAAGGATTTATTCAGGTTTTGTATAAAACAAATAATTAATGTTTCATGTTCATGTGACAGCAAGAATAACTTCATTCAGTGACAGATGAAATGTTTCAATCCCCAAGGCGAATATTCCATCTGTCACCTCATGAAATTATTCTTACCATCGCACTCACAATATCCAAGAACACATTGAGAAGTTTCCTACAGCAAATATTGACAATATCATTTAAAGGTAGTATACACCATTTGCAGATATCGAAAATATTTACTACCGAATTATTAAGAAATATCCTACTCGCCTGAAAGTAAATGTTGATTCTGGACATTCAGCAAAATAATTGCGCTAAATATCCTGTAATTATTCCGAAAAATAGAATTTTATAATGAAAAATCCGCGACGCCGGTTGAAAAAACCCGCTGTTTTTCGTGCTTTTCTCGGCATCCATGATTCTAAAACTTCGGACAGCTCAGTTAAACGATATTTACTATAAAATACAACCCCCCAAATCTACTCATTCATAATAATTCAAGCAATGACCAATGGTGTATACTACCTTTAATAGGGGGGAATTAATCGCCAGCCTTTATCCCTAAATACCACAGATTAACATGGTTTTCTTGCACCTGATACGAAAAAAATAGCACAAATACTGTTTTCTTTGTGTTGCAATTATCCTAATAGCCACAAGACTGACAACAAAAAGTTGAACTAACAAAACTAATGTTAGAAAAACAATACCCCAAAATGTTGAATCTTTGAACTTCATAAACAAATTCTAAGTTTCAATATGATTTTGTTTTGGTAAGAAAAATGTCTTTTTGGGCATAAGCACAGGTAGTTTTTGCACTGTTAATTCAAGCATGATTTATTAATGATTTCCACAATTGTCCACTTTGTATTATCAGGGGCACCATAAAAAAAGTTAATCACCAATTAAAATTGTAAGACTTTGCTCCGATTGTTTCAACAGAATTGTATGGATACAAATTGTTACAATTTTATTGTGACAATTCTAAACAACTAAATTCGGTGACAATTAGAAAATGAGAGAATGTGAAGTACCGTTGAAAACCTGACGCAACCAAAGTCTCGGTGTTGTTTAGCATGCAGCAAGGTCAGTTTATTTGACAGGAGTAAAGCTGTGTTCCCCTATTGGCCTTTTGCTTCCGCCATCATTTAGAAACTTACCGTGACAATACTTCAAGTAAATCTACCACGCGTTCCCATTTGAAATCTCTTTTAACCAGTTCACGCGGGGTTATTGTAAAATTTACCGAACCGAGGCGCGAGATTATTTTTTACGAAACTCGATCCAAGGCGGGTTCAGGCCAGTGGTATCGGAAAGCACACTCATGCATTTCCGGCCTTGCTCGCTGCTGACAGACATTCCCGGCCTTGCTTGTGATGTGTTTTTGAATCTCGGAAAAACTTTGTGTGTATAACTGGTTAACACTGGCGGAACATTGATTATAAAGTGTCTGGCAAAATGCCACATTTTGCAGACGCTTTGCATATATTTTGCACTACGCGGAAACTTTTTACGACCATTTTCGTAAGTTAACAGGGAAGTTATACCGTGTTCCCATTGAACCTAATTTTGTCATTCAACAGAAAAGTTGTGGTAGATTAGCCAACTCGGTTGTTAAAACCTTTGCAACCTTGGTTTGATTTGAAAACCAACAAATAATGCCACTTTGTTTTCTTTCTTTTTATTTCGAGTATTTTTTTGGGGGTGGGGGTTCATATAATTCTACCGAGAATAGCAATTTCCTCAGGATTCCCTCCCGCGTCAGAGACATCTACAAAACCCAGTTTGTTGTAAAACTCTATTTGGCCCTTGTTGGCGGTGCTTACCTCAGCGAAAGCACCATGAGAACCTAAAAACAAGAAAAAATAAAAAAAATTACCAAATTTGTCAAAGAGTTCTCTTTTTAGAGTACAGTTTATACACCATTTCCCTAGCCTGAAGTACATAGGCATCATAAATGTTGGGTTATGATATTCACAATAGGCCCAATATGGATTGGGCAACACCGACAACTTTTCATATAATGGACAGTAATAACAATCTGTAAACAATGCTGGTGACTTATGGCAAAAAGATTCTGAGAAACTCGTTCTGAATTCTGCATTTGGTCACCAATTTTCATACTGTGGACAGAATACCCTTAGGTTATTCCGGATAAGTTATAGTTGGGCTGAACTACTTTAACCCTAACCACTTTGGTATCTTAACCAGAAAGTATCCTGAATCCGCCAAAATCCACCATATTTGGTCACGCACAAAAATGTTGGTGTTGGTGACTACTCAATATGGAGAGGTATCCTCCTGAATCCATCAAAATCCTGCAGTACCGCTAGGCTTACAATCCATCAATGTGGAGGTATCCCGAATCCGCCAATATTCTCCAAAACAGGGGTATGGATTTTAATGGATTCGGGGAGGTTACGGTTAATACTACTCCTTTACCTGTTCATTATGTAAGGTCATGACCTTCATGTCAGGTACTCACCACTTGTCTTCAACGCTGACAGGACGCAAGCCACCATGTTCTTGACCACCCCGGTATCCTCCACACACCGCAGGACGTCCAGCCGAAGCTGTGAGGGAAAACGACTGAACAAGGACTCCGTTAGGGGCAAGGAGTCTTCGTGGAAACTCAGCAATGTTTTCTACAAGCAGGAAAACACGCACAACAAAGAGGTATTTAATTGACTGATCCAGTAGGCCACACCCCTCGAAAAATGTACTGCCAACTTGTTGATTTAAAGGGAGGATACATCATTTGCAGATATTTTACCCCACCTGGTTCAACTCACCTGTGCCCGAGTGGCTTTCTTGGTCTCGCTTGGCTTGGGGTACTTCATCTTCATCTCCTCCAACCAAGCAACCTGCACCTGCTGGTTGAAGTTCTTGGCATTGAAGGCGGCCAGGGCATAGCCCACGATGTGATCCCCGTCACACAAGACAAAGCAGTACTCCCGACTGAAGGTTAGGAATGTACCCACCAGCCTACCACACAACAGAACGAAAGAGTCAACGATGCACAAGATCACTCGCAGATATGTAGATATGTAGTAAGACTTTCTGCAGTGTCTTAAGGTTTCAACCAGTTCGCGCCGGGATTATTCTGATATTGACTGGGCCCAGGCGCGGATTGTTTTTAGGGAAACACGATCCGAGGCGGATTCAGGCCAATAGTACCGGGAAGCACACCCTTGCATTTCCGGCCTTGCTCGCTGCTGACAGACATTTCCGGCCTTGCTCGTGGCGTGTTTATGCGTCATTCGTTTTGAATCTGGGGAAATCTTTGGGTGTATGAACGTCCTCCGGCGCGAACTGGTTAAGTCCATAGTAGTGGATTTTGTTACTTAGGGATGGACTACGCCCGTACGTACACACTTGCCGGGATTAAAGGAAAACATTAATGTAGGCATACCTGTCTCCTATAAGCTGTGGATGATCAAGGTAGAGTTCAGAGCCATCCTCACCATCCTCACAAGTGAGTAGACACGCCCTGTATACAGCACTCTGCCCAACAACACAAAGAGGGGAAAGTAAACTTGACAATTAAACGTCTTAAGACGGGAGTGTACAGGTATGGGGGACTAAGGGGGGAGTCGCTCGGTCCCATATCTTGCTAGGTATAGGATTGAGGATGGAGACTGTGGTGACACCCTTTGTCAGGACACATCAACCCAGCCCAGCTGACAGAGAGCTAAGACGGTCACACCGATGGAGACAAGATGAGAGAAACCACTTTACCTCATCTGCTGGCAAGAAGGGCCTGATGGTGTACACCTTGCTGCTGACGAGGTACGGCTTCTTGGCAAACAGGTCTGCGGCTCCGTTTAACGGCAGCATCCTCTGTTGAATACGCAAGGCAACAAGCGAAGAGTTGTTTAGTTTTCCCAAAAAAATATGAGGGTTAGCGGGTATTGGGAAAGAGAATAAAAATGAATTTTCTACCTGGAACTCGGCGGTCAGCCCCCCACGAAAGACCCACGGTTCCAGATCGCCGCTCATGAACGCTTCCTTGTAGCCCTTTGAACACCCTGGCGGGAAAAAGCAAAACAGGAAAAATGGTGAGCATCTTGGGAATTTCATTAATTTTTTTAAATTGTTTTCATTAGGACTTTTGCAAATGGAAAAATAGAGCTGGGAAATTGGACTGAATTCAAAGGAATTAACATTCGTTTAGGAAGGAACATGATTTATTTATATTCTGAAAATCCTTTTTTTTTATAAATTAAAAAGCATGATTCAATAACATCCGATTTTGTGGTGCTTGACATGATTTTTTTTTTAATTTACAGACCTTATTTTTGTAAAAAAATCATTGTGGTTCGTGACGGGTAATTGTTTTTAATCCATTGGAAAATTACCAATTTTTCTATCTATAATTAATAAACATATTTACTGAATGACAACACTCGTATACGACTTTCAATGTACAGTTGTACAGTTGTTGGATACCCTGAACATTTTCTCTACCTAAGGTAGCATCAAAGTTAGGGCCGCGTCCAATTTACTTGGCTGCGGCTTGCAAACACACACAAGTCTATGCAGAGTGACTGCAGCCGCTTCTCATAGACTTGTGTGTAATTTCAAAGCCGTATAATGACTCCATGGTCTGGATTCCTGACTCATGGACACAACAAATAACCGCACACTGATAAGGGCACCACTGAAGAAGCGATTGACAAGAGCAAAACACAGGCAGGTCATCTCAAAAGCTCACTCATGGGATAAGCGAACCCCCTGTTCCTTGACCGAGCTAGCTGCAGACGAAAGAAAAGGAGAATGTTCTGGCAACTAGCTATTCCCTGTGGACACAAAATGGCTTCAAAGTCAAAAAATTGCTGCAAATAGGGCATCCATTTTGTGTCCAGGGTTTGCGGCCAACAGGCCAACCTGTATTAGTAGCTGGGGATTCTTGTAGTTCTGGCCTGCTTGTTAAGAATGGAATCTGGTGTTTTGCGCAGCTAGCTCGCAGCAAGAGTGCAGCAGCAATATTTTCCCCTGACAGACTTTTGAGACTGTCACAATATTTCTAGGCAATAAAATGTAAAAATATAGTTTGTTTTTACCGCGAAAAACAAACAATCGCGATGAAATGTTATGAATGCATTTTAATATAGTTATGCATCAGGCTGCACGAAGGTGTACGCATACTCCTTGCTATTTATAAATCCACACGTTGTATTTTGACAAAAGAAAACCCAGCATTTTCAATACACGATTACTGCCAAGCGCTGTCCGTTGTTAACCTATGACCTTCCTTAAAGTCTGCCTGTAGGATATCTACGTTATCCGAGGGGAAAATATTCCTGCGGCTTATATATTTTTCTCATTTTATTTTGAGAAGACCGACAACAAAGATGTTGGTTTTTTTCCCGGGAAGCTACTCCTTGCCTAAATGAAAAAAAAGGCACAAGATTAATGGGGGAAAATAGCGAACTAATTTCTCGGTTATTTGCCATCTCTACAATGGATCACACAGCAGAAGTACAAAAAAGAAAAGTCTTGTCAAAATTTATTTTGATGTTAGGCTAATTTTTTTTCATTGTTGTGTACTGACCAGATGGAATGCATAATCCTGAATTTCTAGTTCACAAAAAGAAAAAGAAAAAGTTTTTGTCCTTTAGTCATGGTGAATATTTGCATATCTCAATGGTGATCAGAATATCGATGGCAGATAACCGAGCATCAAGTCACCAGAAACCATTCCACAGATGGGGAACAGTATATTCAGACAGGCCTCCAGAGTTGAACTTTTGAGATGACTCGGTCACGGATGGGAAAAGAAAAATCATGCATGAATCAAACCAAACACAGTAATTCAATTAAAGCATAATTTCAATTCAAGTCTTCTTTTTTTTCCTTTTTTTTGGGGGGGAAGCTAAAATTGCAGTCAACATTCAAGGAGCATCTGGTCTTTTCTCAGCTTCGCAAAATACTCAATGCTGATTTAAATCAACAAAAAGTAAAGAACACAGTAACTTAAAAGAAAAGGACAAAATATGACTGCTTAATCTGTCGGCTGGTAACCATGCTTAGCCTTTTAAAGGTAAATGGTTTCAAGTGGTGGATACCAACATAAAATAAGAGGGTCAAAGGTTACGGCCTACAGAATTGTAGAATTGTGAAAAGTCTGGAAACTCAAACCTCACTGCCAGATGTGGGGTTGCACGAACAACTTCTGCGATAGAGCTGCCACTCGCCAAAGTAATCCAGAATTTCTAGCACACAACAGCAGTTTTACATATCTTCCAGTGCAAAAAACAGCCCTCACATGGCAAAATGGTCACGTCTGTAAAATTGTTTCCAATAATAGTTGTTTCCAATAATAGATAAACAAGAAAAGCACAGTTTGGCGAAAGAATTGGTTGTTTTGGTTATGTAAGGGTTGTGTCACTGCACTAGGGGCAAATAGACGTCGCACACTGTGTCATGTGTGGGCTGTTTTGTGTTTCGGGAGGGAACTTTCAATCATACATGACGGAAGACACTCCATGAAACAGCAGCCAATACGAGGAACTTTGCCGAGATCTAGAATAAAAAAGCGAAACCAAGAAGAAAAAAGAAAAGTTAGGTTCTGCAGGTGTCAGCGCAAGGTGGCGAGGCTTTCGCTGCATGCTTAGCAAACGCTGAGCAAACACTGCCTTTTGGGTTAGATAACATGACCTGCCTCGGCTGTACAAGCAAAGTCTGTCCCGAGCCAATATTGCTCATCAGACCGGTGTTTAACTCCGGATTCAGTAGCTGACTGAGAATATTTCAATTTCCCCTGGATGGGATGCTACTCCATCGCAGGTTACTCCCCAGCTAATGCCGGTACCCATTTATACTCCTGGGTGGAGAGAGGCAAGTGGGGGTGGGATGAAGTGGCTTGCCCAAGGACACAGCATATGGCCAGCAGCTGGATTCGAACCCCTGACCCTGTAATCATGAGTCACGAACCCTAACCACTAGGCCACAAGGCAGACCATTTGAGCAAAAGGGCAACCTGTGCTCGACAACTAACCTGATTTTTGCAGAGTCATTTTTTTCTATAATTTCAGGAATACGTGTTTGTGTGCGTGTCTGTATGTCTGTAATTTCGATTTTCTCCAGAACCAGGCACTGTATTAGGCAGTGTCAAGTTTTTTTTACAAGAGATTCGGATGCGGACTCGAACGCAACAGGTTCCGAAACAAAGATAGGTTTAATATCGCTTAAGTAGTATTAAACTTGCAAATGTGCTTTGGTCACTGTAATCCGCTGTTCCGAACAGGCACACTTTGAACGGGCACTGCACTAGTTATTTGAATTGCTTGCGCATTTCATGCACGGAACCGACCGATATTATCACTTGGGTGCTCATGTGCATCATTCCAACGCTTGAGCGCACCATTCGCGGTTTACAAACCAACTACTTTTGGAAATGACCTTTTATTGACAGTGTGAAATTCTGTTATGAACAAATATTCAATGAGATTTTTTTTAGTTGCGGGACAAAAAAAGTATACGACTAAATGGGAATTTTGAGAAAAAAAATAGGAAAAGTAAGAATACTTGAAAGCCTGTTAGATAAACTAGACGACATCGTCTCCTCGACCTTTCATAACGGGGAGACACTGCTTGCTGATGGTCAGCACAGTGATGGGAGACTTACCGAGCCACTTGACGAAGGAGGCCAGCATGGAGATCACCCCTTCCATGTCCCACATGTACGGGTAGAGGTCGTAGAGCAGCGCACGGTTGGGGATGTTGAGCAGGTGCATCATCACCTGGTGCACCTGGCGACTGAAGTCCACAAAGGAGGCGGCCCGGTCCGCCCACTCAATGGCCTAGAGGCAGGAAAAAAACAAGGGAGCCAAGATATGTTTGGTGCCTCTAGTTTTCGTCAGAGCTTTAGGTGCCCGTTGAATTAGTCCCAGTGTCAGGACCTGCGACCCGATTTCATGAAACTAATCACAACTTACGACGCATCACGATTCTACGAAGCATCGTATCCCTATAATGCGAGGCAGCTGCCACCTGAGATGCACCTAAAATTTGTAGAATGACCCACCTGGCAAATGTAAATTAGAATCATACAACCATTGCAAAAATAATTATCTTTTTGATAAAAGCCTTTAAAAAAACACCAATACTAAAAAAAGGGGAGAAAGTGTGATATTTGTTTTACCGTATCAGATGGATCGGTTTTAAGTTTGGCTTCTTGGACACGATGAGCGTTTATTTTCAACCAGTGGATCTCCTCCAACATCTTGACCGCTTTACTGCCGTGCTCATACGGCAGATAAAATAGTTCCACCAAGAGGAGTACGTCCTCCACGGTGATCTTCTCCATGGCAACCAGCTTCTTTGTCCGCTTTTCCAAGTCCAAATCCTCATCGGGGACATCCGAGTCTGGCTCGGCCGACTCAATGTTCACGTCTTCTGGTTGGCTGTCGACGTCCGCTCCGTCGCTCTGCATCTCGGCGTCTGTGTCGGTCAACGTCTCTGCCATTGCTTGCACCTCCGGGGTCTTGCCTTGCGAATTTGGCACGGTTTCGAGCAGTGGGCGGTTCTCCCCGGACTCCCTTTCCACGGTTTCGTCGATCTGCATGGCGACTTCGCTGACCTTACAGACCGTCGTGGTGGTGGTTGAGACGTTGGAGCTCATCTTGGTTGGGACAAGACAGCTTGGCCTGTCAGCCTTCTGTAAGGAAAAATCCCCATTGCAGTCCATGGGCTCCAACGGATCGCCCGGCACAAACGCATTGGAGACCAGCGAATTGACAGGGTTGGGAAGTGGCTTGAAATTCTCTGCCGCCTCGCTCACGGCGGCCAGGTTTTCGAAGGCCTCCTTGTTTTTCAGGAGTTCCTCGGCTAGCTGTCCCTCCCCCGGAGAGGGCATGTCTTTACTGCTGGACGTGGTGGGAGTTGTAATGCTCATGCAGGTGTTGACACTAGGTATAGGCGGGGCCGTGGCGGCCACAGTCACCAGCGCCGGGGCTATTAACCGTTTCTCATTTCCGGGCAAGTCAGTCATAATCACTTCCATCCACTCCGTTACGGCGGCTTTCAAGGCCAAGTCCGGATCATACAGCCCGTGGTTGGGATAGTTCCTATCTGAAGGAATGGGCCCAATGTCCCCTTCTCTTTCCAGTTTGATTTCCGCCGTGATGGTAGGATTGTCTGAAGAACTTCCTGCTTTTAGGGGGAACAAAAACAAAAACAGTCTTTGTCAATGTGCGATGCATATTGAAAGGATACCTTCAACGTCTACTGAATCTAAAAACAAGAACCTTTCTGTTGTCGTAGACTTTTTCAGTATTGTGCGGTATTGGATTTACGGACTGCATGGTATACCGTAACATAAAAACAATTATCCACGTCATACTTCATTCAAGTGTGAACGCAAATGCGATGCAAATTTGACGTTGTGAAGCACTCAGTCTAAGAAATATATATGAACAAGCCAGCTAGACTGGTTCCCTGACCGTACATTTCCCTATTGATTTAAAAATTGCTTTGTTTTATCTCAAGTGGAGTCTGGGAACAGACTACAAGAAAGAGAATTATTTTCTTGGTTTTTCCAGCATCTACGAACACAAACATTCAAACGAGTCAGTGTAACAATATTTGCTACTAGGAAGCCCGCCCTCTGTTGGTAATAAATGAAAATGTTAGATTGCCGCGCTTTTGGTCTGCGGCTGCGCATCGCAGCGGTTACGTGTTCGGTTTAGACGACCTTTGACCCCGGAAGACCCGAAAAACGCTAACCCGTTTTATTTTTGCCACGCTCACCTCGCATCGAGCATTGCGATCACCGAGTTTAAGCACGATCCGACTAACTTCAAAAAGGTGACCCCTAGATGACCTTTGACCTCGTACGCTCTAGCGAATGCAAACTGGTTCTTGCGGGGACCGAGCCGGACCCACCCACCGAGTTTGAACGCCGCACGACCCCGGGAAGGGGACGAAAAAGCGCGCACAGACAGACACACAGACAGACAGAGAGTAGCGTATTATTATATAGATACAATACTAACCCCCCCCCCCCCCCCCCCCCCCAATCTATCCATTTCTAAAATATCACAGCAAACGCAAATGATGTATATTCCCTTTAACCAGTTCGCGCCGGGATTATTTTAACATTACCGAGCCGACACGCAAGATTATTTTTAACGAAACTCGATCCAAAGCAGGTTCAGGCCGCCAGTACCGGGAAGCACACCCACGCATTTCCGTCCTTGCTCGCTGCGGACAGACATTTCTGGCCTTGCCAGTGGCGTGTTTATGTGTCATCCGTTTTTGAATCTGGGTAAAACATTGCGTTTATATTCGTCATCCGGCTTGAACTGGTTAAGAAGCTCTATGAATTGGCACCTGGCCTCAACAGGGCACAAAACTTCTGTGCCTGGGCAACGGGTAATAAGCAAAGAATGGTGACCTTTCGCGGTGCTGATTTACATTCTTAGAAGAGCCGTGACGGTTAGGCTCACAAGTGACATCACCTTACCACTAGGTTCCTCCTTGTTTTCGTTTGGGTCTCCATCGCAGCAGTGCGACCATGTTCCCAGCGTGTGCAAGGCAATGTAGTTGGCTTCGTATTCACAGTTAGGGTTGGAAAGGATACCACTAACGTAGGAATGTAGCTCAGAGGAACGGCCTTTAAATGGACCTACGTGTAAAGTTATATAAAAATATTAACCATAACCCTAGGCTCTCGCACTAGAAAGCATACTAAACCTAACAAACTTCAACAACCGCACACAGGTTCAGTACTTATTGGTACACTCAACTGAACCTAACGGTACTAAATCTGCCAAACCCCAACAGTTGAAGTTTGATCGACTTGGTACAGATGGGTCAATGCATTGTTAATATGGAATCAGTGCAGTGATCACTGGTCAGTGGTAAATGTGCTTAAGTAGAGACACAAACGGTGTTGACCAGGGGCCAATTTCATAGAGCTGCTTAAGCACAAAAAACCTTTTAAGAAAAATCAGGTTACAAGCAAAAATTCAACTTGATTGTTATGCTAAGCTAAAAACAGCTAATACCAATCACAAATAATGTACATCACAAGGAGTGGTGGCTGTTAAGGTTGTTTTACTAAGCAAGCAATTTTTGTGCTTAAGCAATTTTTGTGCTTAAGCAACTTTTGTGCTTAAGCAATTTTTGTGCTTAAGCAATTTTTGTGCTTAAGCAGCTCTACGCAGGGCCCAATTTCATGGCACAGAATTCCACGCTTATGTTAATCATTTTGGGCTAACCGCTCTAGTAGAAATTTTTTATTGGAGGCACACTTAATAATGGATAGTTGTTTTTTTTACTTAACAATTACCCGATGTGTTGTGAACAAACAAAAAATCAGATTTTGAGTTTGCAACTCACCAAGGAATATCCTCTTTTGGTCGTAATCATTGGCATGGACGTTATCCCAGATAACTGGTTTCCTCTTTATGACTTCGGTTAGTTCAAGAATGGACTCGACGGTGATTGTCTTGGAAACAACTTTGGGTCCTAAGTAGAAAAAATAAAAACAAATAATGGGATTTACCCCATTGTTCAAGAAGAATGATGAAAACATTAATTTACAATTTAGAATACGCTGCTTTATGCTGTATTTGTCATTTGTGCTTTTTTTTTTTTTAAAGGTGCTTGAGAAATAACCTGACAAAGTTTTATCTCTGTAAATGCTGTACATTCTAAGAAAACAATATGCTAAGATCTTGAATTCAATTGAAAAGTTGCTCAACCATATTTTTAATTGTGCCTACTTAAGTGTAAACAAGAGGAAGGGTTAAGGAGAACTAGTGTGACGTTACTGGTCCCCAACTCGACTGTTAAAAATAGTCAGTTTGGTTAAATTTGCCAGCCAGAGAGAGAAGGTTAAGATGTTCCTAAACATCTTAACCAATCTTATCCAATTCAAGGCTTCTTTACTAAATCTGAATAGTTGTACCTGTCCACATAATTTTGATATCTGGGAGTAGCTTGGAGCCTAGCAGCCTCAGGTATTCAGACTTGCGGACGGAAGGTTCTGCTCTTGTTGCACAATACTCTGAAAATAAGGCAGAGTCAAAAAATTACTAGAGAGAGCAGAATTGTCATGTGCTTCCATGAGGGAGTCAGGTTGGCGTAGCGGTTCTTTCTTCGCCTTCCACCGCTGTGACCCGGGTTCGAATCCCAACCTGGTAAGAGGTCAATTTACAAACTGGGGGAGGTTTATTACCAGTTGGGCAAAACAGGAACTTGGGCTGTCCTAGGTGCTGAAAGACTTCGTTCGTGACAGAGACCTGAGCGTGGGCGAAGGTCTGAAACACTTCTTTGTCGGCTGCACACATATCTGTGTCAATGTCGTCAAAGAGTAGAGAGAATGCCTCGCACCCAAACTGGCGAACCTAAGACCGTCAGGCGGTAACAAAAAAAAAGAACCCAGATGTAATTCGTTAACATGGTAAGATGCAATTAGTGCATTTGTTGCGTTTGTTTTCTTTATGAGTAGGTTAAGGGTTAAAGAATACCCTTTTTATCGGATACCCGATTCCCCTTCTACCCCTAAATACACACCCTATTTAAGGTAAGATACAAAATTTGCAGATATCAACCAATTTTACTACTAAATTTGAAAGTAAATATTGATTTTAGGCATCCAGCAAAATTATTGCGCTAGATATCTTGTAATTGTTCCCAACAATATTGAATTATAAATTAAAGAAATCACGATTGCCGGACGACGAAGAAAACCCAATAACAACAAGAACAACTGCCCGACGCTGGTTAAAAAACAAACGAACGCCTTTTAAAAATAAATTGGGGGGGCATCTACAATTGTAAAACTTCAGACAGGTCAGTTAAAGGTAGTATACACCATTTGCAGATATCAAAAATATTTACTACCGAATTATTAAGAAATATCTTCCTCATCTGAAAGTAAATGTTGATTCTAGGCAGCCAGCAAAATGATCGCGAAAAAACAAAGATAACATAGGAATAACTGCTCGACGCCGGTTGAAAAAAAACCGCTGTTTTTCGTTCTTTTCTCGGCATCCATGATTGTAAAACTTCGGACAGCTCAGTTAAACGATATTTACTATAAAATACAACCCCCCAAATCTACTCATTCATGATAATTCAAGCAATGACCAATGGTGTATCCTACCTTTAAACGATATTTACTATAACATACAACTCCCCAAATCCAGCCATTCCTGGTAATTCAAGCAATTATCAATGGTGTATCCTCCCTTTAAGGTCTGCATGATTCGTGTACGCACCTGTTCGAGTTTCCTCTTGAGACATGTGACTTCTTTGGTACTAGAGAAGGTAATATCCAGGCCAGGAGACAATGCATACACAAAGTCTACATTGTTTTCTTTGGCTGCTTCAATCAGTCCGGTCAAATGCTCTGTGAAAAAAAAAGTAACATGGTAAAACAAAATTTGACAAATTAACCCTAACCCCTTAACCCTAACCCTGCCAGATCCAGCACAGTGCATCTGTGGTGACTGCTTGACCTTGCTGGACTTTGCACACACGTCAATGTGACAAAGTATGCAATCTGTTGCATCTGGCAGGGTTTCTAGCCAAAATACCCTGGAGGGTTAGGGTTAATGGTTTCTCAGGACTTGCCTGGTACATCCAACAGAGTCTAACTGAACTCGTATGACTTTACCGCTCAATCCAACACAGTCCAACTCGCCAAGTTGTTGGGTATCAAAAATTGCCTGCTAAATCCAACAGGATCCAACTGAGAACAGGATCATTTCAAAGATTTGTTTTCCTTTCCAAGAGGTGAATTGTCTTACCAGCTTCTTCTACAGAGTACATTTCTCGCCAGTACATCCGATGTTTGCAGTCATCTTTTGGTGCGTACATGTACGTGTTAAGCTTGAGCCGTCGCAGGAGAGCAAACAGGTTCTTGCGCTGGACGGTGGTCCAAGGCCGGCCATAAAAACCTTGAAAATGAAAGTGAAAAGTGGTGTGTGGTGAAACTGAAAGGAAAACAATTCCTCCTCCTAAAAATGGTTGAGCCCGGCCATAGGATAGCCTACTACAGGCATGACATCACGTGACTGACAGATGATGTCACCGTACAAATTTTGATGGTCAAGAATGATGTTTGTATCGCGGTTGGTGAGTAAAAACTCATATTATTCAATAAAACTGCAAGTCCCATGGTCCACAAATATGTTGCTCCTTAAGTCTCAAAGAACTGTACATGTAGATAGGCTAGCTCAAGCCGAGATGCTATTTTTTAAGCAATTTTATCGACCTAGTTTAAAACAAAAGTGAAAGTAGAATTCCTGATTTAAACAATTTCATAGGGCCTCACCCATAATCTAAATCCCATTGACATGATTGAGTTTATACGGGGTCCAAAACAAATTATGTCATTATTGTAAGTACCCCCCCCCCCCCCCCCCCCATTAATTTCCGTCCCCCTCCCCTTCACTTCCCCTCCATTTCCCTCCCGCTCCACCCCCCTCAAATTACCCCCTTCCCCCTCCCCCTCCAATTACCCCCCCTCCCCCTCCAATTACCCCCCCCCCCCCCCAATTTGTTTTTGTTTAATTAAAGTAAAAAAATCACACCCTCCTCACCTTCAACAACGCCACAGTGAAAAGAAGGTGGTGGAATCATGTTTTCA